>JAJGOT010000238.1:315000-462500 GCA_022457155.1 Cladopsammia gracilis | reverse complement strand
CCCCCGGCCACGAATATTTCACATTCAAAGCATGTAATCGGATAGAAACATGTAAAAACATGTAAAGGCTTGGTAATCCTTGCCCTTTAGTTTGAAAAGTATTATGCCCGGGATATATGACTGCTGTACCGTCAAAACGGAAACAAAAATGAGTCAATAATATTTTGAATTCATAACGATATATTGCTTACTTAATTAATAATATTCAGTGCGTGATGTTTAATTGTAGTGTGGTGTATTGATGCATTGCCCACACGAGCTATGTACAACAACAGTCTAGTCATGATGACCAGTCCGTGCTATATTCGTCGGAGGCCAGCTATCACTTAAACAAGAAATACGATACTGGAAAAACGTAGATTGCTTTTTCGCGTGTGTGAAGTGCTCCCTTGTTCGTTATCTGTAGACCCAAGTTATTTTCAAGCAATTTTGATACGTCCACACACCTTGGACAAGAATTCTTGGCTGGGGTAACAGACAGGGGAACACGTCACTTTCATGCGTTAATGCACTTGATACATCAAGAAGCCAAGTTACTAAACGCATCACCTGCGAGGGCCGAAGTTTTTCCAAGCCGGAAAAACTCTGCAAAAACATCGTTTATCCTCGATATAATATTATATCAAAGCTGATACACGTGATTTCAGTTCGTACAGTTTGGCAATAATGATGACCTTTGTCTATTTATCACATGAAGTATTTAATGACACTGACACCAAATATTGACAGAAGGTATTGGGTGTAAAGTTCAGGAACGAACGGCAATATTTTTAGCCAACAAGGTATTGTTTACGGTGGCACGTGAAAAATTAACTATAACTCTGGTTTATCTGTCTTTTTAGAATGGTATCTTAGATAGGGTCAAATAACCTTGGCCAACCACCGGGGGGGGGGGGGGTACTCGATATATCCTTGGGTGGGGAGGTGCGGCCCGGCCCCTCATACCCTGACCCTGTTTAAGACAAAAATCGCTGATTTTCCTACACTGTTTAAGACAGAATTCCGATTTTTGATACCCTGTTTAAGACATTTAACCCGAAAAAATTTTGCTGTAGTTTAGTTCGTAGAACATACGCGCAGGCTGTTTATCGTCCAAGAAAAGATACCCTGTTTAAGACAACAATTGATAAAATAGATACCCTGATTAAGACAAAAAATGATAAAATCGATACCCTGTTTAAGACAAAAATCCCGAAAAACATACCCTGGCTGGCCGCACGTCCCCAAAAAGCCCTTATAAGGGAGTAGCCCCCCGGGGGCCAACCCCAGATTCCAACAAGCATCCCCTGACTTTTCATAACCCAACCCCCCCCCCCCCTCCCCCCCCAACCTCCTGCTTCTGTACTCTCCCCAGTTTTTACGGGCCGTGACATTCAAGATGGCGGCTAAATGAACTGATCGATCGAACTTCGACAAACGCAGGGGACTGTGAATATTCCAATATCGTTAGGGTGTCCGATGCAAAGATTCGTTACGTAATGTCACGATTTATATCGGTATTTTTTAGGAAGTACGTGTGTTCTTTCGTGCCAATTAGCGCCTTTCCATGACAGGAATGAAACGTAAAACTATTCACTATTAAATTTGGTATCGTGGCCATGATAGAGTTCAGACTATTTTGTCATTGCGGCAGACATAATGAAAATGGGTAAACATATCAGTACATTCTTATATGATAACTGCAGACACCAGGACACTGGTGATAAAAGACAAATATTATAGTTAGAGTTTATCTAATCGTCGTTTGAAAAAAAAATGCCTCGCCCTTCAGTTGGAATGAATAATTAAACCTCCAACGGCGAACAGATAATTTAAAAAAAGAACTGTTACCTTATTATAGGAAATTAACGCTCCATAAAATTAACGCGAATTCTCAAAATTTGCGTTAATTTAAATCGAGTTAATTTCCGCGACATTATTTAAGTGGAGCGTTCAATTCCGAGACCTTAATTTCACCCCAAATTCTGGATACCGTCCGAACACATATAGCAACTAGGAAACAATAACCTCCTCTTTTCTGCACACTATTTTTCAATCTTTTACAATGTAAAGGCCTTAAAGATATGTCATCTACAATATTTCCAGTTCATTCTTGCTGTCAGAAGAGCGGTTCTCGACATCCGTTTTTTTTATACTACGCTGTCAACCAAAATATATTTAGAGACATCAATAATCGCGTTAATTTTCTTCATTTTTAAGCGATGACGAAGTCATCGCTTTATTGCCGTCGTAACGTGGTGGCTGTCCGGCTGTCCGGATTACACCCGAGAAATACTGGGAACTAGCTTGAAAGATAAGGTCACGTGACCACCTCGACGAAGGGAGTTTGCTTTGCTCCGCCATTTTTTTTTCATTTTTTTCATTTTTTTTTTTGTTTGTCTGTTTCAAATTTTACACCGCCGTGCTTTATTTATCGTGAATATATTTGCGCTCACCTGCAAACAAACAGACACGAAGTGATATACATACATTAGCAGTACATACTCGCACTCGCGATAGGCAAAAGGTCTGGGAGTCCGGGCGCTGTTTCGGAACAGATCTTTGCTTGTCTCAGAAAGAACTTGTCAGAACTGAAGGCCAGAAATAGCATTGATTTACTGAACTTGACTTATAACTGAGTATCCTACGAGAGCTGTTACCTGAAAACGAAGTGTGCGGTGGTTCATGATCAGTTGTGTACGGCAAAAATTCTGCAATTCTGCAATTCGGAGCAACTTCAGATCATTGTATCGAAGGAAGAGAAGGAAATTAAACACTTTATCTGGGATTCAAGAGCTATTAATAAAGGTGAGCCATCATTACCAGCATATTGTGTATACAGTTATGGAATCTTTAATGTAATATAGAGCCGCTGTGGGGTTGTATAATGCTTATCTCAAAGCCACAGAATGTTTAAATCGTGTCAAAGGAAAATTCTGGTCCATGATGTTATTTCTGTTTTATCTGGTAGTAACTCATTTGCGTGGCGGTAAATGAGTTACTATATTAAGCTTTGGTTCACACAAATCTGCATGTATCGTTGTTATATTCCACTTTTGATTCGACTTTCCAACGATGTAGAAATGAATCCTGGTCCTTGCTATTTTGTAGGTATACCTCAAAGATAGTTACGTACAGCTGATTTTCATCATGGCAATGTCTCGCTGTTTGGAAGTAATTCTGGTGAACAGTGTGTAGCGTGCTTGACGGCCGTTGTTTACAATTTTAGAACGAATGCATCGGCTTGGATTAGAAACAATTTAAATGAAATATTATTGCTTGGTGATTCACTTTATTCCCATTTATGTAAGTTTGCAGGAAAAGACTATTTGTTCAGTGATAGCAGTACTGGTGATTTACAGATGTCTCATATAAGAGATTGTCATTTACCATTACAACATGCTTTCGATATGTTGATGACACAGTATTATGCTTTTCTGTTGATCATTGAAATAAACACAGTTGCTGTTATTGTTGACAACCATGGTCATTACAAATTATTTGATTCCCATTCACGAGATAGTCATGGAAATGTTGCTACAAATGGAACAAGTGTTCTGTTGGAATTTAACAGTATAGGGGAAGTGATGCAATATCTTCAGAATTTCTACCAAAGTGTTTTCCTCATGCGTTTTTCATGAAGCACATAACTGAAACTTAAGAAAGGGTGAGAACATTATCTTGTACATGTTGGGCTAAGGGACGGACCATTTTAATTTTGAAGAGGGGGGTGGAGGGGGCAATTTTTCTGTGCATGATTTTTTTTTTCTTTTTTTTTTTTGCCTTGAGGTTGTGCAAGAATTTGCTTTCTGTATTCACCGGTTATTACATGTGACTAGCCACATGTAATAGTGTTTTCAATACATAAAATGAAATCTCTCAGCTCCCAAATTGAATTCTTCACCATCCATTGTATCTCTAAATGAAGCACTTTAATTCCTCTTTTAAGTCCCCATAAAGCCATTTTGGTTTTAAACTTTAGTATGACAAACACTTAAGAAAATGAACTGAATCTCAAGGTATTCATTTATTTTCTTTTTAAAGGTACTCAATCACCTCCAGTCAATGCATCTGCAAACATTTAGCACATCAACTAATGCTGGTAACAATGACGAAAAGTCTCAAGTGCTGAAGAAACTGGTGACCTGCTGTTCATGCATTAATGAAACCACAAAATGTCAAACTACCAATAATCTCTGAAAACATGTTCAGAGCTGACAAAGTCTTCAATTTGTGAAGCACAAACATGGAAACAATTTCCAGTTGTTGTCATTTAGCAATTGTAACAGTTTTAATCGTGTACATTGTACAGTTCAAATTGTGCTTCCTGTATTAACACTTCATAGTAACGCTGTAAGGAATCTTAGAAACAGCTATCCGGATAACAATGGACTGATTTTCAATTGTAACTTGCAAAATGTACAAATATTGAATTGCACACAAGTAAAACAAACTGAGATGTAATTTAATCTCAAATAATTTGAAAATGAAAATATTAAGCCCAATCAGCATAGAATTATACCAACCAAGTATGACAAAATAAATTCCAATCCATAGGGAAAAAATATGATGAATTGTTTTGATTTTGCACACGAGTTGCATGGTTTAAATAAAATGTGCAATTACCAATACAGCAACCACAATTATTGTACAATAAATCTTCTCATGCATATCACGAGTATCGGTGTCAGCCAGGACCGGTCTTCAACAGGAAGTTCTGGTATAAAAAAGGGCTGACCTGGCCAATCTCACCTTCGGTTTTCAATCAAACACAAAAGAATCAACAACTGACAAACATGCGTTATTGCTGCGGAACGAGCGCAGCGAGTGAGCAGCAACATAATCAGGATTTAAGAGAAATATATGAGAAAAAAAATATAAGCTACGAAAATCTCGAATTGATCGCTTTTTACCAGAATTCACTGCGCCACGAACACATTTTGGGCCAGAATGCACTGCGCCACGAACAATAGCCTCGCTTGTTGCTTGAACGGCTGCTTCAAGCTGTTGGCTGCGAGATTTGTAATATTTTGGTCCAACATGTCCCAGTCGAAATCGGAACTCAAGTGTCGAAGACTACCGCGAGTTGAGCAAGGACTGTGAGGCATGGCGATAGGACCGTTGGATAGCAAAGATTTTCGAAGATTGGACGGAATAAAAGACAAATTTGTTTTGAAATCACTCCGACAGCGGTCAATGAGATCATGAGACTGAACTGAGCTGAGCGCGTGGAGACGCGAACACAATACGGCTAGCTAGTAACGCAACATACTCACTATCAATAATTAACCTAAATTTTCACACCTTCCTCGTGGTGAACGCGTCCTTTGCTCAACAATATTCTACAGACATTGCAAGATGATTCAGATTGATGAATGATGAATGAAGATCATTGATGCGTGAATTACAAAACAAAATTAGTCTTAATATCAGCCGGAGTTTTCGTCGATTCATCCTGTTTACATTTGCTTTGCTTCCCCTCAAAAAACGAAAGAGAAAATTCTGTAATACCAGCAAGACGATAAAACAGCACTGTTACAACAAATTTACCGCAGCAATTACTACCTTTTGGATACACTAGTTCCTACAACCATAAGTACAAAAATTGAAAATATTTGGAAAAAAAGTCATTTTACCAATGAAAGTTCTATCACAAGTCCTTGGCTACTTCTGGTATTATATTATTTGCTGGGGCAATATTCTAGTTTAATGAGCATTTTTAAGCAAATTTCATTTATACAACGCTCTGGTCAACAGCATGCACAGACTGAAAGTCGCCGAAATCCCTTACCGAAACCCTAACCGACCCTTTTCTAGTGGAACTTCGCATTTAAATCGAGTGATTCACTGATTTTATCAGAGCACCCCAGACAAATTGATTTAACGCCAAGTTGAAACTCGTCGTCGCCTCTGTACGCATTGCGTACCTATTTTTAAAATTTGCCCCCCTCTCTTGCGTTAATTTACCTTTATTCGAAAAAAATTTCCCCCCAATTCGCGTTAATTTAAGTCGCGTAAAATTTCAAAGACCTTAACGACGTTCGCGCCAATTGTTTATGCGCATCCTTACTGCGCACGCAATTCATGTCGCAACGCCATGCAACGTCTAAATCTATTCACATGAACGGATGGTATCCGTTGCATTAACTTTGCTTTGATTTAACTCGCTTGGAAGGTCGGTGACCCCTATTTTTTTCTTCATATATCACTTTCTTTACCGATTATCTACAGTTTGTGATAAAAAGAAAAAAAATCTGTCTTGTAGAAGTTTGATTTGTTTTCCTTTTTTTTTTTTATCCACGCGACGTCGAATTGCACTCATATCTCAGCTGTATGTTGTTTCTGAATGCCCTCTTTAAAGGGTTAACTCATTTAAAGGTTGAAAACAGTTTGAATTATTTGCGAATCAGGCCCACTTAGATAACATTTGAATATAATAGTTTCTCCCCAGCGATTCATCTTTGATATTGTTTAACTAAAAGCCATGGACACCATGTCATGTTACGAGGACTAACTTTTCAAAAACAGGGTATATTTCTACACATTATATCTCTTAAATCAATTCAGTGACCCCCAATTTTTTTTGCATTTCTGACATCAGTAACTCATTATCAGACCAAAGCATAAGTTTGAAAAAAATCTGTCTCTTTACAGGAGCGTTAATTTCCTATAATAAGGTATCTCAGCCAACGGATCGGCAAAGCCTGGGCCGGGTTGTTCAAAGCACGATTAAGTTAACCCAGGATTAGCGTCAATGTTGAATCCAGTTAAACAATTCAACAATTAAAAATTTTCCAAAGTTTTCTGTCCTTCAGTTTCGACTTTAACTTGTCTTCACTACTAGCTATAAATGACCATTTGAAAACATTTTTAAACAGAGAAATGAAATCCTCGGTTAACGTTTAATCCGGGATTAGCGTTAATCGGCTTTCGAACAACCGGGCCCTGATTCTCGGGTTAATGGAGACAAACTCGAACGCGTTGCCACTGGGTCGGGTGTTGAGAGATGAATTCAGCTGAATGTGTTCTTGTGCGTGGGTTTTGCGATCTGCAAAAAAAAATTACACTATATTTTTAAATAAGAACCTTTTTCTAAGAACGTTGGCTGAGACTGGTCAGAATTTTTAGAACGTGCTAAGAACGTACCCAGGCTGAGATTTACCTTAGAACGTCTCTATTTTCCATGTCACAATGAGCTCAAAACGTGTACAAGTTTTTTTCTATTTTAAAATAGCAAGGATGTCTAATAATTGGCCTATATTTCCTTCCTCTCATTCATAACTGTGGTTTACTGAAATACCAGAAATACTGTACCATTTATCCTAGCTAAGAACGTGCGAAGAACATTTTCAGGCTCAAATCGCCAAAACAAAATAACAACGTCCAGTCCCAGGTCTGCCTCATATCAGCCCAAAATTTAGGCATTGTTTTATTTAAAAAAAGAGTGTCATGAAAATAAATCGTAAAACAATAAAATATATATATATAGAAATAAAATAAAGCCAAAAGAATCAATGCAGTCGTGACAAACATTCATAAAAATTTCCCTTTCCCGAGTCCCCTTTGTCAACTTCCTGGAAATCGTTGTGTTCATTGATTATACACAGGCAACAATATGTTAAGATATTGAAATTGAGATTGAAAGTCAAATAATTGCACTTCACGGTAAAGAAGAGCCGGAATTAGCCCCCAAGACTTCCTCTAAAGCCTCTCCCCTTTTCCCCTTTTTGGAGCACCAGATTTATAAAGAAAGATGTAGCTGAACTTCACTTTCTTCGCAGTAACGTGCGGGTTTGCCGATTGAGAAATTAGAGCCATAATAAAACTTTCAGTGCTCACAGCTTAGTCCAAAAACTTTAAAAAAAAAACAACAACAACAACAAGAACACCATTGCTTTTACAAAGCAGACTGACGCTAGTTAAATATCATGGTTTATTTATTTATTTATTTATTTATTTATGTATTTATTGCCGTTATTGTTTTTTTCAGTTGAGTGGACTAGCGTTGATGATAATAGGTGTATGGACTCTTACGTTTGAGAGCAAGTACAATGTGCTTCTGGGAAGCTCTTGGTTTCTTATTATCGTGGGTCTCATGATTGGCACGGGAGGACTCATCATGATTGTTTGTATTTGCGGTTGCTATGGAAACATTAAGGAACACAGATATTTCCTTATTTCGGTAGGTGGAGGACAGTTGAGCCTTTTCCGGGTGTTCGCATTTCACAGCGGTTAAATTAACGTGCGACCAACCTCGTTCCCAGGGTCTCTCTTTTACCCGTACCTTTTCCTGTACTATTGCTGTTTATTATGCTGTACAAAGTGGTTTTAACTTTTAAGTCTGTGGTGAGTGAGTGTGACCACTCAAGCGAAAGCTACTTAGTAGTGCTTTCCTGCGGTGCTGTTTTATATTATGCTGTGCAATTTAAAGTGGTTCTAACTTTTAAGTCTGGGATGAAATCCTAAAGTGTGACCACTCAAATAAAAGCTATTGAGCAATACTTTTCTGTGGTACTGTTTATTATGCTGTACAAGGTGTTCCTAACTTGTAAGTCTGTGAATGAAATCCTATGTGACCATTCAAGTGAAAGCTATTGAGCAGTACTTTGCTGTGGTACTGTTTATTATGCTGTACAAGGTGTTCCTAAGTTGTAAGTCTGTGGATGAAATCCTAAAGTGTGACCATTCAAATGAAAGCTATTGAGCAGTACTTTCCTGTGGTACTGTTTATTATGCTATGCAAGGTGGTTCTAACTGTTGAGTCTGTTGATGGAATTCTAAAAGTGTGACCATTCAAACAAGGGATTTTAAAAAAAATTTGGAAACTTTCAATCGATCTCTAAAAACACATTTTTGTTAAGTTAGCTTTTCGTCAGCATTTTCTTAATCATTTTATTTTTCTTAGTTTACTTATACTAGAATCTTGTTAGTTTTATATTATTAATTTATTAGTGGTTTTTAATCAATGTATTGCAATGCCAATCGATCATATTTTCACGGAGCCTGCGCAGTAGAAAGGCCTAGCTACCATACTATTGTTACTATTATAATAATTATTATTATTGTTTGTCAATGAGAGACCCTGGGAAAAGTTGATGTGCGACGCGTGCGCAGATCCAGCCAAATATTTGCGAATGAAATGCTTAGAAATGATGAATCTTCAACATAAGGTGATTCCTGTTGCATTGCACATCACTTACCGCGCGTAATTTCTTCACTTTTATAGACAAAAATTAATTATCACATTCGGTAAACATTTTCCATAACGCACTGTACTACACTGTGATTCTCTGTATGACCAGCACATAATCTTCCGTGAGCACGATATAAAAACATCATAATATAACGCGTAGAAAACTAACACGACTTTACCCGCCTTTGCTTTTCTTCTAGAAAGAAAAAATACCTGGGAAATTCTGGTATGCACTTGCGCAATTCGCGTTAAAGCAGATACGCCCCTGACTGAAAAATACCTTTTTTGATTCCAGAACCGACCAATCAGACCAAAGTCTCCCTTGCTGTCTCACTCGCAATTGCGAATGCGTCGTTACCGTAATATTTTGACTATTGCACGTGTGTCAAATACCTGTTTCAAAATGCCAAGAACTAACCTGAAATTTAGGTCTATTCCACCCTTTTAGGTTTTCACTGATTTATTATTGAATTTGTGTTATAGTTCCTTATCATGCTGACGTTGATCTTTGTAATCGAATGTTCAATAGGAATTGTGGCTTTTATTCACCGAGCTCAGGTAAGTACGTACGCAACAACTTTCACAATTGTAACGTAATATTGCCAAAATGTAAGGGTTGTTATTTATTACTCTTCACCTTAGATACAATTATAAACCATAAAGAGATTAAAGGGGTACATAAGATCACCATTTTCAATTTAGTGTAACTTTAAAAAGCCCAAAGGACATGTTTATATCAGTGGAAACCCCCCAACAAAAATAATCCAGTTCTGTTCAAAATTATTCTTCTTGTGCTCAATTTTTTTCAAGTTTATCGCCTTGTGTCTTAGAGCAGTTTTCAATTGAGTGTGGTAAAACCAAAACCAAAGTAATTACTCTGATCAATCACAGCAGTCGTAAACAATCCAATGAACCAATCAGAGCTCGAAGCAATTACATGTCGGCGGCGCCAAGCGCGGGAAAACGCGTGCGAGCAAGTCACGATTGGTTTTGGTTTTACTTCTGATTGGTCGAGAAAGTGGCGCGAGATTTTTTAGCCAATCACAAAGCATAGCAATGCAAAACCAAAGCAATTGTGTAATTACTTTCGACACTCGATTGAAAACTGCTCTAAAAACTCGCTAAAACTCTGATTATGGTTTATTCTCCGAAAATTCACTTGACATCTTCTCTTGGCGTTCTGTAAACATTTTGTGATTAACAAAAGTACTTAGTTTTAATTTGGGGCAGTTTTGATCCAAAAGCGTTAAAATTCCCATGACATATTCATTTTAAAGATGATAAATGTTCATCTCGGTCCACCCTGCTAACAGAGCCTCTACACCTCCCTTGTATTAAACTCGAAAAGAAAAGTAGGCTCTGCTGAAATCGTGTCGAGTATTTGAAGTCGCTGCAACCCCCACGTTTTGGCTAGTAACGTCGGTTTTTCTCGCCAAACCGGTTTTCAACAGCGCAAGCATTATTTTTGTCGAGAAACCGACGGTTAAAGCTTAGCCCACTGTGTGGAAGCAAAATGGTGTCCACTCGATTTGGTCTGGGAAATTGTATCCAAGCAACACTTATGCATGCTTAATAAATATTTGACACGATTTCTGCAGAGCCATTCTTCTCTCGTATCGAGATTAAAGGAAGGTTCTGCTTGCAAGCTAATCTCGGTCATGTAATATTAGATGAAACTTAGCCTGTTCCAGGCGTTCAGATAGTGGGTAGCCTGTTCCAGGCGTTCAGATAATGGGTATCCTGTTCCAGGCGTTCAGATATGGGGAGCGAAGGATAGGAGGCGCCGAAGGAAAAATATTGCGAGTGCTGACCGAGGGGGGATATGCGCACTCCCTCTCCCCAGTCTCTTTCGTTTTCCCTACCGGTCCAAAATCTTAACGCCTGGAACAGGCTAGAGTAAACTGTAAAACTTCACTGGAAACACTGGGAATAATACACCGCACAATATGGGGTGTGGTATTTATCTCTAACTCAAAAAGGGTCAATAATTGCATGTCAACAAATATCTTGACGAAATAAATAAATGAAATTGAAATTTGAAAATGTTGATTTTTCGGAAGGAAGGAGAACCGAGAACCAACAACAAACTCAAACCACATATAGCGTTGCCTCCGGTAATCGAACCCGGGCCACATTATTGGTGGGAGACGAGTGCTCTCCCCGATCCCCACTGCGCCATCCCTGCTCCCTGCAAATTCTTCTAAAAAGAGCAGTATGAAAATAGCAAAACTAACCACACTGAGTGGAATCATGCCCTGATCTACTGAAGAAATTGAAAAGGGCCTGACTGGTAATTGTATGTCTTTTTTCGTAGATTGAGGATGATTTAGATAGAACGGCTATCAATAGAATGAACGAATATGGTACCTCAGATGACGTCACAGAATCTTTTGACCTGCTTCACCAGAAGGTAAGAAACGTTTCTATTTTTTTTTATTAAGAACGTAGCAATTGGAACACGAACGCAAAGGAGTCACGAGACACGTATTTCTAGCTGTACCGAGTTATCATCATAAAACCAAACATTTTGCCACACCACTAACTGATTCGAAAAGGATGCAAAGCATAGCAAACTCCAGCACCGTAAATCCTCCGTTAAGCCCCCGCGGGGGGTCGGGTGGAGGGCTTATTTATTTCAAGCGCGTTAGAGGGGTAGGGGGAGGCTTTAATAGAGCTAGAGTGGGTTTGTAATAGAGAGGAGGGGATTATTATAGTTTAGCGAAACGCGAGCTGTTCACCCCACATTACTTGTAATTCATAAATTTTAACAGGTTCCCAAAGTGAATAAAAATGTTAAAATTAACTTGTACAATACGTACTGAATGTCACTGAAATATTTCCCCCAAAGCTCGCGAGTACTGTATGTGAATTTGTGCCCGAATTGGTACAGTAAAAATGTACCGGTTATGTAATACAGTTTATTGTTTTAGTTGCAAAGGAAAAGAGAGCGAGGAGGGAGAGCATGAAACAGAAGTGTGTATATGTGTGTGTTTGGTGGGGAGGGGGGGGGGGGGGGGGGGGATCAATTTATTGCTCCAGAAAGGAGGGCTTATTTGAGAGGGGAGATTAATAGAGGATTAACGGTATATTAGTAAAGCATGGCGCGCAAGGGATTTTGCAAATAAAAAATATTTTACGGTCTTCTTTTTGTCACCCTTCGTACCTCGTTTCATTCACTCCAGAATCAAGCATATACGAGTTAGCACGCAAGCCAAGCCACACCTTTGCGTTAATTTTTGTTGAGTGAAATGTGTGAAATAATAAACCACTTCCAATGTGCTTGTAGCCTCTTTTTCAAATCGAGGTCTGGTGCTGCGTTGTGCACATACGTTAAAATTAAAATGAGGTTCCATTTACTTTGTTTTATTTAAGCACAAATGTTGCGGTGGCCTTTCGTATGGATCGTGGAACATCACATCGTGGAAACAGATGCCGGAGAATGTAAATTTGACTGTTCCAAACTCGTGCTGCAAGACAATAACGCCAGCCTGTGGCAAGAGAGACCACCCCTCAAATATTTACCACCAGGTACAGCTTGATTACAAGTTTTTACCGAGTGTAAAGTACATTCTCGACCGAACAGAGCTCTTCTCTTTTACGCATGCCTATAGGCGAAAATAGCTCTGAGAAAACCTCTACCAGATTTCTTTCTGATTGATTTTCGTGCAAAACAATAAAATGTATCTGATTGGTTTATTATTGTACGCACAAAACTTCGACAAACGGCGATAGTTTTCCCGTTGTAATAGCCTGCGAAAAGTAGAAAAGTTCATAAAAACCGAAGGCTCTGGGATAAGAATAAAAAGTTAAGCAGAATAAGAGAAGGAATGACAAAACGTTTGTTGAAAAATGTCAGTGAAAATACAAAAATTATGGCGATACTGACGTTTTGATGTATCTAACATTATTATCAAGAAGACAGTAACAGAAGGACAAAGGTAAATGAGATACTTAAAAATGGGCGAAATAAATTTGATTGCCTCATTCACGACTCACGAGATGCTTCTAATCAAGAACAACAACAACAACAACAAAAATCTTTATTAGTTAGTTAACTTTGAACGTACAATCATTCTCTATCCGCGCTAAGTTATTCACATATCTCAGAACTCAAAACATTGCAACTGTATTCACTAACTTATATATGCACCTCTTTTCCTTCTGTCACTCTCTATCTTATAATGATGATAGATACAGCGAAACGTCATATCGCCATAATTGTTGTATTTTTACTGAAGAATGAGAGAAACTCCCAGAAAAGTCGCGATGCATATTTTAAATTTTGCCGTTTTACAGATAAGTTTCTAGAATAGTCTTGTTCGATCAAAACAGAAAATATTTTGAAAAAAGCGAAAGATTTCGGACATGCGTAAAAAGAGAGGAGCTCTGGGATCTAGACAGTAGCACTGCCTTTTTGTTCTTGCACTTGTTCTTGACTGTGAAGTCCAGTTTGATCTTCGTTTGCTTTGATCTTCGTTTGCACGGCAGAGTTTTCCATAGCTTTCGGTCTTGTGCAGTCAAATTGAATATTTCTGGAAAAGAAATGAAAGGGCTTCCATAAGGCACAGAATCTGATTGGTCACTATATGCACAATAAAATTCCAATTTCGTTTTACTGGTGACACTGTAAAGACGTTTCACTGTATAGAAAGGGAACGGCATGTTGAAGCCACAAATGTAATAATTGACCACAAATGTAATAAAGCCCTCAAATGTAATACGGTCTGACCACAAATGTAATAAAGCCCTCAAATGTAATACGAATTGACCACAAATGTAATAATGGATTTTACCGTGCATTCTTCAGTTTGCACAACAGAGTTACTAGCCTTAAGTTGTGAGGACCAGGATTTCGCCAGTCATGCATATAACCAAACTTGGACAAACTGAATTGTCTATGTAGTGTGTTGGACGTCATCTGTCATTCACGTGACCAAACCTGAAGTTGCTATTATCTCAACTAAACATTTTCGAGACTCCGAGACAGAAAAAGCACCAGCCAAATGAGACTTTGAGACTTAAAACAAAAACTGCCGAGATTTCGAGACCGGACCAAAATTTTCCGAGACCCACGATTTTGAAGGTACCATTCGCCACCTCTCAATCAGAAGCTTGAACTAACAATTTCAACAGCAAACATGGCATTCCTACAACAAAAAATTTCAACGTCTTCGTCAACAATAGCAGTGTGCACCGCCGAATTTAATATAAACTTTTGGTCCAAACAAGGTACGGTACTAGTCTGAGGCAGGGGTACTGAAGACGGATGTGTGAGCTTGTCAAGTGCGCCAGGCAATACCGATTATCTCAAACCAGCCAAGCGGTGCTAGATTAAGTTTAAGCCACGCCATATGCCACTTCGGAGAATTAATAATTTCTTTAAGGCGAATCAGAGAAGGGCTTTATTACATTTGTGGTCAATCGGCCTTATTACATTTGAGGGCTTTATTGCATTTGTGGTCAATTATTACATTTGTGGCTTCAATGTTGAAGCCACAAATGTAATAATTGACCACAAATGCAATAAAGCCCTCAAATGTAATAAGGATTGACCACAAATGTGAATGACAGATGACGTCCAACACACAACATAGATAAAATAAGGTTAGTCCAAGTTTGGTTTTCCGAGAAAGATAATGCATGACTGGCGAAATCCTGGTCCTCACAACTTAGGGCTGGTAACCCTGTTGTGCAAACTGAAGAACGCACGGTAAAATCCGTTATTACATTTGTGGTCAATTCGTATTACATTTGAGGGCTTTATTACATTTGTGGTCAATTCGTATTACATTTGAGGGCTTTATTACATTTGTGGTCAGTCCTTATTACATTTGAGGGCTTTATTACATTTGTGGTCAATTGTTACATTTGTGGCTTCAACACGGCACAATTAGCTTTAACTGGAAATTTGAGTCCGATATCAGACCAGATTCTCTCTGTATACTGCTTTTTTTAATAACTTGAAATTTTACAAATTAAGAATGTTTGCTACCTAGCCAAACAATTCTGCAGTTTTTGATGGCTGATTTTCCTCAAACATTACATAAAAAGAGATAAAAATTGCATAAATTCTGACTAAGTTTATCAAGCTCTTTCAACTTTTGTCAGTACGAATTAAGCACGATGCCTTCTCTGCGTAAATTCGTATGCCAATGAAGCAAAATGTTAACAATGACGTCAGCAAAGATTCGACTAGCAAACTTAGTAAAATGTCGGCGGTCACCAGCTCAGCATTCCCCTGACGAGAGAGACATGGAAATTACGAGGGCGGGTGATGGCTAGATAATAATGATATAATAATAATAATAATAATAATAATAATAATAATAATAATAATAATAATAATTAACAAATAATGACAATACTTTATTTACAAATTTCTTAAAAATCGATTAAGTCTTAACATCAATCTAATAATAATAATAATAATAATAATAATAATAATCGTCATCATCATCATCATCATCATCATCATCACCACCACCGCCATCATCATCATCTTCATCTTCATAATCATCATCATCTTCATCATCATCTTCATCATCATCATCAACATCGTAACCTGTGCATAATATATCCGTAGAGCTTCCCTTTTTGTATGGTCTAGTTTTACCATTAACAAAATATTGCGGTGCTCCATATGTCCGAAACACTTTCTCCTTTGTTAACCCTTTTCCGACGGGTGGGGTCATTCTCGTCCCATATGGAACGATGTAGATAATTCCTTTCTCAACACTTGGCATTCCGTTTAAACCAAACAAATGGTCAACAACGAATTTAGGAAGGATAGATCTTTCCGCAGATACCTCATTTTGGAAAATCTGACCAATCCTGACAGAGTTACACACAAAAAATCCTACTTACATTTTGGGCAAAAATTCACAAGGAGGATTGGGTTAAAAATGCGGGGTTTTTTTACTACTAAAATGCCGTCCTTAAAGGGTTAAGGTAACATTAAATTTCTGTTCTATCTTTTCTATAGGGATGTATTTCAAAGTTAGGCGAGTATTTTCGCGAGAATGTTTTCATTTTGGGCCTTATAGCATTGCTTCTAAGTGCTTTTCAGGTAAGCAGAAAATTAAATTAACGATATAGAAGTATTTACTAAATAATTCTTAAATATAGCGAGGGATAGCGATTAACAATTTCATTTTTCCAGTCAGTTTTGCAAAGCTGATAGCTGCCTGGAGCGGACGGAGCAACGCGTGACTGGTGCAACATACGTCAGCTTATCTTTACCTTGGGGGAGGGGAGGGGAGTACTCTGGCCATTTTTAGGCGATGGTGTGCTGCTGGTACTCTTTTCTTTTACATTTAACTGATTTCCTTAAACTTAGAATTGAACGATCAACATGACAAAGAGAAAGAATTTAAAGAAAACAAAAACAAAACAAAAAAGGGCGAATCAAACTAGATAGTTCATTACTTTTATTAGTTTTTGTTGATCATGTTCTTTTGCTGCAGTTGGTGGGAATCATTCTTACGTCGTGCATGGTACGGTTGGTGAATTACTACTGAGTGTCCTGATCACAGCAAATCAACAATGCTGAATGTTTGGAGATTTCGCGGCGTTTTTCTCAGGATTCCAGCGATCTAAACAAATAAGAAAAGCCGTAAATTGTTTAGTCATACCTATTCTATGCATGTTTGCTTTAAATTGGAGCAAATAATTACCTTGTTCCAGGTGTTCAGATAGTGGGGAGCGCTTTTTCTCCGCTCGCAATGTTTTCTTTGCGTCACTCCCCTGTCTGAACGCCTGTAATAGGCTAATCCATGCTTCTTTCTAAATAGGTGTCTGTATAGAGCAGTTTTCAATTCAGTGTGGTAAAACCAAAGCCAAAGTGATTACTCTGACCAATCACAGCAGTCGTAAACAATCCAATTTATAATAACAATCAGCATAGAAAATTGCATGAAGAACAAGTCCAAAGTTTTTGTTGCTTTTCGCGTGATTTTCAATACTTATTGTTATTATAATTTCAACCCGTGAGGTATGTTTGAATCTTTGACGTCACTTTCTCCCATTGACAACCAAGCCTTGGAACACTAAGGCCCAGTTCAAACGTCGAACTTCACATGTGCCGAACCTAATGCAAATTAGCAAGAACAATAGATTTTGCTCATTTGCATTAGGTTCGGCACATGTGAAGTTCGACGTTTGAACTGGGCCTAAGGTTGATTAATGGCGGCCGTAAACGTTAAAATGAAATGACTTCTGATGTTCGTAATGAATTGAAATTTGGCAAGATGAGTAGGCCCGGTTCAGACGCCGAACAACCAAGCCTTGGAACACTAAGGTTGATTAATGGCGGCCGTAAACGTTAAAATGAAATGACTTCTGATGTTCGTAATGAATTGAAATTTGGCAAGATGAGTAGGCCCGGTTCAGACGCCGAACTTTTCATGAGCCGAACCTAATACCTTGATTTAAGTACATGAAAAGTTCGGCGTCTGAATCAGTTAAGAACGGCTATTTGAATTTGGAACGGCTCAGCCGTTCTTCCCGCATGGCTCAGCCGGGAATTTCGACTTTGGAACGGCTTTGATTCAGACGCCAAACTTTTCATGAGCCGAACCTAATTCGAAACCTAATGCATGAATTATTATAACTTATTTTATATGGGACGACACTTTGCCTGAAAACTGCTGACCTTTGGATTTGTTGCTCTTTAAACTGAATTAAGTTTGGCTAATTAAGGTCGGCGTCTGAATCAACAGGCGTACTTTTGTTAATTTGGGCCGGTCCAAATTCGAATTAAGTTCGGCTCATGAAAAGTTCGGCGTCTGAACCGGGCCTAAGAAAGTCTAATTGTACACGAAAATGTAAAAAAGTCAAAATCAAAAATTTGATCACAGGGGCACTTTAAAGGCCCACTATCACCCATTCGGCTTTGCGGTCGTTTGTTCTTGTTTTCAAATGACGAGCTCGCTCGTGATTGGCTCTTTCGGGAATTTTCGACTGTGTTAAATTAGCAATGCATCTTGGGTGATAGTCGGCCTTTAATGGTACGCGTTTTTCGTACCATAAATATTTGCTTTTAAAGATAAGCTAATGGGTACTTGGATAACATTTTTCCGCATAAGACTAACTTTTGTTCCTTTACTCTCAGGTAATAAGATTTTAAAAGGAACTTGGAATCGTAACATTGCGTGTTTATTTGTGCTTTGTACCTTCTGGCAGAGGCAGTGTATTACCGTTTAGTTGCAGCGATGAATCGACACGAATTAAATCGAGATCAATCAAACCAAGAGTAGTATATAGTCTCTTAGCAGTGACACCCAAAACTATGCTTTTATTCCTGCTCACATTAAAGTCTTGCTTCTGCAAAGGATTAAAAAGTAAATAAAAACAAAATAACAGAGCCTGATAAATAAACAGTGCATACATACAAGATGATACATGTATGTATCTGTACAGATCGGGGTACATATGTTGCATCATGTTGATCAAGCTCAAGAGAATGTAACATGTTAAAAAAAGAAAAACACTTTATTGAATTAATATTAATAGATTCACTGATGTAGTCAAACTGTGTGGCTTTATTGTCCATCAGTTAAACTAGAAATTTAAATCTCAGTATTGCCTCAGGATCCAACTTGCAACAATATGGAACTATTAAAATGCTATGCTTAAAAATTTCAACAGTAATTCCTACATGTATCTAGTCAATGCTCAGTTTAACAGAAACCGTGTGCAAGTAGAGTATAGCTTATATGTAGTGTGATTTTGCTTTCTATAAGATTACCTTATGATTACTATAAAGACCAGCAAACTCATTGTCAGGAACGTTTTTTTTTTTTTCAATTTAAGAATTAAGAGTGTTCACTGCTTTAAATACGCCTCTAGGCTAGGCTTAGATTCAAAATTCCGGAATTGTAGTAACCAAAACGAATTTTAGAAAATCTCGGGACAATGAGTAAAATTTGGAAGAATTTGAGAGAAATATTAGCTTCCCGAGAGGTGACACACGTCGAGAAAGCGTTTATTTTATGTTACTGCTAACCAACTTGAGGGCTCACCCTCACAGTAGTATCTACATTGCAACTTATCAGCTTTTTCCAACTTAAATTATGCTTTCCACATCTCTGTTCAGTCTGTGGGTAAAACAATGGCCGATTCCAGTGAGCCATCTAGCAGCTCACAGTCAGAATTTTCGCATCGCGCGGAATGCCATTGTCTTTCGCGACATGTACTTACAGTGCCCAGTTTCTTGATGCGCAGCATAATTATTTGCATATAGAGCGTATGCACATGACGTCACGGCGGCCATATTGGTGTACCAAAACAATAGAACGGCGGCCATGTTGGTGTACCAAAACAATCCTGTGAGATTTGAACGCTTTTCTTATGTTAACACTTTCTTTTGTTCCAATAAATTTGCATAGCTGCTTGCCACGTGAGTGCATACGCTCTATACAAAACCAGTCGGTTGTAATTGGTCAACTGATTAAGCTTTGGGAATACTCTAGTCTCTAGTCTCTTGGCAGATTCAACTACTGTCAATTACACATTTTGACGCGTGATGTAAATCCCAAGGTGAGATAAAGTTAACAATCGTCCTGAAATTAAAGGCGGGCCGCGCTCTTTTCAAAGCATTTTGTCAACAAATTCGTGTGCGGCAAGATTTTTTTTTTAAACTTTAGATTCGCAATGGTTTGAGCGCGAAGGCAAAAACATTTTCCGCAGAACATGGTTTTCAGTTAAAAGCGTTGCCAAATAGTGAGCGCGATGCGCGGGTCACTTGCTTGTTCGTTACGCTTTTTTACTCGCGCTCTTTACAGAACTTTAATATGGCGGACGACTGAAGAGGCTCGAAGACCGAAATTTTTCATGAAAATACCACGTTTTAACAGTGTTTAGATCGTTTTAAAATTATTTTAGGTGCGTCGAATGTCTATAAAAGACGTGATGTCTTATTCTTCTCGCTCTTTACAGAGCTTTTTGTCAACAAATTCGTGTGCGGCAAGATTTTCATTTTGATTCGTTAGATTCGCAATGGTCAGAGTACGATGGCAAAAACATTTTCTGCAGAACGTGGTTATCAGTTAAAAGTGTTGCCAAATAGCGAGCGTGAATGACGGGTCACACGCTTGTACGCTGCGCTTTGTTTCTCGTGCTCTTACTTTTTTTGTTATGGAGTAAAACATACACATTGTTTCGCCATTTTACCCCATTTTCTTTGTAATTTGGCTCTTTTGATAGACGAAGTTTATCAAATTTAGCGCTCTGGACCGTAAGAAGGTCCCGGATATGTCGCGCATTCTCGGCGATGACACTTTGTGATGCCAGTCATGGAGTAGCGTGCACCCTCCCAGGTCACTTTGTGACGCCAGTCATGGAGTTAAGTGCCACCCCCAGGACACTTTGTGATGCAAGTCATGGAGTAGCGTGCACCCGCCCAGGACACTTTGTGATGCCAGTCATGGAGTAGCGTACCACCACCAGGACACTTTGGGATGCAAGTCATGGAGTAGCGAGCAACCCCCAGGACACTTTGTGATGCCAGTCATGGAGTAGCGTGCACCCACCCAGGACACTTTGTGATGACAGTCATGGAGTACCGTGCACCCCATCAGGACACTTTGTGATGCCAGTCATGGAGTAGCGTGCCACTTTGTGATGCCAGTCATGGAGTAGCGTGCACCCCCCAGGCATCGCCATTGTCTTTAGCGACATGTACTTACAGTGCCCAGTTTCTTGATGCGCAGCATAATTATTTGCATAAACAGGACCAGTCGGTTGTAATTGGTCAACAGATTAAGCTTTGGGAATACTCTAGTCTCTAGTCTCTTGGCAGATTCAACTGCTGTCAATTTAATACACATTTTGACACGTGATGTAAATCCCAAGGTGTGATAAAGTTAACAATCGTGCTGAAATTAAAGGCGGGCCGCGCTCTTTTCAAAGCATTTTGTCAACAAATTCGTATGCGGCAAATTTTTTTTATAATCTTTAGATTCGCAATGGTTAGAGCGCGATGGCAAAAAAAATTTTCCGCAGAACATGGTTTTCAGTTGAAAGCGTTGCCAAATAGCGATCGCGATGCACCGGTCGCTTGCTTGTTCGTTACGTTTTTTTACTCGTGCTCTTTACAGAACTTTAATATGACGGACGACCGAAGAGGCTCGAAGACCGACATTTTTTATCAAAGTACCGCGTTTTAACAGTGTTTAGATCGTTTTAAAGTTATTTTAAGTGCGTCGAATGTCTATATAAGACGTGATGTCCTATTCTTCTCGCTCGTTACAGAGCGTTTTGTCAACAAATTTGTGTGCGGCAAGATTTTAATTTGACTCGTTAGATTCGCAATGGCAGTGTACGATGGCAAAAACATTTTCCGCAGGACATGGTTTTCAGTTAAAAGCGTTGCCAAATAGCGAGCGTGAATCACGGGTCACTCGTTTGTACGTTGTGTTTCTCGTGCTCTTTATAAAGCACAGATCTAGACGCGCTCTTTTACTCTATCGATTAACGTAGTTCAGACCAAGAGTATATTAACTGAGGTAAATATACTAAAGCACTATTAACTGAGGTTTTAAAAATAATACAGGCCTTTCTATTTGCCGGACAATGAGAAATGTGAAATAAACTTCTCTTTGAAATCCTAACAAAATGCCCGCCTCTCACGACTGAGGGAACATTGTTTGAGTTGAGAAAATTATTCAAACTTTGAATCCGTTCAACAACGCCTTCTAGAAAATAGCGCTTTGATACTATTCCACGTATTGTATTAAATCCAAACTTCGCCAATCTTTTGTTTAGACATGAGGCTAACATTTCCAGGGTGAACCTTAGTTAGCAAGTCCTTTCTTAAAAAGAAAGACCATCCTGAATATCAATGCGGTGTTTTTTCCATACTGAAATCAGCGAAAAAAACGAATTTTAGAACGCGATTCGATAGTAGTTGTCCAAATCTCAGGGAAATAAACAGGGTATGAAATGATTCCTAATCACCTCTTCTGAAAAAGCCTGGGTGAACCTAACCGCCAAAGTACTTAGTTTCTTTGTTATGGAGTGAAACATGCACCTTGTTTCGCCATTTCCCACCATTTTCTTTTCAATTTAGCGCTCTGGACCGTAAGAAGGTCCGGTATATGTCGCGGCATTCTCGGCGATGGAGAATGTTAGAAATTTTTGAAATAATTTCAGAGCTTTTTTGCAGAAATTCCAGAAAGAATTTTAGCCCATTTTTTCGGCTGAGACTGCTACATTTGCATTCGCTTCTTTACGCTGTTACAACATGCAGCCTTCCTTCATTTGCTGCTTTTGTCGACGCAAGGATACTTTGGGAAGAAAGATAAATACAAAATGATGAAGTAAAATTGTTTTTTTGAGACTTACATATATAGCTGAAGTTTTGAAAACATTATCATTACAACTAGCCCAAACAAGGGTTTTTATGACCCCGATCAGCCCGAAAGTCACAGAGAAGAGAGAGAAGAGGGAAAGGGAGCGAGAGCGGGAGAAAAAACGACTAGCAACAGTCTTTAGTTTTTATATTGTGGGGTTTAGAGAGAGTCTTTGAACGACAAAAAAGAAACAAGGTCTAGCATACTCACAGACGCTTATTTAGGGCGACATGGTCTTCAAAAATCCAGTTAGATATACGTTACTAATAATAATTTATTGGGAATCCCTCGTGGGGCTTTTCAGTGTTCACTGGACTAAGAATACATTACAAACTACGAAAAATTACAATAATATGTTTAAAATTACAATAAATTGGCGAAGAATTTCTACATAAAATGGAGTCTCGCAGCTTAAAAGAACTTTTTTTAAGCTTTTGCATATAAATATGATAAGAAATGTCATTTATTCTGTGGCATTTACGTCTTGCACCATCAACGGATTGAACAAGATGGAATAGACTTCTGCTTTGACCCAATAAGCATTGCGCGTTCAGTTGATAGTTTACGACGACAATGGCCGACAGAACACGTGACTTGACATCTCTGTAAAAACCTGCTCTTTGGATGTTATAAAACACTTTTCAGATTTGAAAATACACTTTCAACAAACATATCAAGAATAATCCAATATGACTAATGCTGTGCTTAATTTGTTACCACATTCCATCTTTAGTGTGATAGTAATGATAAATCGAAGGAGAGCGTTTGCGTTCTATTTCCAGTCCAGCCTTGACAGCACCGTCGATTATATCCCAGTCTTCGCCTCCCCATGTTGTCTTTTTGATAAACCCTTTGGAAAATCCTCCAAAGGTTTCCCAGTCCTGTTTGTACATTGCTATTGTTCCGTAGCTATAGTGGTACCAGACTCCCCTGGGCAGAGCGCTACTTCCACGACAATGGAGAAAAACGATTTGGGGGGCGTAAACAGTTCTTCCTTTGGAACAGTGCTGGAATAAAACAAAAATAGAATCAACCAATAAACGAACAACAGTCGTTTTAATGCATGCAAATATGTATTGAGATGGAAAGATGAATAATGAATAAAGGAACAAACGACTAAGTGGAATTTGGATGAATGGATGGATGCATAATCCATGTCAGTGCATCTTTGTCAATATTCATTATCTAGATGTTTCAGCACTCTATAGTTTTTGTTTATCTCCCTCACGGTTTCATGTAATGTTGGTGTTGTACTGTCGTCTGAGTACACATAAAATTGTAAGTTTTACCGAAATCCAGTTTAAAAATATCTCAGCGGTTACCCATAAGGTCGCAATCAATGAGCTCCTCGTGTAAATTCTTTAACGAGCATTTTTCACACAAATGCTATATTTTTTTACGTTCTGATGACTTTTTTTCCCCGGTTTCTTTTCAGACTTGCTCATTCAGTGTTTCAGTGACAAATGTTTAGAAGCCGAGCGCTGAATTGAACTCTTCAAAAGGCCGAATTTTTCCTTTTCCGATACATTAGCGTACAGCCTGACAGAAAAAAGCTTATGGTGCCGTGGCTGCGTGTTATCATTTACGTACAATTTTGTATTATATTGATGCGTTTGATGCTGTAATGTGATGCCCCTACTATATTTGATTCCTTAAAAACCAATGGATTCTTGTAGTTGTTATAGATTTAACATTTTTCAGCACCCCGGACTGTTTAAAATGCATTTCTAGCCATTCAATTCATTCCATTTTTTTTTCAACGTTCATAGGGAAGCATGCCCCCTCGGAACCCCTAGTTAACGCCCTCTTTGGCGGCCAATTAGCATCACCACCCCCCCCCCCCCCCCGACTTTAAACGCTCCACGGGCCCTGCCATTTTATGAATAACACATGCATAAATGTTACATGCATATATGAACCATTGCAATTTCATTTTGTCACGTTTTCTCCTCGGCACAACCAATGGGCTTACCTTGCGTATGTCATTTATCGTCTGACTTCCAATATCGAGATGAAGATCTATGGTAACAACAATGGCGTCTGGGTTCTTAATTGATTGTATAGCTTTACTAAAAGATTCTGTGCGTGAATACCTTCCAGGCTTTATGATAAAATGATAGTTTGTTATGGTGCTTCTTTGCAAAACTTCCTTTAAATCAATATCGGGGCTCCCAAAGTCATAAATAACCACGTGCAAATGTTCATCTTTTGTTTCCTGTATGATCTTTTCAACATTCTTAATGAAATGATGAACCCATCGACCCAGGTTCTTGGCCGTGAGAATTAGATAGACATCCGCTGTCCTATTCCACTGCAGCCCCGTAGGGTAACACAGAGAAGCGTTTTTCACATTTGGCAGAATGACATACTCTGACAAGATATAGTTCGTTCCGTCAGTGACATCCTTAACGACAAGTTCAAGAAGATATCTGCCTCCTTTCTGATGATCCTCTTTCTTCTCTACGCGCTTAAATGACTCGAGTCTGTATTTCCTGCAATGAAAAGGAAATATGCAAATTATACTTTCTTTCTATCTATCCATGCCGAATGTGCATACGAGGAGAGGAAATCAACTTCGTCTCCAGGGTCTTCTCGGTTTTCAATATGGCGGCTGTCCGGGAGAAGACCTGTTTCTCCTCTGGGGAACGAGGTTGGAGAGGAAACAGAATCCTGTACTTCTGTCAGGTGTTTCGGATATAGTCTAAAAGCTTAAATATGCTAAAATTGACATAAAAACTAATAATATTATATACAAGTAAAAAAAATATTGAAAATATACAATTATTAAAGGCCCACCTTCACCCAAAATGAATCACTTTCTGTGCTGAATTTCTTGTAACATGAAATTCGCGCTTGAATGCGTGCAACCAATCAGATCACGCGAATGAACAATAGAGCATTTCAAAACGAAAACAAACGACCGCAACGTTTTTTGGGTGAAGGTGGGCCTTTAAATATCCAGATACTACGCAGCTCTTTAGAACCTCTAATTCCACTGGACCTGGGTATCACGCAGCTCTATTGTTTTCAGGGCTAGGGTCCATTGTTGTGTTGTTTGTTCTATTGTTTTCTCAGCAAATCAGAGAAGACTTTGTTGGAGCTGCGAACTTCCACTAAAGATCCCATTATGTTGCATCGTTTATGGTTGATGTCTTTTTTTCCCGAGGACGTTTCTTCAAACTATATAGAGCGTTTTTCAATTGAGTGTCTTAAAACCAAAACCAAAGTAATTACACTAACCAATCACAGAACTCGAAGCAAATACATGTAGCCGGCACCAAGCGCGGGAAATCACGTGCGAGCAAGTCAGGATTGGTTTTGGTCAGTTACTTCTGATTGGTTAATAAAGTGGCGCGATTCTATTTAGCCAATCACAAAGCGTAGCAATGCAAAACCAAAGCGATTACTAAATTACTTTCGATACTCAATTAAAAACCGCGCTATACCACTGTACCACCTAGCTTCTCGGGTTGCTTAGTCCTAAATTTAACTATATAAACTGCTACCCCAAACTGTAACTGAAAGCTAACCAGTTGCTCCGTTATATAAGTCTCAATAAGGTGTTCCATTTTCCTGTTGGGCCCTTTCATCTATCCCTTCAAGTGTCCTCCGCGCTATTGATGGTTTGCAATCACGTGACCTTCATTCCTGTGGGACTCAAATGACAAAGGCCATGGCGGCCATGTTGGTGCCAGAACAAAAGAAGTTCATCAAAATTCTTTTGTAGGTGTCCTCCAACATGGTCGCCGTGACGTCATGTGCAAACCAAGAATACACCCAATTAAAGAAACGTTGTCGGGAAAAAAGGATACACCATAAAATATCGTTCGCGACACAATGGAATTGTGATAACAAGGCAAATGAAGGTTGTTAGCATATTTATTGATGTTTAAATCTATTCCTCCCTAAAAGTTTTTTAGAGGATGTGTTTGAGCATACATTTTTATACAAAAATATATATAGAACATATTTATCTGTGAGCAGAATAACGTTTTTTCTATTTCCTAGAAAACCATTCGGTCCTATCGTTCATATTTTGTACTTTTTACCCGACATTTTTTTAATCCGGCCGATTATAAAACTTTTGAGGTCGCAACTTGAGCATACGAAGAAAACCATACCACAGGGATCCCAAGGGTAAAAATGTAAACATTTATAAAAACGTTTCGGTCGGTACGGCCTCCTTCAGTTATATAGGAAAAATGTGATTTAGCCTAATTTATTTTTGAAAACTATGCCGCTCCGAGGAAGTATCCTTTTTCTTTTTGTCGTTCAAAAACTATGTCTAAAGTCCGCAATATAAAAACAAAAGACTGTTGCTTGTCTTTTTTTCTCTCAGGGGCTGTACACATGATACCGGAATGAGTTTCATTCCGGAACGAGTTTCGTTCCAAAATGAAGTACGTATTGTATTCACATGACAAAATCGACCGACTCAGCCAAAGGCGTTCAGTCGCTTGCGTGGATTTCGCGCCAGATCACAAAACAAAGATGGCGCAGGTTTCGCGCAACGATACGCATGCGCCACTCGCCCCAGACTACACGGTTTGCGGTTTTCATCTTGGAACGAAGTTCGTTTTCAGTTCACATGATACCAGAATGAAATGTCATACCTGAACGAGAATTTCATTCGGATTGAAACCAGAGTGAACTCATTCCGGAATGACCTGTACGGGAACAAAATTTCGTCTCGGTATCATGTAAACAGATACAGAGAAATATATGGAGATGGAATGAACTCGTTCCAGAATGAAAGTCATTCCGGTATCATGTGAATAGCCCGTCACTCTCGCTGCCTTTCCCTTTTCATTCTCTTTTCTGCGATTTTCGTGCGAGTCCGTGCAAAGCGCCTATTGTTTCCCACTTTTGGTCTTTCAAGTATGCAAATATCCGATTCCTTTTAACTTTGTCGCTAAGTCCCTTGACAATTAGGGATAAAGCCTTAAAACAATTGCTACAGAACTCCACCGAGACCCATGCAATACTGTGATATTCAAATGAAGTAACCGAATAATTGCAGCTCATATGGCGGTTTTTAATTCCAAAGGTTTTGAAGCATGCGTTAAAACAAAATACATCGGTATATATAAACTTCTAGCGGTAATCAAAACCAAAAGCTGAGAAAATTAGAAGGTGGTACATCGGCCTTTGGCTATCTGACGAATAATTGTAGGATTTTTACTTTCGTGCAGCTTAAAAACATTAATTTCAAGAAACCAGGGCCGGATTGTTCAAAGCGCGGTTAAGCTAACACAGGAAACTTAGCATCAATTTTGATTCCAGTTAAATAATAAATCAATGAAGATGTTTCCAAAGCATTTTTGCCTTTTAGTTTCGTTTCTGACTTGTCTTCGCATGTAACTTATCATTAGCTTTTGAAAACACTACCAACAAGAGAAATTAAATCCTCGGTTAAGTTTTAATCCTGGGTTAGCGTTAACCGACTTTCGAACGACCGGGACCCTGAAGAATGGTTTAAATCAGAAGCTATAACTTCTTGCGATATAGTTGCTTGCACGACTATAAGTTACGCTAACTCTTAATACTGAAAGACCAACACACGATCAACTTACCCGGGGTAACTTTTCTCAAGGGCGGATACGTATCTGTTTACTACCGACCGAGCTTCTTGTTCTTCCAAAGGAAACTCAGCTTTAAATGCTTGGTTGATTCCCTCGTTCCTGACTATCCCATCTACATTTGAAAACGGAAAACTGTAGGTTTTATGGGCATGTCTGTGAACTCCATGATACTCTCCGAAGCCACTTAAACTTGCAGGGTTGAGAAGGTAACTGGGTTTGTATTCACAGAAATCTAACGCCTTGCTCACAGCGGAGCTTTCTAAGTAGGTGAACGTGTCTGGCTTCATGTGCTTGTTCGTAATTTTAAGTCGTAGAGGTGGACAGGCGAGAACGTCTGGCAAATCGTCATCGTAAACTTTCATTTGAGCTTTATCACTGTCGTTTTTGTACGGCGAGAAAAAAGCTCTGTCGATAATTTCAAAGCCATTTCTATCCGGTCTTTTCCAAGCAAGTTGAATAAACGCACCGTTACTTTTCCGTGCACCACGAGCGTATAATATCTCGATATAATATACATGTCTGGATAATAAGTTTATTCCACTAGAGTTCGACGCTGATTTTGCGTCTTGAGGCTGGGCATAAGCAATTTTCTTCCCTTTTTCCCAATTTCTGTTTGTACTCAGCCAAACCTCAGCAAATCCATTTGAGGTAATGGAGAAAATATATTCGCCATTTGCATTCGGATGAAGGAAACCCAGAAACCGAAAGCCGTCAACTTCATTTAGCGAGGTGATGTTAACATTTTCCACAAAGTTTCGTTTATCTGGCGCGTTGGGAAAGATTGGGTAATTGCAAAGTTGTTCAATACTCCGCCTCCGACAATTCTTGGCCCACGTATGCTGATTCAAACCTTTGAAGTTAACGACCTCACTCTTGAATGTTTCGTTGTCTTCGTCTTCTTTCGTATATTGAGCAGGTGATTGAGCACGAGGCGATGGTCGGCCGCCAAAAAGAGAAAATTCGATCAGTATTATATACAAACTGACAGCTACAGTGCACCCTAAAATAAGTATCTTCGCTGGCTTAACAAGAACCATACTCAACCATTAGCCGCACTGCCTGTAACAAATGGATCACTGTAATAACTGGTGCTGGCCAAAGAACTGTGTCTAGCAGCACAGCGGTAACACGCCCTACGCAAATGAAGTTCAAGTTGCGTTCTACTGACTTGTGCTGCACTCGATGAGGAAAAAGACTCCAACAGACCTTTCAAGGGATGCAATACAAAATTGTGATTTCCGGTCTTTACTGAGGGCATACAATAAGGTATTGTCATTTACACGATAGAAGAATAATTAACAATTCCACATGATTTGTATTGGTCAAGGGCGGGTGCAACAAATCCGATGGTTGAGCGTGTCAGTACCAGTGGTTTTACGCGCTTTCAAAGTTGCAGTGTAAAAGTATGGGCGTAGCCGAAATAGAAGCGAAGCGATACCGTGTTCAGCTTGTTAAAGCTGTTCGTTTTATACACTGCGAACTACAAAAACTGAAAAATCGAAATACCATTGTATCAGACAATAAGAAATAAAAATATGACCATGACAACGAATATAATTAAATTGGGTAGAATATTGCTGGACATCGTTAATTATTCAAGGTACAGAAGTAAGAAGATGTAAATGTAATTTAAGCCTTCTTCGCGTTGAAAACGGCAGACGGCGGGAAATAGTTATTAGGATGAGTCAGTCAGTCATCTGATGAATGTATCACAATTCAAAAGTTCAGAAAATATGTGCCACACCAGAGTACGAAACAACACACTAAAAACCACCCTTTTGTTGTGGCCAAAGAAAAATATGCGGAAAGACTTGGATTTTATAGTTCTAACTTCACTTGCGTGGCCTTATGCAAATATGTTTGTGTATATTTTGCAATTTTGATTTTCAAATCAGGTTCTCGGCCAATTTTTGATGTGCAACAGGTGTATTTTCTTCGGAAATTAGTCATACTAGTTATTCTAGACCGAGAAAAAGTTGGTTTTGTGAACTTTTGTACGGTCTAAATGTACTGTGCAGACGGTCGCGTAATACTGTTTTTGAGAATTGCTAAAATCGAAAAATAGCTCGGTCATCAATCTTTATTCTTGTGCTTCCGACCTTTCACCTTAGTTAAACTTATCATCGGATTTTTGTTCGGAGAGCTACGCTGTTAGGTTCAGCCAATCTATATATATAATTTTTCGGCTCAATACCCTAAAAGGTTCCACGATAATTCTAACGGTGGCCATTTTAGATTTTATCAACCTAAGCCGTACCAATCTACAAATTTTGACCCCTAAAAGGTACGACGATCACCCCCGTCATTTTTATATGGAAGTCCCTTCCGCGGGACGTAAACTGACGAGACTCGTGTTTTCCGACGCTCATGAAACGATTACACTTTAAAACCGCTTGGACTGAGAAACCGTCATTTCTCTGATGCAAATCCCAACCAAAACGACTAGAAAAAGACACAGACACAAAGGTAAATCTTTCTTTATTATATAATAGATTAGTATTTTATAGCTATAAAGCGCTAAGGTTCCCTGTGACGACTAGACCAACAAGTACACAAGTGATTTGAATTGTTAAATTCAGTTTCTAATATTTGAGCCGTGTTTATGTTAAAATAAACATACAGTCGATCCCCGCGATTACATAAATACGGTTCTATTATATTATTCACATAAGTTATATGTACTGTGGTTTTGTGACATGCTTAATCCTATTCAGCCTGGGCTTTTTTTGAGTTCCTGAGCCTGAATGACGTAAAAATATAAAAGTTATACCAATAAACATTGTTTTTCTTCATTCAAAGGTACAAATATGCAAATTAAAAAATACATGGCTGTCAAAATCTTGTTGCCATGGAAACATCAAGTCACGTGATCAATAAATTGTCATATAAAATAGGCCATTTGCACGATGACGTCATTTGACTACTACAACCAGAATTCATTTCGTTTTTCCATTCTTATTTAAATTTTGTAATCCCAGTGCGGTTTAAATAACAATAGCCCTAATTTGCACTACAAAACAAAAAACTGAAGGATTCTGGTAGTAGTAGTCAAATGACGTCATCGTGCAAATGGCCTATTGTTGCCAGATAAATTTTTGGAAAAGGCACAAAGTTTGATGGCGTTAAAATACATATAAAAGAAGTTATGAATGTTGAAAGTTAGCGCGGGCACTTTGTAACCCCCCCCCCCCACCCCCCCAGGCTGAATAGGGTTAAGGTATAGGGAGGGCGGGAAGGGGATGAGTGAATATGAAACTCACGTAATAAAGGAGATTGATAGAGAGATAAGAACCTGTTTAAACCTGCTCAGCCTATAATATGCGCCGTGACTAAGGCATGCTGTCGTATTACAAATCACGCAGCCTGCATGCAATCACTCAAGGTTGTAAGTTGTAATAATAATAATAATAATAATAATAATAATTATAATAATAATATTAATAATAATAATAATAATAAAATTTGTATTGCGCAAATTTCATAAAAATGTTCAAATGCGCATAACAATGATTCGATAAAAATAAATAAATAGAAATCCTAATACTTATCTATTATTAATAAAATTAATAAAAATACCACATTAAAAAGATAAAAACCTACAAAATACAAAGCCATGATAAAAATGCTAAGCGAAAAAGGCGCGTTTTTAACTTTGTTTTGAAAACATCAACAGTTTCGGCGCTTCTAACATCAAGTGGTGGCACATTCCAGAGCCATGACGCAGCGCAAGTAAAGGACCTGTTTAATTTTGCAAGTGATGCTCTGGATTTAAAACTAGGATGACGAAGTAAAAGTTCATTTGAATTCTTAAGATTATATCGCGATGGAGGCTTAAGAGAAATGAGAAAGGATAAATAAGAAGGTGCTAAAAGATGACGAATCTTAAAAGTGATTACAGGGATTTTAAACTCGATTCTAAATCTAATTGGTAACCAATGTAACTTAATAATAAGTGTTGTACGTTATGTGGCAGAATTTGTGTTCTTTAAAAATCAGTCTTGCACAAGCATTCTGCACACGTTTTAGTTTGTTCAATAAGCAGTTAGAGTAGGTCATATAATAAGGTGTGGCAGAAGTCGAGTCGACTTGTTGTCACATTAACTTCAATTTATTATGCCAACATAAATTGAAGTTAAAAAAATACGAAAAGAAATTACATTAAAATGTATAAAATAATATTACAATAAGTATCTATCTATTTAATCGATTCCACAAAAATACAATACGCATAAGAAATTTCATTTGTACTGTGGCATTTAGTTTCCCACCATCAACGGATTGAACAAGTCGGAACGAGCGGACTTCTAGATTCATCCAGTAAAGCATTTGCGCGTTCAGTTATTAGAAGTGAACTTTAGATTTGAATACGAGTACGAGATTGAGAACGAGTAAGGCTTTTGCAGGGGAGGATCCAGAATTTTTTATGTGGGGTGGCTACGTACGGGTATATGCCTGAGTCTATAAAAGTTTTCATTGTTGCAATTGAAAAAAAAACTGTTAAAACCGACGGTCAAAAGGGGGTTGGCTAGCCATACAATCCAACCCCCCTGTATCCGCCCCTGTTTTGAATTTCAAGCAAATCACGTCTCCAGAGCTAGCTGTCGCTCCTTCCTGATGCTGACCAGAAAATAAGGAGACTCCAGGTATAAGATAATGATTGTGCTGCTAATGGTTATTTAGAGCACGCGAACTAGGTTTGAAAAGTCGTACTCGTACTCAATCTCGTACTCGTTGTCCGATCTAAAGTTCGCTAGCCGACGACAATGGTCGACAGAACACGTAACTTGACATCTCTGTAGTAAAACCTGCTCTTTAGATGTTATAAAATGCATTTTAGATTTGAAAATACACTTTCAACAAACATACCAAAAATAATCCCATCTGAATAACTCTGAGCAAGAGATTATATTATTTTCTCTTGTTCTGAGCTTGTTACCACATTCCATCTTTAGTGTGATGATAATGATAAATCGAAGGAGAGCGTTTGCGTTCTATTTCCAGTCCACCCTTGACAGCGCCGTCAATGATATCCCAGTCTTCGCCTCCCCATGTTGTCTTTTTGATAAACCCTTTAGAAAATCCTCCGAAGTTTTCCCAGTCCTGTTTGTACATTGCTATTGTTCCGTAGCTATAGTGGTACCAGACTCCCCTGGGCAGAGCGCTACTTCCACCACAATGGAGAAAAACGATTTGGGGGGCATAAACAGTTTTTCCTTTGGAACAGTGCTGGAATAAAACAAAAATAGAATCACTCAATAAACGAACGACGGACGTACTGATGCACGCATGTACGTATTGAGATGGAAAAATGAATAATGAAAAAGGAATTTGAGGGAATGGATGGATGCATAATCAATGTCAGTGCATGCTTGTCAATATAAGGACCGCGCTAGTGGAGGGGCTGGTAAGGCTTTAGCCCTCCTACCCTTTCAGTTCAGCGAAAAGTAATTAATTAAAAGGGTTCAAAATTTATTATCCAGATGTTTCAGATATTTTTTCTTAATATCCCTAGCGGTTTCATATAATGTCGACAGTATTGCACTGTCGTCTGTCTGCACATAAGTTTAAAAATATCTGAACGGTTACCCATGAGTCTCCTGGTGTAAATTAACATTAATTTAATTAGTGTTGTACAATTATCAGATAGCATCAGTTCACACGAGGAAACATGTCGCTGCAACATGTCCATGAGACATGTCACCGCAACATTTTCATGTGTGTGCAAACGCTATGATTTTGTCCCTGTTACATGTCCTCGCTACACGTCCCTCCTATATGTCCCTCAGTGTGTACTACACACATTTTTTGTCCCTGCTACATGACCCCTCGTGTCTGCCCACCTTTAGAAAGCCAAGTGCTGAATTGAACTCTTGAAAAGGTCGAATTTTTCCTTGCCAGATTCATTAGCGTACAGCCTGACAGAAAAAAAAAACGCTTATAGTGCCTTGGCTGACTGTTATCATTTACATATAATTTTGCAGTATGTTGATGCGTTAAAAATGGGTTTTTGTAGAGTCCATTGAAATTTTATTTTGCCCCGTTTTAATTTCGGGCTTACCTTGCGTATGTCATTTATCGTCTGACTTCCAATATCGAGATGAAGATCTATGGTAACAACAATGGCGTCTGGGTTCTTAATTGATTGTATAGCATTACTAACAGATTCTGTGCGTGAATACTTTCCAGGTGTTATGATTAAATGATAGTTTTTTATGGTGCTTCTTTGGAAAGCCTCCTCTAAATCAATATCGGGGCTCCCAAAGTCATAAATAACCACGTGCAAATGTTCATCTTTTGTTTCCTGTATAATCTTTTCAACATTCTTGATGAAATGATGAACCCATCGACCCAGGTTCTTGGCCGTGAGAATTAGATAGACATCCGCTGTCCTATTCCACTGCAGCCCCGTAGGGTAACACAGAGAAGCGTTTTTCACATTTGGCAGAATTACGTACTCTGACAAGATATAGTTCGTTCCGTCAGTTATATTCTTAACAACAAGTTCAAGAAGATATCTGCCTCCTTTCTGATGATCCTCTTTCTTCTCTACGCGCTTAAATGACTCGACTCTGTATTTCCTGCAATGAAAAGGGAATATTCAAATTGCTTTATCTTCCTCGGCCACGCCGAATGTACACGAGTAGAAGAAATAGCATCCTGTACTTCTTGTCGGTTGTTTTGGGTATATATAGTCTAAAAAGCTTAAAAATGCTTAAACTAATATAAAAACTAGTAATGTTATATACATGTAAAAAAATCTTGAAAAGATAATATTATTAAAGGCCCACCTTTAATAAATGCTGTGTGCTGAATTTCGTGTAACATGAAATTCACGCTGGAATGTGTGCAACCAATCAGATCACGCGTATGAACAATGGAGCATCTCAAAACAAAACAAACGACCGCAACGTCTTTTGGGTGAAGGTGGGTCTTTAAATATCCCATTATGTTTCAAATTACACAATGGAATTCTGGTAATGAAATTCTGGTAACAAGGCAAATGAGGTATGTTATCATTCCGTTCATTTCTTTGACGTTTAAAATCTATTCCTTCCTAAAACTTTTTCATAGAATGTGTTTGATTATACTTTGTTATACAAAATGTGCTATTTATCCGGAGAACACAATACAACATTTTTCCATCTCCCAGAAAACCAATCACTTTCATGCTTTGTACTTTCAACCCGAAAACATTTTTTCAGTCAGGTGTATATTGAAAGTTTTGAGGTCGGTAGTTGAGCTAACGAAGAAAACCAAACAAAAGGGATCCCAGAGGAGATTCTCAGTCCAAGCTTTGGTGAATTAATGAAAAAGACTAAAGATTGACAATGTTTGATTAAAAAAAGGTTAAAAATGTAAAAAAATTATAAAACCGTTTAGGTCGTACGACCTTCTTCAGTTATATAGTAAAAAATGTGATTAATTAAGCCTGATATATCCAGCTGGATCTTTGAAAACCATGCCGCTCCGAGGAAGCGTCTGGGAGTGTTTTTCTCCTTGTTTTTTTTTTTTTTTTTGTCGTTCAAAAAAACTATTTCTAAAGTCTACAATATAAAAACAAAATACTGTTGCTAGTCTCTGCTTATGTGAAGTACGACATTTGAAGACCCGGGCCTAATGCGTTGTTTAGAATGGAATTCCCGTGTCTTGTTCAGTCGATATATGGAGAAAGGAAAAATAATTGCGCACTTTAATGAGCCCCTTTTGTTATAATTTAACAATGTCTTGATTAACGTTTTAAAAATTAGATTTGACCGGTACACTAAAAACCTAAATTACCCAGAACATGCGGTATTTTGTTGAAATGACCGGCTATATACCTCACAAGTTTTTTTTTTTATCTGAGAAGACACGCATGCTAAGCGCTTTCGTTCAGGCGCTTGCGTCAACAGTAAAACACATCAAGTATTAAAGACCGTTATTAAAGCACAAAACAAAAATACATTTGTTTCCATCGTTACTGGTTTATAGTAAAATGGCGACAAATAAAAGGATGTACAATTGGCAGGACCACAGGCGGTAAAAATTCGAATGTTTTGTGAATAAAATTTGTTGGTTGCCCGTTTGTCGGATCGATCTAACGCGATTTCGGCGAGTAATCGTCATTTGACTGTTCCACGATACTACACAAGCTTGATCACTATAGTTGTCTCATAAGTCCGTGCGAAGCGCCAATTGTTTTCCACTTTCGGTCTTTCAAGTATGTAAACAACCGATTCCTTTTAACTTTGTCGTCAAGTCCCTTAACATTTAGGGATAAAGCCTTAAAACAATTGCTCCAAAACTCCATCGAGACCCATGGAACACTGATTTTCAAATATTCACACTAGCGACATAACGGCGAGCGGGTCACGCAAACGCAAACACAACTAATATCAAACGTTTTTTGTCACCAGTGAGAACAACACAACATAACGACAGAAAAGGAACATAAAGACTAATAACGACATAAGGAAAAAACGGATCTTTTCTTTATGTCGATGATGTCCATGTTCTTATGCCATGTATTGTCGCACGGTTGTGTTGCAGCATGGCGGTTTTTAATCCCTGAGGTTTCGAAGAATACGTTAAAACAAAATTAATAGGTATGATTTCATAGAATTCTAGCGGTAAACAAAACTAAAAGCTGAGATACTGGTAGCAGGTGGCACATCGGCCTTTCTAATACTGTTTTTGGCAATCTGACGAAATAATAATTGTAGGATGTTAACGTTCGGGCAGCTTGACTGAACATTTCAAGAAACCAGGAGAATAGTTTTAATCCGCAGAAGCTATAACTTCTTGCGATATTGCTGCTTGCACGGCCCAGGTTATGTTAACTTTAAATAAAGACTAACACACGATCAGCTTACCCGGGGTAACTTTTCTCAAGGGCGGATACGTATCTGATTACTACCGACCGAGCTTCTTGTTCTTCCAAAGGAAACTCAGCTTTAAATGCTTGGTTGATTCCTTCGTTCCTGACTATCCCATCTACATTTGAAAATGGAAAACTGTAGGTTTTATGGGCATGTCTTTGAACTCCATGATACTGTCCGAAGCCACTTAAACTTGCAGGGTTGAGAAGGTAACTGGGTTTGTACTCACAGAAATCTAACGCCTTGCTCACAGCGGAGCTTTCTAGGTAGTTGAGCGTGTCTGGCTTCATGTGCTTGTTCGTAATTTTAAGTCGTAGCGGTGGACAGGCGAGAACGTCTGGCAAATCGTCATCGTAAACTTTCATTTGAGCTTTATCACTGTCGTTTTTGTACGGCGAGAAAAAAGCCCTGTCGATGATTTCAAAGCCATTTCTATCCGGTCTTTTCCAAGCAAGTTGAATAAACGCACCGTTACTTTTCTGTGCGCCACGAGCATATAATATCTCTATATAATATATACGTCGGGATAACAAGTTCACTACACTAGAGTACGACGTTGATTTTGCGTCTTGAGGCTGGGCGTAAGCAATTTTCTTCCCTTTTTCCCAATTTCTGTTTGTACTCAGCCAAATCTCCGCAAAGCCATTTGACGTAACGGAGAAAATATATTCGCCATTAGCATTCGGATGAAGGAAACCTAGAAACCGAAGGCCGTCAACTTCATTTACCGAAGAGGCGATGTTAACATTTTCCACAAAGTTTCGTTTATCTGGCGCGTTGGGAAAGATTGGATAATTGCAAAGTTGTTCAATACTCCTCTGACAATTCTTGGCCCACGTATGCTGATTCAAACCTTTGAAGTTAACAACCTCAATCTTGATTGTTTCGTCTTCTTCGTCTTCGTCTTCGTCTTCTTTTGCAGATGGAGCAGGTGATTGAACACGAGGCGATGGTCGGCCAAAAAGAGAAAATGCTATCAGAGTTATATACAAACTGACAGCGACAGTGCATAAAATAAGTATCGTCAATAGCTTAACGCGTACGCGAACCATACTCAATCATAAGCCGCTCAGGTAAATTAAGGCATAGGCCGCCAGCTATTTCGCCCAAAAGTTGAGGGGGTAGTCTCTCTTCTGAGGCTTTATTTGCAACAGCGTAAAACTTGTCATTTTGACATGCAGATGATATGCAAATTAGGTCACGTGACTTATTACGGTCACAAAGCTAAAAAATATTTAAGCAAAAATGACACCAGTTTATACCAACAGTCATCTATTTTTACTGTTCCCAATTGGTTCACAAAGTCAGCAACGAAAGTAAACGACATTTTGTACTAGTGTTCAGTCCCCTCATAAAAGTAATGCTAGCTTATTTTTTTGTGATGTAAAAAAGGTTCATTGGATCACAGTCGATAAGGCGCAATGGCTATGAAACTTGAGAAGTGTCTTTGTTCGATTATTTTGTTATCGTTTCGTCGGCCTTGACCGTGCACAACCGCAATAGATGTTGAACTTTTGTTTGAGCAACTGACCAATAGAAATGGTGCTATTAAGTTATTAAGTGATAGCGTGTGATCGAAAAACAAAAGATGTGCACGGTCAAGTTCAGTTCAACATAAATTGTAGCTCCTTTGTTATCGCTTCATAACCAGTCCCTCGATTAACTATGATTAGATGTAACCCTCGCTACTGGATAGGTAAGAGATAGTATAAGGGATAGGAATAGTTGACTTATTAATATGTTTAAACCATGATGTCAACTACCTATACCTTTTGTGTTATTCTGCATTACCGTTATTAATATCCCATTTGGAAAACAGCTTTCCATTTAATTAGTGAAAGGTGGATAGGTAAGTAATTAACGACCGTTTCAAAACAATAGGAACAATAGGATTGCCTCTAGGTGCGTACTTTATGCCAACACGGACTGGTTTCGCTTCGCTTCAAAACAAAACACAATACACAGATATCCCGTTCTCGGCAAACACATTTACTGTGATCAAAATAGTCGTATTCCTTGACCAGGATTCAAACCTAGGTTACTACGGCCACAATGCAGTGTCCTAATCACTAGACCATCAAAGCTGTTGATGCTATAGCTACATCTCAATAAACTGCGCAGTATAAAAAGCGCTTTTTACTTTACTAAAATCCACAGCATTCCTTTAGCCGCTACATCGCAAGACTCTATGTATTTTGAGTTTTCCAGCTATCACCCAATTTACGTTCTGGTAACATTACTTTACCGGCAGAGAAAAACAAATCGAATGAGAAATAGAACAAAACAAAAACTTTCCAGTTCAAAATTTTACGCACCGTTAACTAAGTCGTTTTGTTTAACTTCTTTCTCTCACCCCTGAACTAAATTTGCATATGATGCCGGGTGTCTAGAAAACTAAGACCTAAGACCTAAGGCCTAAGACCCAAGACCTAGAAAACTAAGACCCTGTCTTATATAAAATCATGAAATGTCTTATTTAAAATCCCGGCCACTTGCCAACAGTGTAAGACCAAGCTAGAAAACTAAGACCTAGAAAACTAAGATCCTGTTTTATATAAAAATCATGAAATGTCTTATATAAAATGCCGGCCACTTGCCAACAGTGTATTTTTGTACCGGTGTCATGCGGTGATGGTTTTCGGATTTAAAAGATCCATTTGTCCTACTGCTAATAAAATTCATGGTTTTCGCACGGCATGAAAGCAAATAACAAATATCCCGTTATAAAGGTTATAAGATTATTGGGCAGTTTGTACACGTTCGTCAAACCTGGAAAACGTCAAGAGAATTAGAATTAAGGGCCCAAAATTGTCGTGTTTCTTCCCGGTCTCTTTTAAGAGCTAAAACGTCTTAGATCGATGTTTAATTGGCTTGTTATTGTGTTATTTGGGTTTCACGTAGGCTAAGTTTGAAGTTTCGCGCGAGAGCTTTAGTGTTCTTGACGTTCTTGAAATCACCGCTCGAAAATTGGGGCTTCGCCGCTCTCGCAAGCTCGCGCTTCAATAGTAGGGCCTGCTCGCAGGCTAATGTTTAATAAACAGATGTTGCCCTTAACAGTTTAGTTTCTACTTTTTGTTACCAGTCGTAAAGCGATGTGTGATTTCGGCGGGGGGCCTCCGAGTTGAAATGCGTCCTATAATTGCGGTTTAGTAATTTGCAAAATGATCCTATGCCGCGGTTTCTGTGTACAAGAACAACATTTATTTTTGCATGCGCCTGATTGATTTGGTAATTCCCGCACAGAAATAAATTCCAATGACAATTTGCCCTTACTAAATTGAAACTGCGATTGGTCGCAACTTTTCTAGGTCTTAGTTTTCTAGGTCTTAGTTCTTAGTTTTCTAGACATCCGCTGATGCCCGATTTAGGGTGTCAGCTCCATTGTACATCTCCATTGCATTAAGCCTGGTTTCCATATAATCGCAACGATCGCAACGATCGCAGCGATCGTTACGATCGACGATCGCTGCGATTCTTGCGACCCTTGCGATCATATGGAAACTAAAACGTTGCGATTTTTGTCGCACTTGTGGATGCAATTTTTGTCTCGCGCAAGTTGCATCTTCAAATCGCATGTGTAAACGGGCCAATAAAAGTAATCAAAGTAAGATGCACATGATGTGCGCATAAATCTGTGTAGCGCGTTATCGTGAATGTAGACTAAAAAATGTTTTCAAATATAGCGCTAAAAATTAGTTTCTCAGACGTTTCGAGGCTGCTGCCTCTTCTTCAGTGAGTTTAAATGCAACTGTGTAAACGGGCGGCGATTTCAGTGCGAATTGTCGCGCGATGTCGCATGTTCGAAACCTGATGCAAATTGGCCGCGATTTTTGGAAAATCACAGCAAATCAAAGCAAATGTCGCACCCGAATCGCACAGAAAATCACCGCTAATCTGCACTTGTGACAAAAGTTGCATTGCGACAAAAATCGAATCAAAAATCGCATGTGTGAACGGGCCTTAAGAAAAACAAAGCAGACAATTACGCGGCACGCCAAAACAACAAAGCCACACCGTTTTGTAAGTTCAAAATACATTTAGACCCCGTCCACACTAATGCGTTTTTGAAAACCTCCGTTTTTGGTTCCCCGAAAACGGATAAAAAGATTTGCGTCCACACTAGGAGCTGAAAAACGATGATCCAAAGATCCGTTTTCATCACCAGGCTCTGCTCGGACGTTTTTCTGTTCAATACGTATGCTCCAATAGCGTCAGCAATACTATGCGTTACTAGTTGTGACGTAAGCGTTTTTGAAAAGCTCCGTTTTTGCCGTCCACACTAAAACGATAGACCTGCGTTTTCAAAAGTCTCCACTTTGAAAAGTGTTTTCGAAAACCTCCGTTTTCATCGATTTCATTCTCCGTTTTTGATCGTTTTAGTGTGGACGATCGGTAAAAACGCATAAAAAAGTATGCGTCTTCAAACGAAAACGCATTAGTGTGGACGGGGCCTTAATGATATATAACAAAACTCACGGTGTGGTGGTTGTGGTGGAGATCATATTAATAAGTCAACTATATCTATCCCTTATACTATCCCTTACCTATCCAGTAGCGAAGCTTTCATCTAATCATAGTTAGTCAAGGTCCTGGTTATGAGACCTTGCAGACTTCAGTGGCGACAACAAAGGAGCTACAATTTATGTTAAACTGTACTTGACCGTGCGCATCTTTTGTTTTCGATCACACACTATGACTGAATAACTGCGTGACAAACCAGTCCAGCTCCTGTAGTAAACGTTGGATTTTAATGCCTAGCTTTCAAAATCAACAAAAACCGCATCTTTGTAGGTAAACATTTTGCACATAACACAGCTTTTCGGGCCCGAAAGGTTTGCGTGTACGTCCGACGGTTAAGAGCTTTGAACTCTCGTCATCCACTGGGAGTTGCCAGTGTCCACTGCATGCATCAAGGGATGCGAACTTTTTGGTGGCTCTTGAAAGTCGGTTAGCAACTTTTTCAATACCATTCAATATCCATTGGATAATGGGGTTGTTTCAGTGCGCTGTAAAGGCCGATTTACACGGCACAACTTTGTTGCATGCGATTTTTTGTAGCGCGCGCTGCTTACGTCAGGTGAAAATTGTATACAACTCGCATCATATATAACATTTTTTACCACAATTGCCGCTAAACTCGCAATCTGATTGGTCGACGTGAGTGGTAAATGAGAGTCCAGACAACGGTGCTGACGCTAACATCACGCGCGCTTGAAAACAACCAATCAGATTGCGAGAAAGTTATAGACAACGCTTGCTCTTTCTTTACTGTCACGTTTTGTAACAAGACTTCTATTCTTCCTTGTAGTTTTTTCTAAATATTGTTGTAAAAAACAAATTTACACCGGTTTTCCGTGGTGTGGACTCTTATTTACTACGATTTACGTCATCACATGGTCAAAATTTGTTGCTGACTCACTCGGCTGCGCCTCGTGAGTCCACAACATTTTGACCATGTGATGACGTAAATCGTGGTAAATAAGAGTCCACACCACGGAAAACTGGTGTAAATTTGTTAAGTATGTGGCTACGATTCAGCCTAGTCCCTAGGCGTTCTCGGCTCGGTCAAACCTGGACCCTACTTTGAGCCGTGACGTCACCCACCCCGTCCCAGACTTCGCGCGGACAACGGGGCAAGAGAGAACGCCTAGGGACTAGGCTGGCTACGATTGTCGTAGGGTTTTAAAACATGTTTCAAAATCTTACAACTTTTTTCGTATTGCATGCAACAGTTGTGAGCGAGTTGTAGGATGATTTAGACGACGCGATTCGTGTTGTTCTTATGACGTGAGCAGGTTGCATACGAAAGTTGTAGGCGAAAGTTGTGCCGTGTAAATCGGCCTTTAAGGTCTCTTGGGTCATTGAAACGAATTCATTCGAACATCATTCGAACATCGAAGTCGCGAAAAGCGAGCGACGAAGTCGCGAGTCGTCCGTTCTCTGCCCGACCACTCAAAACGAAAAAACGAAAAACGGACTTTGAGAAAGTGTATGTTGTTTTGCAAAGTGAAATATTGGGCACAATTATATTTCACTTTTATTTTATTTTATTTGCTTCTGCTTCTGCTTTTCTGCGGTAAAGATCAGTTTGCCCTTTCTTTTGTTTCAATATTTCTTGACCGCCCGTCACGAAATTAAATTTGATGAACTGTAATCCACTTCCATCCTTGTCAGTAATCAAACTACTGCTTCTTTTTCTCTCTATAGAATCTTTTTATCCGATTTAGTTGTATATTTGGTGGCATTTGGCGACTGGAAATTAAGTAAGCAAACTTACGTTCTTTCCGCGTGACGGTGTTGCCCACTTTCAGAATTATTTAATACTGGATTCCCAGACAAACACTGCATTTGGCAGCATGTTTGCCCTGATTACTCAATGATCCCCCAGCAGCTTTGAGTGGGCTCATAAAAGACCCATTCTCGTTCTCATTCCTCTTTTGTGCGTCAAGAAGTCCTTTCATTTTCCCACGGCTTCGGCAATGTCCACGGTTACGATCCTACTTTATCGGTTTCTGTCGTGATGGTGTCTCGCAAATTTTACGTTTCTACGTGGTCAGATCAGGGGTGCTTAACATTAAACCAAGAAAACCGGTATTTTCGGTTGGAAAGCAAATGGTACGATTGATTTTCCAAGAATTCCGGTTGGAACAAGTGGACAACCTTCAGACTGAGTTGTCCCGCGATTCAGGTTGGGACGATTCGACTGGAATTTTCCTTATCATTTGAATTTAAAAAAAATTCAAATCGCTAAATTTCAGTAAATTTGGAAAATCGCTTACCATTATGTAACGGTCATCCCAACTGTTTTTTTCCTACAAATGGTAAGCACGCAAGACCTCGGTCAGATCAGCCTTTTGCTCTGGGCCTTGCAGTTCATTGTTTTTCTCAACCTCTCGAGGTTGTGTTTCTTTACTATTCCCCCATCCGAGCTGACATCCGAGCTCCGGCACTCCGCACCGAGTGAATCTGGTACCAAATGCAAGATTCAACAGCGCGAGTTTCTTTTCCGCATCGTTCGATTTCTGTCTTCGAAAGCTAAAAATATAACTTGGAATCACCGTCGGGTGTTCCCCTCGGCAGTAATGGAGTATATGGATGAAGGTTGAACGACTTCCCTTTTATAACGTTCACAGAGGAACTCGTTGATTATGGGGGCTGCTAGTGGTGACATAGAAAACGATGTTGTGTTTGTCGTCGAGGGCACTGCAAATCTACTACTCGACTTTGAAAACCTCAAGAAAGCCTACATTGAACCCGCGATACAGTAAGTGTGATATGATACCAAAACATAATGTTGTGTGTACAGTTCCCCTGTCCCCTCAAGAAAAGTCTTTCTTAATGGGAAGAGTACGGAATGTACACAAACAAAGAGAAATTATTTATCGCATGTAAGTCCTTAATTTTGCAAGTCTTTGAGAACATTTTTTTTGTCTGCAAATGGACATTTGTTAAGCCTTATATGTTCTTATGGCAGTGGGGAATCTAAATGTGTGCCTTAGATTAAATTCTGTTGATTTCAATGAATGAAAACCTGGAAATTTCCTTCGTGTTTACGTTGATTTTAAGCACTGTTGTAAGGTAATTTTCTTTGAAGAGGAACCAAATTCGAATACGAATAATTGAACTCCTTTGCCTCTCCTTTCCAAAACAAAAACGGTATTCAATAAAGCCAAACACAAACAGCTGGAATTGAAACTTCTCAATATTTTAAGACCCACTCTCCAAAAACTATAAATACACTAACTGTAGCAGGAATGGAATGCACGTGTACATGTAGTTACGATTACTGATCATTAACAAATTGCCTGCATATTCCCATTGTTTGTGCTCTTGATGATCACAGAAATGATGTCATAAATTCAAGTGGAAACATGAGTCATTAAACGAGTGGTTTTACTTTCAAGGTTTGAACATTTTTATGGCGTAATTTCTATCTTCAAGAGTACAGACAATGGAAAATGCGGTTAATTTGGTTTTTATAATAATAACAACAACAAAACAACAACAACAATTTTATTCACAACTTCTAATAACAACAGCAGATACAATTTCAGTTAATTAATTAAAGTAGAGGGAGGTAAAGGGGGGAGGGTCTAAATCACGTTTCACGAAAGTCCATTACACGAAAAAAAAATATTCCTTTTTGCTAATTAAATTACATCCAAGTACAGCTTTGTTTGTTGTCTTCACTGACCATCCACTCCTCGTTCTTCCTGATGTAAAAAGAAAGCTGAGTTCTTTGTTTTGCTGATGTTGTGTAAAATTACCTAACCTTGTAGAGTGACCTGGGGTCCAGAATGACCATCAGTCACGTCATGCATTCATCGCGCAATTTACCACCGGCGTAGTTAAATGCTTACTGGATATTTTTTTGGGAGGAAGAAAGAATCACGGTTTACAGAAGCATTTCATGAGAAAAAAACATTTATTTTGCAGTGCTCATGAAAAAAAGTCGATTTACGGGTATGTAACCAAATCATGTTTCACGAGAAAAAAATAGCCATTTCACAATTCACGGGGAAAAAAAGGCCTTTCACGGATCGCAAAAAAAACCCTTTACCACCCTCAAAGTGAGAAATAGAGATACTTGCCCACCGCTAATACAAAGCTAATCGAGGCGGGGGAAAGATTAACACAAACGTAAGTTAAGGTGGTACTGGAGGCTAAAGTGATGTTTTTGGATTGCAGCGATTTTTTCACAGGTCAAAGATAATCTAAAAAAAATGTGTACGCCAAATTTTAGGCCAGGATAATCAAACCCTTTTGAGATATAGACAATCAAAGTTTGTTTCGTTTCTAAGACTGTTTTCATGGTAAAAATATACGAACACCATACTGCGTTAAATGCAGTTGGTCCTGCTGCGGATCTCCCCAAGGATGGCTTTGTTGACAGCTAGATCAAATAAAACCGTGTAATCTCATCAAAGAATCAACAACATTTAGAACATCAGGTCTGTTATATGTTTATTTTGATCCAAAAGGAAAAATCTCTCAGGCACCTACAGTGTACTTGGGGTAGACCTATTCTAAATCTGGGCTAAAATGCTTCTAGCAATGAGCAGATTTGTGCTAGGCCTGTCACCTTTTATAAAAACTTAAGTCGGAGTCCTCGGAGAGGGAAGCATCTGCCTGCGATTTCACTTCTTGGCACGACTCCGGCGCGGGCTTTCATTTGTATACATGTGTCACTCGAAATCTCTTGAAGATCCCTTCATCTCTCAGTTCCTGCACTACATCTTTAGCATTTTTAACTGTCTTTGTGCCAGGGTTTATGTAGCGAAAGTAAACCTTCACTGCCGATGAAGACGGTCGTTTGTCCTGTGTTTATATTGTCCAGCCAGTTTCCTTCGACTTACCAAAATCTAGCACTATTCTCGACCCGCGAGCCTGAACCACGAGTGTCGTTACCCTTGTCTGATTTCTCCTTTGTCATGTGTAACCACTTTTTCAGCAGCATCACTTCAACTTTTTCCTTTTTTAAACTATTCGCTCTGATCTACGCGTATTTTCTTCGATCACACGTTTCTTCTGTTTGGTTTCTCGCATTTCATGCCATCAGGCTGTTGGGGTTCTGTTGCGTTTTCCGTTGCTATGCGAAATGTCATTGTTTATAATTGCCTCATCTGATTGGTTTCGCGGGAAAAATAGCTCCCCGTAAAAGGAAAGAAGGGCCCAAAATTGGGCCACTTTCAACGTTTTACCGCTGGAAACTATTATTGTAGACAATAACAATATGGCTGCCATTGAAAACAGTTCGATGCATGAGCTTTCACAGCGGTTTCTTTGCATTCTAATGCAAAACATTTTCATTGTTCCTGCCATGTAACATGGCTGCCGTGCAAAACCTCTATACACCTGTACTGTCAATAATACTGACTTATTAAAGATTGTTTTGGCTTTGCATAAGTCTGTTGGGTTTTTCTTTTCATATTTTCAACTTCCTTGTGTCCACTGTGGCCAGATGCCAAATAATAATTTTAAACATTTTTGAAGTACATGTAGCCCCTTTTTGATTTTACAAACTAGTGAGTATTAATTTTTTCTCTAGGTAGTCACAGAAGAACAACTTTTAAATTTTTATTTTTTTATTTTGAGCCCTTCTGCTTTGTGTACATGTATCAGGACATGTAAACACACACACGCAAAAACATTTTTTTATTTCTCATTTACATATTAAATACATGTATTTTAGCATGAGAGCCTACAAAATGTTACATGTACAGTACTTGATATTGTACATTGAAAAATAAAAAGCTGATTTAAGATGGTTTAAACACAAACAACTGAGAGAGTGCATACCATATTTTCTCTATTAAACGCCGGGCCCTGAATAAACGTTGGGTATATAGAGGAAGTTGTAGGTAAGCCCCTCAAATGTTTATCTGTGGTATAATAAACTTAAGATTTATAAGGGTAAGGTACACGGCTGCCAAGAAAAATGAATAATAACCCTTGGAAAAACTTCTGATTCAAAGAAACACTGGGTCCACTAGGCCAAGTTTGAAATAAACGTCAGGGAATTTTATCGCGTTCGAAGAACGCAATCCTAATTTGGTGTTGGAGACAAATTTGAGATTTTTTGGTAGACGGTCTTCCAAATGGCCCCCCTATTGTTTTTTTTTTCAGGGGCTCATTTCCGCCGGAAATTCCTTCGAATGCGTCTCCATGATCTGTGATACTGCTAGTAATTTAAGAATACAATAAGACTACAGTAAAAAGGCAAGGCAGAGCTTAATAAAGAACATGATTGTATATACCTGGCTAGTGTTTTTATTGTTTACTTCAGATGTAGTTGTTTTGTATTGTTTTTGTTATATATTTTACAGTTATTTCAATGGTGAGATCCCAATAGACACAGAGTACAGTTTTGGAGATGAGGTAGGAAAATTAATTACTTCAAAATCAAGGTACACTGTAGGTAGTCCATTTTTTTAAATTAAAACCACTATAATGAAAACAAGAGCTGTCCTTTGATTAGTCTATGTCTATTCAAATAAGTTCCCCCTTAGTTTCTGTAATAAACATAAACCCATCAAAATTATCAAGCACTTATAAACACCACCACTTAGGGAGGCACGTTTTCAGCTTCTTGCGCTCGTGACGTGCGCTCGTCATGCATAGATGGACACGTCATAAGCTCACCCTGGCTTATGAAGAACTTTGTATAAGCCCACGACTTACATGTACATGTATAAGCAACACTTTACATTATACAGTACTGTTATAATTTGATTACTTCTCAGTATGGTCCAAACCAATATGGCCTGGTCGTATATGGAACTATTGGCCATACTCCTGAACCAGCTGTGCAGTACGTACGGGAAACACGGGATGCAAAGCAGATGCTACATTTTCTAAATGAAGTGAGGTTAGTTTCACTTAATTGTTTCTCGTTTAAGGTTACAGTATATCTTCAGGGTGTCTCCATAATTATCGAATTAAAGCTATAGAGCTGGACAGTTTAATATCTAAATATACCTTTCATTTTCTAATAGAATCAATTGTCTAAATGCGAGCATCTGAATCAGCTTTTGAACGCTACATGTACAACTCGGAGATTATTATATTTTGCTAAATAATTTGATTTGTTCGTGTTTCCATATCCGAAACGCTAATTCAGTAAACAGGGCAAACTAAAAAAAATAGGGCAAAAAAAACCCAACAACCTGGAGTACAGTGTAATCATATGGAAATGGCTCTGAACAAAAACATTTTTAGAAATTAAAAATTCTCAGACACTGGGAAAATCCCTTTGAGTTGTACTATGTAGCTCTTTAAAAAACAGTGTCTCCTATAAGCTAAAAATTCACTTTGAGAAAAAGGGCTTTAAAAATCCAGGGGGGGGGGTACTCCCCCAAAATACCTATACGGGTATGTGCCGTCCAACGGGGTCGTGATTTTGGGACTCCTGATCTAGAACAGGGTATCCGTTTTAGAGACGTTTCCTAGAACAGGGTATAATATTTCGAACGCACGGAAGCTTCAGATTATCAGCAGCCATTTTTTCTAGAACGGGGTATTAAAAATTGACCTATTTCTGGAATGGGGTATCATTTTGAGTGCAAATTCTTTCTAAAATGGGGTCCAAATTTGGAGAACAGGGCGGCACATACCCACCCAAAATATACCCGAGTATATGCTAACGGATTGTGTCTCAGGAAAGATCCAAAATGGCTGTTGTCCGACCAATTTTTTAAAATGTGCGATCAAAATGGAGGTTTGAAAGGACACATGTCCTTCTAAGCAAGAAAAATTATTTCTAGCTCTGGAAGGTACTCTGTAACTTTAATCCATCATAACATAGTTGTGAGCAATAAAATGATTAATCATCCTGTGGGAAGTGTGGAATTTTTAAGTCAACAAACAGCTTGATTTGGCACATAATCCTCTAACACTTAAAATCTGCCAAACACTTTCAAGATGATGAACTTGGAGAGGAAAAAAATCAAAGGGGCCTCCTCATGAATTTGAAACAACTTAAAAAGGTTAATTTTAGTTTTTCTTGATGTTTACAAATAAGCATGATTACACATTTTCAGTTAACAAATCAGAAAACATCTTAGCGTGACATAAATATGCATTGTCTGAAACAAGCAGACACAAGCCAGAATCCACGCTTTCGGCGTTTAGTGGGTCGTGATTTGAGCGAATAAGCCTAAAACAAAGAGCAAAAAAAAAAAAACATTCTAAAAATGATAAATTTTAACTTGCCATTTTAATTTCATTTGCAGTTTACAAATAAGCGTATTCAGTTTACCGTGAATAAGAAAACATCTTAGTGTGACATTGTATGAAACGAGACATTATTTTTTGTAATTCCCCTGGGTAGTTAACAAGTTTATGACTGAGGGACAAGTTTACGTCTGAGGGACATTGAGTGAAAAATTTGCATATCTGCACCCGTATACTATTATCCCTTTGAACATGCTTCATGTATTCACAAGATAAAAATGCTGTCAAATTAATAAAAGTCTGTTTATAAAGACCCTGTCAGGATCAGAGAAAGTGTCCGTATTAATGGACGGCGTTTCCATTTCAGATTTGAAGGTGGTGGCTGTGAGGAGTGCAGTTTGTTAGCTGAGGCTCTAAGTATTGCTTTACAGGTTTGCTCATTTTAAATTTTACAACTGAAGATTTTTTTTACCATGAATTTCATTGACCACGAATTTTTATGGTCAATTGAAATTTTATAGGCATTAATTTTAATGGCTGGACTACATTCATTGGCCAATTGAATTTTCATAAGCCATAAATTTTCATGGGCCAATGTTTACAGTACACTGCATAAAACGTTTTTGGTCAACAATTTGTCTTAGTTTGCCGGGACTTTCACCAAGCCCAAACTTGATTTTCTTTCTATAATAAAAGCCAGTCAAACATGTATAAAGCCGTCAAACCTGTTTTAAATGGTCAGTTAGCCATTCCCCAACGGGCAACTGCTTATTGCAGGTTTGACTGCACTGTTTAGTAAATGTTACTTTGCAATTTAGTCAATGTTCATGTACAGTTTCCAGATTAGTCTTGAGAAATAGTGCATTTTTTTAACTACAGATATTTGATGAAAGAACTCTTCAGAGAGGTCAAGGTTATAAGTGAGTCATGACATTTTCTTATTCCCCACTCCAGAAACTATTAAAAATACCTGTCCATTAGATAATTAACAATTATTGGATGAGGTTGAGCATGATAGCGATAATTATCAAGGCCAAAGTTTGTGTTATCTGCCGAAGCCGAAGGCTGAGGCGGATAACACAAACTGAGGCCTTGATAATTATCACTATCATGCTCAACCTCATCCAATAATTGTTTTATTATGCATATTCCTGAGCTGCACTTGTAAAGACAAGAGCGCGCGCAAAAAAGTGATCAATGCACAGCAGTCAACTTGTAAGTAAACAACTTACGTCACTTCTGCATGCATAAAACTATTGTCTGTAGGTATGACGTCACTTCTGCATGCATAAAAGTATTGTCTGTAGGTATGACGTAACAGAAACAGCAAGCAATAATTAGCTGCGTGCTTATAGCCAATCAAAATCGAGCTAGTGACACCAATGTATAATAATACTCTTTAAAGTGCAGGTTTGGGTGGTGATTGATGTAAGCCTTATTTTTCCAATTTTTTTCGTTTTCGGCATGAACTGCACATGCTATGCTTCAACTTCATGGCAATTTGCATACAGTGCACATTTGTATGCGAACACACAATGCTACGTCGTAGCATTCCTACATGTACTCTGAATTCCACTGTGCCATTCTAACAAAGGAGACTTGAATAATTACACCCGGGTGAGGTTAAGCCTGCACATAAAAGAGTATTATGGTATTTTTCGGAGTGGCCAATTACTATTACATATACACTACATGTAAGTGACTGTATATTCTTTTAAATATAACTGAAGATCAAACACAATACAATCAACAACATTCAAAAATTAGAATAAATTTATGAAATTGTTGTTCACACAAAGCTCTCAAAAAATAGAAATTAGCCATTCTAAGTAGAAAATTCTTCATTCAATTTTGTGAACTGAACACTTTCCTGTTTTAGTATTATTATTATTATTATTATTATTATTATTATTATTATTATTAAAGGACACGCAAAATAATATTCATTAATAAGGCATTGAGAACACTATTTTTATTTTTATTTTTATTTCTCTTGTAATTTTTCTTTTGTAATTTTAGGTGATTTTTCTTAGTAAGATGAGGTTTTGTTGCATTCATAATTATAAGTCAACATAACCAGACATATTAAGTTACGTTAGGGCACCCAGGACCTAGGTTGCCAAGGATTTACAGTGTTGCAGTTGCAGTCGATCAGCCAGTTGAGATGTAATATTATTATATTCATTGTTTCTTATAGAGGGATTGTCCGTAAAAGCTGCATGGTGGTTTGTAACTCACCTCCATTTGGTTTGCCAAGTCGTGAGTGTGGTTGTGCTGAAGATTATTTTGACAAAACTGTGGAACAACTAGCTGAAGAAATGGGTCAAAAGGTGACGAACGTACAGTACAGAAAAGATCCCTAGTTCAATCCACATAAAATAATAAACCTATTTATAGGAACAGCTCATTTACTAAAGGAAGGTTCTATCTTATCTGCAATAGCAAGATTTTTCAATCCTGTTATGCCGAAGGACCATGGGAAAACTGAAAAGCAGAAATTTACATAAAAATACTCCATTTATTGTTAGCTGAGAGAGCGTTGAAAGAAATTTTGCAATATTTGCTTTGGTTTTGTATTGTTTTGCATTACTGTTTTCCTGTGCTCATCGCATGTACAGTATTTGCTACAGATGTACGAGTTCTGATTGGTTCATTGGATTGATTGTGTTTGTTGTGATTGGCCAGAGTGCTAAGTACTTTTTTTTCTTATGGCACACAATTGAATATTTTACTTATACGTAGTCTGTAGATTAACAGGCCCAAACCAGGGGTGGGTCAAGGAATTTTAGAAAGAGGGGGCCGCAACAATTTGTACAAGAGATCATGGGTGGTTAACATCCATTTAGCATAGTTGTATGTGCCTTTCTAGATGGGATATGCCCCCCAGAAAAGTTTGATAATTTAAGTCCTCCGAGATACAATCTGGTGCATTCTGGGTGCTCAAATTTTGCAAATGCAAGGATCCCATGTTATTGAACAAGAAATGTTGAAATATTTATCATAATAAGTGTGGTTTTCCGCTGGGTGAGGAATGAATGAAGCGGAAAATGTTTTTCTCCCACACGGCTGGGAGTCTGGGTTCTAGTGTGCGGGGTTTTAGGTCACATGGTTTGTGCAAGGTACATGTACAGTTGTTTGTTGCCATCCACCATTGCCTGACCTGCCCTGCCCACCCGCCTCTTTTAAGTGTTTTTCAAGTTCATTTATTTAAGTTTTTTGAAGTTGTAATGTACTTATATCTGCTAATTCTTCTGGTCTTGTTTCCTTTGAGCCAGTTTTTGGCAAAATTGTAACATAATAGTAGTGGTTGTGTTAATAAAGGTCAGGCTGCGTGTTTCGGCTTGGCATGGCTCCCAGTTGTGAGTGAGAAAATGCAGTAATGTTGTGGTTTTACAAACAAAATCCAAGTAACTGGAGTGGTATGGGATCCAATTAAACTGGAGTCATCCATCTCAAAATACCATCTGATAGATGTTGTTTTCAAAAGAAAATAAACAATCCCAGACAAAAGGGGGGCCGTGGCCCCCTTAAGGCCCCTCCCCTAAATCCCTAAATCTGCCCCTGCAAACTATTTGGAGAAGTGTGGCTGAAGGTCTTGTTAGAAGAAGATAAGAGAGAGGCTTGACTGTCAGTTGCTTTTATCAGAAAATAAAACCAACTTCTGTCAGTGACTTTAAAATAAATGTTATACAATCATGTTTTCATTTTTATTTTTCAGAAAGGAATTCATCTCTCTATTATTGCTCCCAGAAAAATACCATCACTTCAAAGGGTGTTTGAAAGGGTGAGATTATTTTTGTTATGCTACAGTAACTTGATGATTGTTTAAGAGTAGAGCTTTACTAGGAAGTGGGGAATATAAACATCATAATGATTATAAGTTCGTTGGGGCTATGGCTACATGAACAATTACTGACAGTACTATCAAAACTAAGAGAACATCAGAATGTCTTGTCATTTTTATAGGTGCCAGGTTTTGTTTATTTTTCTGGCCTAGCACATGCACTCTCATTAATTTTTCGTAGCAAATTCAAGAAAATTTTATGTAAAGTTATCATGAATTCCAAGTAGCCATGTGTTATTTTCAATTGTTTATTAAATACAATCGTGTACAATGTAAATGGCACTGATTAAGATTTAAGCAATTTTCTGAAGATTTTTTAAAATTCTCTAATACTGGTTTCACTCTAATTTCCTGATACTCAATGTTAACAAAACTAACTAAAGACAATGCTAATACATGTAGGTGCACACCAGATGCTCAGTGCAGTTGACAGTTTCTCAATTAAGGCTGATAATACCAATTTAGACAGGGTACATGTATATATTTCTACAGTGTAAATACTGTGGTGTCCTTATGGACCAAACCCTATCTTGGAAAGATCACATTGATTTCATAGGCAAAAAGATTTCTTCTAGATTAGGTATGCTGCGCCGCGCACATAAGGTGCTACCGAAGGCCATCTGTTTTTTTTTTTTGCCTTTGTTTGACTACTGCACAGCCATTTAGGATGGCTGTGTAGTAGGCTGGAAAGGCTACCTCTAGACAATCTCAACTGACATGCGACAGGTATAATCGGGGGTCGATTAATAGGAACTGACAAGCTGCACACCTTGTTCAGCTGGCTTAACCTACAAGCACGTCGGGACTATCTGAAGTGTGCCCTTGTGTATAAATCGTTACATGTCATGGTGCCAGCTTATCTACTTGTACTAACTGAATTTAAACATGCACACCAAATACACTCCTTTATCGCCACTCACTGTGACTTATTGCACTGACACCTTTAGTTAATAGCTAAAACCACCAAGTATCAGGGCAGCTGTAGGTTTAATCACGCGCACACATTTAATTGCTTTGCCCGATATTTAAATAAGATATGCAAATGACCTCAAGGAGTTTAAAGATCCTGGCAAAACTCCATTTTTGCTCTACGTGTTCTTAGCTATGTCTAAATTTTTTATTTTTTTTTTATTTTTGTTTGCAATAATACATGTATGTTTGTATGTACTGTCAGTAATATCTAATATCAGTAAGTTATTTAATTTGTTAATTTAATTAGCCAGGGCTCTGTGTAAACTTTTTATATGTGCTAATCAGATTTCCCTGGATAAATAAAAAATATAATAAAAAGAAAAAAAATATTGTCAGAAGGTTGTACAACCTTTCCAATCAAATTATTTTATTTCCAAACAATTTTCTGAAGATTTACGAGATGTTTATTGTAGTCGACACCTTTTAGCTTGTTTGGCTAGGGGCAAACACCAGGTAGAAAATGTGCAGATTTTGATATCTTCACTCCTTGCACTTCTTCACTCTTCTTCACTCTTAACTAATTCTTGTCTAAAGAATAATGAAAAATTATGCACATTAATTTTACAATGTATGAGATGCAAATTAATATTTTTTTAATTATTGTGCTTGTTCTTGTCAGATTTATATAAAGCAGTAACTGACCAGTTGAAAATGGATCTTTTAGAAACTGTGCAAATTTTTATTTAGCAAGTATAGAAAATAATCCACCTTTATTTATTTATTTATTTATTTATTTATTTATTTATTTTTTAATTAGCTAAAATTCGTTCAAGATAACTTGCACAAAATCTCTTGCCTGAAATCTAATTTCAGGTAACTTGCATAATTTTTCACAGTCAATCTCTAGAAGAATGGAGCAACACTTTGGAATATCTTTAATTTCTAACTCAGGCTAATGTTATCTCACATTCACATTTACTTCAATTCTGATTGCAGTCTCTGACAGTTGAAAGTAAAGCTGTCTCGTCCAAAGATTACTCCAAAGATCCTCACCACCTGGTGTGCATCCAGGGTCTGGATTTACCAGGTACCGGGAAAACTGTGTTTCATGATCATCATTATTTCATTTGTCTCATGCAGAAAATAACTTAAGGCATGAAATAATCTTTATTCCGGGTTGACCATATTTAATTATTGCCCATGGAAATTATTATTATAAGTAATAGTAACCAAACCAAAGCAATTGCAAAATTGAAGGGGTGAGTGGAATAAAGCCCTAAGTGAATTCTAATCAACTGCTAGATTCTCCTTACAGTCTGTCAATGCTCATGTAACAAAGGGAGAATTTGGCTATAGATCAGGAGTCACTTAGGGCCTTATCCCAAACTGAAATAAGGCCCTAATCTGAAACCAAATTCTCCCTTTGTTACATGAGCATATACAAGACAAACTGGAAGGAGAATCTAAAAGTTGATCAGAAGTCACTTAGGGCTTTATTCCACTCACCCCTTCAATTGCTTTTGACACTCAGTTATTATAAATAAGTTATGATTTTGTAAATTAAATTATCCATTAAATTAAACCTCTGTAACCCAGTCCTCCAATATTATTACATGACTAAGACAGTAAGAGGGCCAATAACTAACATCAACCAGTCAGAATGCTCTATTGCCGGTCCAATATTCTCTAAGTATTGGACTGGGCATTGTCCCGAGGAGTCATGTTATAAATCTCTTATTTACCAAGCTTGCTCTCAGTAGAATCAAAAAATGTGGGACCACTTTGTCCAAAAAAAAATGTATACACATTTTGTTGTAATACATACTTAATTTTTCATATCTGATGATACTTTTTGCATTCCAGTGACATCAGTTAACCAGAAATCAGAAATGAAGAATGCACAAAGTCCAAATAGTATGGCACAGATGGGTGATCCTAACATGAAGCCTGTTCCAGCAGCTGCTAGTCAACTAACCACCAATGGTATGAGTGCACCCCTTTAAAGTGCTGTTACAATCAAAATTTATGTTGTCCTTTTCAGCTTTTTTTTTTAACATCCATTCAATTCATTTGATGGGTTCATAATTATTACACAAATCGCTACATAATTCAGAATGTTAAGCTTTAATAGCTTTAATATTGAGCCTTTAAGGTGAACCTTATTATTTTATTTGACCATGTTGCAATGTTTCAATCAAGATGAAACTTCCAGACAATGTTGTTCATATTATAAAGAAACGACCATAAAAGTTTAAAAAAATCTATCTCGCGGTTTTTGAAATACATGTATGTAGAAAAGTGCTAAAACTACAATATCAAGGACTCAGTCAAAAAACTATGGTTTCCTATAGAAAATCGAATCTCCAAAACTAAAACGAGAAACGCTTTCAAACTTTCATAGTTTCATTTCATACACTAAACACACATTTTGGCGTACATTTGAGATTGAGAAATTAAACTTTTATAAGCTTAATTGAGGAACTTATAGATGTGCTCATACACATGCAAAATCACAAGTTCGAAATGATTTTCTGATTTACTGAAAATCGGCTTGACAAAAGTTTCTAATTTTTAGATATTTTGTTTGCCATAGTTTATCATAATAGTTTTCATTTTTCTAGATGCCATCGCAATCGCTTGGAATTTAGACTCAAGTGATTTCATTGTTTCTCGTTTATCTCCGCAATTTTAAATCCGATTTACAAAATTGTAGCACTCTTATAAACTTCGAACTATGTACAATATTTTGTGTAAGTTTCATACTAATTCAATAAAGGAAAGTTAGTTAAACGGCCTCTAAAAAATGTTCGGTGCGGCTGCGTGGAAACTGGAGGGAAACACCTTAAATTGGTTGGCGCATTACACCATTGGATTTCATCCACAGACTCAAAAGTTAGAACCACCTTGTACAGCATAATAAACAGCACCACAGGAAAGTACTGCTCGACAGACACTAGCTTTCATTTGAATGGTTACACCATAAGTCTCAAAAGTAAGAACCACCTTGTACAGCGTAATTAATAAACATTACCACAGGAAAGTGCTGCTCAGTAACTTTCATTTGAATGGTTACACCATGGGAATTTGGCTCAAATTCAAACTCAAATGTTAGAACTGGTTAACACAACTCAAGATTTGAGTCCAATGGGAGTGAAGGGTTTAAATACCAATAATAATATTTCTTTATTACTTCTTTAAGTCAAAGAGAGTCCAGAGAAACCAAAGAAGCAGAAGACCGTTGGAACTGCAAATAATCGTCAGCCATTAGCCGAAGTCAAACTACCACAACCTCCAGTTAGCATGCAGATGTTTTCTCCAAATGTGTCGTTACCTCCGGTACAAAAACAACACTCAATCTAAAAATTCTATAGAGATACCGTAAACCTCCGAACATAAGCCCTGGGCTTATGTTTGGCCAACGCCCCTTTTTGTCGGGCATATTTTTGGATGGGCTATATTCAGGTTTTCGGGTCTCATTTTGTGTGTTAAAATTTTGCGAGCCATTTGCGGCCATGGAATTTTCTGAAGTTGCAATCAATAACAAATTTTATTAAATCTTTCAACATGGTTACAAACTGACAAAGTCTTTAATCGGTTTCATCAGTTGCTTCATCTGAGTCGTCGTCGCTGTCATCTGTGGAAGTGTCTTAGTGGAATTCTGACTCAGCTTCTGGGATAGTGTAATCATTGATCCCTTCAATTCTATGTTAACTTGATCATTCTCAGGTCAATTCTTAAACACGCCCATGGGCTTGTATTCGGGGGGGGGGGGGGAGGGGGGGGGCGGGGGAGGGGAGGGGAGGGGGGCTTATTATTGGAAGGAATTTTTTGTTATAAATTAGGGGGGCTTATTTTTATGGGGGGAGCTTATTTTCGGAGGTTTACGGTGATCGCTCAACCATTATTGTCAAGCATGAACTATTGGACTGATTCAAGTTGACATGTACATGTATTTTACATTTTACTGGGTAATTTATTACAAACAGCCAAAACTAACCGAACAAGAGCAATAGAAAGTATTTTGTAAACAATTCAAAGTGACAAGGAAGCCTAAAAATACTACAAACAAAGCTTATGAACTTTAGGCTTCCTCTTCAGTACCATGTATTTATGATAGAGCAGTTTTCAATTGAGTGTCGAAAATAATTTCATAATTCCTTTGGTTTTGCATTGCTACGCTTTGTGATTGGATAAAAAATCTCCCGCCATTTTCTCAACCAATCAGAAGTAAAACCAACACCAATCGTGACTTGCTCGCACGCGTTTTCCCGCGCTTGGTGCTGGCTGCATGTATTTGCTTCGAGTTCTGATTGGTTCATCGGATTGTCTGCGAGCTCTGTGATTGGTCAGAGTAATTACTTTGGTTTTGGTTTTACGACACTCAATTGAAAACCGCTTTATTAAATCAATCAATGGGCGAGTTTAAGGCCCCGTCCACACGTATCCGGATATTTTTGAATCCGCAACTTTTTTGTTGCAGATTGGCCTTCCGTCCACACGTATCCGGCGAATTCGCTCACGAACCCGCAACTTTTTTAATTCGCTCTCCAGAGTGGAAATTTTTGAATACGCTACGAGTACGGCATCGTGTGGTTGGTCGAATCCGGATATTTTTGAATACGCTGACGTAACAGTATCAGATCCAGTTTTTAACCGCGCGAATATTCAACATGGCCGACCGAAATGTTATCGCTTCACTTCTACATGGACTTATTTCTATTTTAATAACGTGTTTACAGTTGAACTTTGTTTTGAACTTGACCTTTGCGTATGCTTTTTTGACAACATTTAAAGAGAAGCCCTTGCTGCTAGAGCAAATCCGGATACGTGTGGACGGGCAAATACGATTCGAATACGCTACGTGTGGACGCGAATATTTTCTAATCCGCAACAAAAAAGTTGCGGATTCAAAAATATCCGGATACGTGTGGACGGGGCCTAATTTGCTACCTTGAATTAAATTACTAGTTGTGGTCAATGACAGACAAATTAATTTACCTGTTAAATTTATATTTAATATTACTTCCAAATTATAACAGTTACTTTGAATTAAGGTCTAAAGGTTCCATTTCGTAGGTTATAGCCACGGCAAATAGGCAGTACAAAACAATGGTGAAAAGTTTAGAAAATAAGTGTTCTGGCAACAAAGTAAACATAGATCAATGTTAAAGGAATGGTTTCGCGGTTCGGCACATGTGCACAGATTAAATTGCTTTATTCGCTTTCTTACCAATTTTATCGGTTAAAAAACCACTCACTTTTACTTCAATAATCACATGCTATAATTAGTCCAAACAAAGCGAAGGATGACTAAAATTCACAGAAAATTTCAACGGATTACACCGACAAAGTCAACACTGAATAAAACCTTTGACCCGAAGGATTTATTCTACGCTCTGGTGGTTTTCATGGCGCACATGGGTATGTATAATCATCCATTCAATCAGCCGACTGACCGCGACATTTTCACGGGCAAATTTCCCGCCAGAATTATCTACTCGCTTGCGATTGGTCTAAACAATGAAATTAAATGTGTTACGTCATAGCTTGCACATGTGCCGAACCGTGAAACCCTCCCTCAAATACACCAAATCCGCAGCAAATACAAACAATGGACATGCTTGGAGCAAAACTGGGATATTTGTTGTTTAGTTTATTAATTGTTTAAGTAATGATCCGCATAAGAAGGATAGCGCTGAACGGCAATGCACGATGGAATGTCAACTTTTTTCATTATTACAACTAGTGATCTCATTGGCCTTGACTCAAAAACCGCTAAAAAGTTAAGGTTCAAGGTGCATTAAGTCTATTTTTTTAAGGTTTCAAGTAATTTGAAACCCAATCGCACAACATGCAATTTTTAAAAGATATTGTATTTGAGGAACTTCATCAAAGAAGCAAAATTATTAGCTACTGTCTTCTGCTATTCTGATTGGTTAAGGACGAACATTTCCTAAAATTTATTTGACGCAAACGGATTTTCTTTATTTTTATAATGAAATCTAATTATTAACCATCAGCTCCTCCTCTATTCTTGAAATCAAAGATATTCTATGTGGGAAAGAGCCAATGCCGCAGAACAATGAAGTTTGCTATCGTTCTTATGTGGAGCATTACTTAATTTTCATTTGTCTCAGATTCATTATCATAAATGAAGACAAAGGAAAACAAAAAGTTGAGCTGGTTTGAAAATTTTCAATCCAAAGAAAAATTTGAACCATGACATATACAGAACGCCCTTTTTGCAGCAACTTCAATTTTCCTATTTTCTATTTAGGTGATGACTGGGGGAGGTATGATGGTGAACCCTCCTCAAACAACACAAACTCAAGCGAATGGCAATTTAGCAGCGGCACAGCAACAAGCTCAGAGAATCTTGGTTATGGCACAAAAACCATCGCGATGTACAAGTAACTTTTGACCCTGTCATTTGCCACATGTGGTAGTCAGTCTTTGATACTTGCTGTATTGAACATTGTTTTCCTCTATGAAAAGAATGTAGAATTTTCTCTACTTTGAAGGAGGCTTGCAAAGGATTTTGGATATATCTATAAAGGCTGATTTAGACGGCACAACTTTTGCCTACAACTATCGCATTCAACCTGCTGACGCCATACATACAACACGAATCGCGTCGTCTAAATCAGCCTACAACTCGCTCACAACTGTTTTACAAATTTACCGTGTGGGAGTCCGATACAGAAAACCATTTATTGACACCTTGTTTAAAGTGGCCTAAAGACTCAGCTGTCCGTAGTTCCTCTGAAAGATCATTCCAAAGGAAAGCACCACTATAGCTAAAGCTACGCCTTAGGTAGTCAGGTCTTGGTATTGGTATCGCTATTTTTTGATTGGCATTGCGAAGCTTATAGGATGTAACTTTGGGAGTAAACATATTGCATAGATAATCTGGGGAGAGCTTGTTTACGCATTTGTACGTTATGACTGCCTTATGCTTCGCCCTTCTAACGGATAAGGTGTTCCAGCCAAGCGAGTTGAGAAGAAAGCTAGAGCTCGTGTCATAGCTAGATCGGGTGATAACTCTAACAGCGCGGTTTTGTAGTTTCTGAAGTTTCTCGCTTAGCTGTTGAGAGTGCGCGCGTCATGCAGCTGAAAACCCATTCTAGCCTCCTTAAGGAATATGCATGTGAAGGGGGTGTTAGAAATTTAATGGCGATGAGGATGACTGACAGGCCCAAGAAGATAACCGGCTTTATGCACATCGATTAAAGTACTGGTTTTTACTGTGTTATGTAGATAGAACCCAAGCTGGACAGCCTCAACCAACGTCAGTATTGGATGGTAACAGTAGTGCAGCAGCAAATTGGCCACAGGGTACCAATCAACCCCAGCCCAGGCCAGGTCCTACACCTGTAACTGGGCAGCCTGTGATGGACATAAACCAGACACCAGGAGCACAGCAAAGAGCATTAGCTTGGACTGGACACTTGGAATGGCAGGATACTGTAAGTTGAAACTCCTTCCCATACACGTTGGGCATTACAGAGACTACAGTACTACTACTACTACTACTGTACCTTGAGTAAATCAATTGTTGCTAGGGTACAGATATTAGCGCGAGATTGTATGGAAACCAGGCTTGAGGTGTCACCCGCTACCTTAACAGCATTCTATGTCTTTCATAATATCAGGTGCGTGACCCAAATGGTCATCAGAGAATAACACGTTCTTTGGCCTGCCATGTGTCTGTTGTCCCAGGCGACTCACTGTAAGTACCGTACCAATATCATCAGTGACATCCATAATATACCTTATTATAGGAAATTAACGCGAATTCTCAAAATTCGCGTTAATTTAAGTCGCGTTAATTTTTGTGAGCGTTAATTTCCGCGACATGGAGTAATTTCACCCCAAATTCTGGATACCGTCCGAGCACATACAGCAACTGGGAAACTATCTTTTCTACACACTATTTTTTCAATCTTCTACAATGTAAAAGCCTTAAGGATATGTCATCTGCAATATTTCCAGTTTATTGTTTTCAGAAGAGCGGTTCTCGACATCCGTTTTTTTTTTTTTTTTTTTTTTTGCACAACACAGCCAGCCAAAATATCTTTAGACGGAGACATCAGTAATCGCGTTAATTTTCTTCATTTTGAAAATTTGCCCCCAGTCTCACGTTAATTTCCTTTATTCGAAAGAAATTTTCCCTCCAATTCACGTTAATTTAAGTCGCGTTAATTTCAGAGACCTTAATTTACAGGAGCGTTAATTTCCTATAATAAGGTATTTATAATATATGTACACCAACATAATTAGCTGTAAGATCTCGAACGTCAGAACTTTCCCTTAGATGAGATGTACAGCATAATAAACAGCACCACAGAAAAGCCCTGCTGAGGAGCTTTCGTTTGGATGGTCACACTTTAGGATTTCATCCACAGCCTCCACTCCAAAGTTAAAACCACCTTGTGGTAAAGTCGCACACGAGCCACGATGGCCCACACGGCCGGAGCTTAACCCGGTTTCTGTAGCATGAAGCAACTTGGAATATTGCTACTCCCCCCTGGATGGGATGCTAGTCCATCGCAGGGTTACCCCCAGCATTTTGTCGCCGGTACCCATTTATACACCTGGGTGGAGAGAGACAGTGTGGAGTAAAGTTTCTTGTCTAAGGAAACAACACGACGGCAGAGACCAGGCACCGAACCACCGACCTTCAGGTTGAAAGTCCGACGCGCTAACCACTAGACCACCGTGCCGCCCACAAAACCACCTATCCTAACTTGTGGTGCTGTTTATTATGCTGTACAAGGGGGGAAAACCACCTTGTACAGCATAATAAACAGCACCACAAGTTAGGATGCGTTCGATTGGGAAATCCGGATCTGGATTTCTGATTTCCCAGTAAAACACGAAATCCAAAAACGGATTTCCAATTACCGAAATCCTTTTCCAAGATGGATTTCAAAAAGAAATCAAAATCCGGATTTCATGAATTTGCTACTTTTGCGTTCCATTGGGAAATCCACCCTAGCATTAGTATTTCGTATTCACGGGCTCACAGGAGCCTTTGATCTTAACTTGTTTTATTTTTGTGACTACAGCAAAGCAAGCAACTGGCCACCAAAGTTGATAATGCAGCTTATTCCACAGAATCTGCTGGTAAGTGTCTTAAACGCTGCTAAGGCTAAAATGAATATAACTTCCCGTCGGTGCCCGTGCAACTGAACTTAAGCAACGGCTACGGGAACGGCAAGTAAAAACGTAGGTTTTTAAGTGATACAATGTATATCAAACACGAGGAAGAGTGTTTCATCAGGATATCCAAACAACGAGAAGTGGGTTATAAAAAAACTCGGCCGCGCCTCGTTTTTATAATTCACTTCTCGGTGTTTGGAAATCTTGGCCACCTTCGGACAGACCGTTCTGGCCGATGTAGAGAGGTGGCCGTTATGGAGAGGTTATCAATTTGAGGATTTGACTGAATGAATAAGGAGTCGGGACAAGAAAACATGGCCACGGTACAGAGGCGGCCGGTATGGGGAGATGGCCGTTAGTAGAGATTCTACTAGATTTATTTTAGCCTAGTCACCGTTTCAGGGCATCAAGAATAAACTCAGTAACAAAATGTTTATTTACCATCCAGTCCACGCTTGGGCCCCTCCTGCAAAACTCCAAGACAGTAGCGTTCCATTTTGCTGCTGATGATCCAGCTTCCTTGAGAGCTCTGTACAGAGTCATGGCATCCAACGGAATCAAGTTTGTAAGTATACAGGCTTCAGATTGTCATTTGCAATTCACTTTAATAGAGATTCAACAATGGACCGATAGCGGCTGCCTGAGGCGCCTTCATAAGCTGACCTCTGATCTCATTCTCATAAGTGTATGTAAAGCGCCATGAGACAAGACATGTGATATGCGTGCCATATAAGTCATTCATTCATTCATTCAATAGCGCCTTGGCGCGCTTTCAGGAAAATCAAACTTGCAAACTGTCTTCTTCCAAAATGCAAGAGTCTAGTTTGCAGAGGTTTTAACTCAAATTAATAGTTGGTATACAGATATTTCACTTGTGCCTTATCAACTTGAGAAGAAAGGACAGACTGCTTGTAGTCTACATGGAATGATCCTTGCTTACGAACGTGTTGTGCATTCTCTATCCACAGACTGATTGATTTAACTTCTTTTTTTTTTTTCAGGCCGGGTGCGTGCATTTCCCGCCGGTTCCACAGTGTGAGGTCAAGGTTCTTCTTTTGATTTTTAGCCCTAAGAAGCGTGCATTTGTTGGATTAATTCCAATTGAACAGGTCTGTACATCTACACTGAATTTATTTTAAAAACAAAATCACACGGTCGGGATTCCATTTTCTCTGCTCATTCAGTAAATGAATGCGCACATTATTTAACAGACTATTCACTAAAATTCAGTATCAGCCATCGAGGATGACTAGATTGATAATGAGAGGGTTCAAAATATGCCTTTCAGTCCATCAGTTTTCATCTCGTGAATACGTGAAGCGTGTTCAAAGAGATTAGTATACGGGTACAGATATGCAAATTAGTCACTCCATGTCCCTCAGCTGTAAACTTTTATCCGGGGGTGGAGGGGAGGGGGGGGGGTACTCCCTTATATAAGCCGCAGCAGTTCCTGGGTCCCGGGTCAGCTGCGATCATGTATCTTCTGGTCTGAAATAGCAACAGTCCTCAGCCCTATGAGGACCTTGCAGTGTTATACGATTGATACCCTTTGCTAAAAACAAAAATCCCACCCATCCCAATAAAACGCATTCAGGCTCCACCTCCCCACCCCGCCATCCGTATCCGTTTATCCTCGAAACCGCTGGGCAAGGCTGTGACATACTCCATGATAAAAATCCTGCAGTATTTTGTCACGTGACACATGGTGAAATGCCGTCTTCGGATGTTATTTCAAGTGATTTTCAGTCATGTAGGCATGTTGGTTTTCTTCCAATCTGGGGCGCCTGTTTCAAGCGGAATAAAAGACATTTCGTCACGTGACACGATTCTTGGGGTGGAGTCTTCCTGCTATAGCTCAGAAGGAGGTCGGACACCTTATTGAGAATTATATAACGTAATGTCGACACTTAGAATTTTATTTTCAATAAATGTTAAAGTGTAAAAAAGAAAATCTAAAATCCCCACTCAGGATTGAACCTGTGACCTCAGCTAGGCTTAGGCTTACATAGCCTACCGTACCAGGGTATCACCTACGATCTCAGCCATTAATCGTTGGAACACTTGACAATTTATAATCCAGTTCCCCGTTCCCCTGTCCAAAGTTGGAAAAATCCGGCGATTTTCAACCACAACTCAAAACACCAACGGTTTTCAAAGGGATGGGGGTGATAAATTTTTGTATGTGTTCCAACATTATTGTCTGAGGTTGTAGCTTCTCGGGTTGTTTAGGCCGAAATTTAACTGTATAAACTGCTAACCCCAACCTCAACTGAAAGCTAACCAGTTACTCCTTTATATGTTCTCATTAAGGTGTCCGACCTCCCTCTGAGCTATAGCATTTAGACTCAACGGATTCTTGGAGTATTTAGCTCCGCCATTTCAATGCAGAGAAGGTACTAGGGACGAGGCTGCGTTTATCCTGTATTTGCGTTTTTTTTTAGCTTCGTCCCACATCCCGTTAAACCTATGTCCCTCCAATTTCGCTGTACCTTAGAAAAATAACTACATTACTGTTGATGCTTATTTGACAAGCCTGCTGCACTTTAAATTGATTCTGAATGTAATACAAGCAATTCTGAAAATAAGAGTTATTCACTACATTTTTTACCTCTACAGGCCAATTTTTTTGAAGGAATCAGGGTAAGTGATGTAACTTCACTTGTGTGTTGCTGTTCTCTTGATCTCTACTTTACTAAATACTCAGTTGTTTTCAATTACCGTAAAAACCGACAGAATCCGCACCCCCAGTTTTGAAGTTCGACAAGCTTGGTAACCGCGCATATGTTTATATTTAGCCTGGTTGCTAAGGTTAACCAAGATGGAATCAGGCTCTATTTTCGACTTCGTTCGTTTTGGGCGTTCTTTCGTTGCTTAAAGCTTCAAAATGTCCGTTATAATTAAAGATAGTGAGCACTGTTTTAACACAGGAATTTTGACAATTTGAGGTTAAATTTGCAATTTATCAACACAACGCTTACGGAAGTTTGTGTTTTACTTGTTCGCGAAGCGGATCAGTAATTGTTCAATTTGATTTTTGGTCTTGGAGGCACTTTGGCACGGAAAGTAATATTATATTTTCAAAGTATGTAAACAGAAATATTTTATTGGGAAATAAACGATAAAAACGTTACAGGACGTTTCGACGACTTCATGTCATCATTGTCGATTGTGTAACGTTTTTATCGTTAATTTTCCTTACAAAATGTATATCGAAATCGATACTTATTACACAGTATTTTTTTATGTCAAATTGCTATTTCAGGGTGTTGTCCAAAAACACAAAGTGGACCAAATTAATAAGGTACCTTTATATGTATGAAATATTGAAGATTCATAATACATTGGTGTGTAAATGTATTTTTAAATCTCTCCTATGTTTCACTTTGTTTTGCTACTGTTTTGTTATTTTGGCGATTTCAGGCTCTTAAAAGCAGTATTTTACTTTTGAGCGAATCGAACCGTTAATATTTTGAAAACACCGCTTTCGTGAGCCTCAAATCAATAAGCAGGACAAAACAAATTTAAACAACATGGCACTGATTTTAAGGGTTTTAATTGTATTTTCATTAGTTTTAAGAGCTCTCAAATTCGCCTTTAGTAAGCCGATACGGCCATTGCAATGTACAGCACAGCACACCACACAGCATGGTAAACTTGTGCAAGAATTTTTGTTTGTCAATGACAAACGTTTGTTTATGATGAAAATTAAAGTTAACTTATTGCTTTGTTAACCTCAGTTTCAAGTAATTCAAAGACAACGCATTCTACAGCAAGCCGCTCTTCAGCAACAACAACTACGGCAACAACAACAAACGCAACAGCAGACTCAACAACAACAACAACAACAACAGCAGCAGCAGAGTTTTGCAGGAGCAAGCATGACACAGGCACAGGTCTGTCAACATACAGATTCTCCTATCTTGTCTCTGTTTACAGTAAAACCTCGTTTAGCTCCTCCCCCCATTTCACACCTTTTGGGTGTGAAATGCAAATTAAGGCGTCTTTTAGTCACAAAACATGGTTTACTTGCTCGTCCTTTAAATATAACTTGCTTCAAAAATCTAATTAAACCAAGATTTTACCTAAGCAAAAAAAGAAATAGAAGTTTATAAAGACTTCTGATATAACTTTCATAAAGTTTTTCCAAATTGTGTTAACAATGGTCTTTGTAATGACGCATGTTTTTTTGTCAGTTGTTAATGCTTCAGTGGTTGATTGACAACTGGAGGTGAGAATGGCCAGGCCAGGCTCCTTTAATGCCAGAACTTCGTGTTTAAACTGTAAACACATTAGATAATAAACCTTCAAATATCTGCGATTTGGTTGCTTTGTCCGTTGACTTATGCATTTTCTACCTTCTTTAGTTTCAACAGCAAAATGCTGCCCTGCAGCAGGTTCAAGTCTCCCAACAGCCTTTGCTAACTTCTGGAGGAACTGCGATGATGTCAACTGCAACGCCAGGTTTAGGACAAAACCCAGAGATAATGGTGACTAGTGCTCAGAGCTCTGTGGCCTCCAGTATGGGCTTAACATTCAGTGGAGTGGGCACTGGGAGCCACAATATGTCGGTGCTTTCTATGGATCAACAAGACAATGCTGCTGTAAGTACAAACCCGATATCGCTGGCTCACGCATGTTTCGTTTACCAAATGCTGAGAGTCAAATCTTCAGTCTGGATTAAATCGTTAAACCTCAATCTTAATTGAAAGCTACTGAGCAGTACATTCCTGTGGTAATGTTTATTATGCTGTACGAGGTGCTTCTAATTTTTGAGTCTGGATGAAATCATAAAGTGTGAGCATTCAATTGAAAGCTACCGAGCGGTACTTTCCTGTCGTGCTGTTTATTATGATGTATAAGGTGGTATACACACTGGCGTTAACTATTTTATCCCATGGTTTTATGACTTTGGTACCATTCAAGGTCTTTCAAAGCTTTCCGGATATTCTTACAATGCCTTTTGAAGTTAGTATACAAACATTTAACTGGCCGTTTATTCATCTGTTTTACATTTCAGCGGTCTTTGAATTTCCCAGTGTTTCAGGAGCTGCAGCTGAAGCAGCAACAGCAGCAGCAACAACAACAGCAACAACAACAACAACAACAACAACAACAGAAACTACTGCAGCAGCAACAACTGCAGCAACAACAAACACAGCTAACACCGCAGCAACAACAACAGTTGTTAGCACGAAGACAACAACTTCAGCAGCAGGTCACTATTAATCTTTCCTCGTTAGTTTTCCAGCACGTTTAAGGTTACAGTATACCTTCGTGGGTGTCCCCAGTGTAACAGCTCTAGCGTCTCAAGATTACTCTTAAGATACCTTAACCTCTACATCAAATTAAAGCTGATGGAGGTGGCTATCTACATGTACAGACACCTTTTATTTTCTAATAGAATGAATTGTCGATTTTTGAACGTCTGAATCAGCTTTTGAAAGCTTCAACTCAAAGCGATCATTGTATTTTGCAAATTTGATTTGTTCTCGGGTTTCCGGACCGAAGTCTGCGTTTTCCCAAATTCAATTGTCAAGTGTCAGAACGTTTTTGAAATAGGCGGGAAAAATAGAGTAATCGCGCGGAAATGGCTCTAAACCAAAACGTTTTCAGAAATTGAATATTTCCCAACACATTTCTTTTTTTATTGTGTTACACTTTGATGGATCAATACTATCACTCTTTATCAGTTAATGCGACAATAATGATATTAAACAAATGCCTGGTCATTGCTCAACAAGTTATGGTCATCGCCATGACATAACAGGTTGCCATAGTAACAGTATAACCTTTTAAATACACGCATATTTTAGCGTTTAGTACAAATTACTAAAAAAACGAGAACGGTGACGCCGATGTTTTATGAGGTATGTCCAGAAATGCACGCTAATGAGATTAATGCTCTTTATGATAGACATCGTGAAGTGTCCTCTAGACCTAATTATCACCTAAACACAAGCAATTCTGTCAAACATGAAGTCATATGGAAATTACAAATAATTGTGTGTAATATGAAGTGCCCAAGGTCCGAGTTACGTGCATTTCTGGACATAAGTGTGTGTTATTATCGAATTGTAATAAGCATGTTAAGATACAACTTTTTGTAAAGTTTAAAATGCAATGGACCTTTTTACCAATACGGCAGCCATATTCAGTGATTTTGCCACCCTGGGTATCTCATAATGACCATTAAAAGGGGGCAACATCAATATAGCTGCCATGTCGGTGAAAAGGTCTAGTGAAACTGATCTATCAATTCCCCCCCCCCCCCCCCCCACCCACCCTCCCCTCTCCTTGTAAGTAGTGGGGTGGCGTTGGAAAGAGAATAAGCAGATATGAATCAGGAATGTGACACAATGTGTAAAAACTTCATTTGCCTTTTTGCAGCTTCAACAACAACAACAACAACAACAACAACAGCAGCAGCAGCAGCAGCCGCAACAACAAGCCTTTTCAACACAGGATGCCCAGGTTCAACAAATGCAGTCAAACCAGGTTGGAATCCAGTCTCAGCTCCGTCACCTTCTTCAGACACAGGCCAACCAGACTTCAGCTCAGCAGCAGGGACTAGCGGGTGCTCAGCAGCAGGGAATGACACCACAGCAGTGGCAGATGCTGCAGCTGCAGCAGCAGCAGCAGCAGCAGCAACAACAGAGATCCCAGGCTGCTGTTCAAATGCCGCTCGGCCAGGTAAAAAAACAAATATTCAGAGCTGGAATGATTTTCCACTGTCTGTCGAAGTTATATATCAAACACGAGGAAGAGTGTTTCATCAGATTTCCAAACACCGAGAAGTGGGTTGAAAAACAAGGGGGAGGGGGGAGGGGGGGGGGGGGGAGGGTAATATATCGAACACGAGGAAGAGTGTTTCATCAGGATATCCAAACACCGAGAAGTGGGTTGAAAAACGAGGGGGGAGGGGAGGGGAGTAATATATCAAACACGAGGAAGAGTGTTTCATCAGGATATCCAAACACCGAGAAGTGGGTTGAAAAACGAGGGGGGAGGGGAGGGGAGTAATATATCAAACACGAGGAAGAGTGTTTCATCAGGATATCCAAACACCGAGAAGTGGGTTGAAAAACGAGGGGGGAGGGGAGGGGAGTAATATATCAAACACGAGGAAGAGTGTTTCATCAGGATATCCAAACACCGAGAAGTGGGTTGAAAAACGAGGGGGGAGGGGAGGGGAGTAATATATCAAACACGAGGAAGAGTGTTTCATCAGGATATCCAAACACCGAGAAGTGGGTTGAAAAACGAGGGGGGAGGGGAGGGGAGTAATATATCAAACACGAGGAAGAGTGTTTCATCAGGATATCCAAACACCGAGAAGTGGGTTGAAAAACGAGGGGGGGGGGGGGGGGGGGAGAGAGTAATATATCAAACACGAGGAAGAGTGTTTCATCAGGATATCCAAACACCGAGAAGTGGGTTGAAAAACGAGGGGGGAGGGGAGGGGAGTAATATATCAAACACGAGGAAGAGTGTTTCATCAGGATATCCAAACACCGAGAAGTGGGTTGAAAAACGAGGGGGGGGGGAGAGAGTAATATATCAAACACGAGGAAGAGTGTTTCATCAGGATATCCAAACACCGAGAAGTGGGTTGAAAAACGAGGGGGGGGGGGGGAGAGAGTAATATATCAAACACGAGGAAGAGTGTTTCATCAGGATATCCAAACACCGAGAAGTGGGTTGAAAAACGAGGCTCAGCCGAGTCTTTTTTGTTTGGATATCGTATGAAACACTCTTTTGATTGTTTGATAAAGCTTCTCAGACTGATCATTAAAGGCCCACCATCACCCATTCGGCTTTGCGGTCGTTTCTTTTTGTTTTCAAATGACGAGCTCGCTCGTGATTGGCTCTTTCGGGAATTTTCGACTGCGTTAAATTCGCAATGCATCTTGGGTGACAGTGGGCCTTTTAAATGCGAAGAAAACAAAGGAATAAAATCGCCAAGATCTATGCAAATTAAGACCGGGTATCTAAAGTTACTACACGGTAGTGATTTCCTTTGTGTTCTCGTCATGAGACGGGAGAACTATTAATGGACTGCCTGTCGAAATAGGCTGTAAACAGACACTCAGTTACTCAGCGGGGTGGGGAGGCGGTAGCTCGCCCATATAAAAGTGACGAGAAGGCTCAAGGAATCTTGTGATAAAGGCGTGGCACCTCCTAAGCGATAGCAAAAGAGCAAGCATTTTCACAGTTTTGCAAAGACAAGCAAAAACAACGATAAAAGAGCTCAAAATTGCGTAGATTACCATGTTTAACAAGCTCTTTCAACGTTTGAAGTCAATTCGTATTTACTACGGTGCCTTCTCTAAGTAAATTCGTATTCTGATGAAACAAAATGTAAACAAGGACGTCAGGAAATATTCCCCAATTCACATTGTTTCCACTTCAGAAGCTGTAATCTGTGTGCTTAAGACAGTGTCGCTTTTTTACGTCACAGGTACAGATGACGCAAGCGCAGATGGCCCAGTCCCAGGCCCCCATGTCTGAAGGTCAAGTATCGCAGGCTCAAATGCAGGTTCAGCAGCAGCAGTTGTCTCAGTCCCAGTCCAGTTTTCTTCCTAACAACATGAGCTATCTCGATATCTTGCCACAATGAGATGCACATTTAAAACAACTTGTAGTATTATCCCTCTCATTCCAACAGTATTTGAATGTGTGAATGCGACTATTCAAATGGAAGCTATTAAGCTGTACTTTCCTCTGGTATTGTTTATTATGTTGTACAAGGTGGGGCTAATTGTTGGGTCTGTGCATAAAATCCTAAATTGTGACTATTCGAGTGAAAGCTATTGAGCAGTACTTTCCGTTGGTGCTGTTTGTTATGCTGAACAAGGTGGTTCCAACTTTTGAGTATGTAATTCTAAATTGAAATCCTTGTGTGTTGCCATTCAAATGAAAGCTATTGAGCAGTACTTTCCTTTGGTGCTGTTTGTTATGCTGTACAAGTTGGTTCTACCTTTTGAGTCCGGATGAAATCCTAAATTGTGACCATTCAAATGAAAGCTATTTGAGCAGTACTTTTCTGTGGTGCTGTTTATTATACTGTACAAGGTGGTTCTAACGTTTGAGTCTGTGGATGAAATCCCATAGTGTGACCATTCAAATGAAGCCTACTACATAGTACTTTCCTGTGGTGCTATTTGTTAACAAGGTGGTTCTAACGTTTGAGCCTGTGAATGTAATTCCAAGGTGCCACCATTTACCATTCTCCTTGTCCTCCGGTTTTTCCTTCCTTTCTTCTCAAAAAACAACATTTCTTCATTCCAGTTCGATCTGCAAACTAAGGGCCGTAGATTTGTCTGTCGTGTGACTGTTTAGTGTCACCATCGTCAAACAAAGTTGGATTGAAAGGGATAAAAGGCTGTGTACTGAGACGTACAGGATCGCAGCTTTGTGGCGTTTTTCTTGTTCTTAGAACTTATGCTAACTAAGGCCCTATTCACATGGAGAGAGGATGATCCTAGTGCTAGGATGATCCTAGAAGGTCTAGAAGGTTCATTTGGTTTTCAGGATCAACTTCCCATTTGGTTTACATAAAAAATTCGGTAGGATGGCCCCAGAACCTTTGTTTTCGGCGCGGTTGCAAAGCAAGATGGCGGGCGCAATAAAAAAAGCGAAGATAAAGCTGGGGCTCCCGAGGCCGTTCATATGGAGCTAGGATGATCCTGGTGGCTAGGATCATCCTACCCCTCAGATAGGATGATCCTAGCGCTAGCGCCAAATACAACCCTTTTCATGTAAACTGAAAGCAGAAAATATGTGGCGCTCGGATGATCCTAGCAGTAGGATCATATTCTTTCCATGCAAATAGGGCCTAAACTTTGTATAAAACTGGTCATTTTTACGCAAGATGATGATCGTAAATTAATTCGTAACGATTTGTATAGCCCGAAGTACAATGCACGTAAGTAACATTAAAATATGTACTTGGAAGAGCAGAATATTTAAAATGTTTATTTGAATGTGGTACACTGTTAGCAGAGTATGTAGCCTTTGTAACTTCTAGTACAGTTTATAAATGTGATTTCACTTGACCCGTGAAACGCGGTCAGTGCTCATAAGATCTACATAGAAGGAAAGGGAAACAAAAGATCGAAGCCTTGTTTTTACTTGCGACATGAAGGCTCGGCCAAACGAACGCAACATTTTAACGCAACATCTTGCAACATTGTTGCGCGCAACGTGTTGCACGCGTTTGGCCACCCTGTTGCGACATGTTGGATGGTGTTGGATCATGTTTGAAAATGGTCAAATTTGATCCAACACCATACAACATGTTGCAGCAGGGTGGCCAAACGCGTGTTAACACGTTGCGCGCAACAATGGTGCAAGATATTGCGTTGAAATGTTGCGTTTATTTGGCCGGGCCTTGATACAAAGCATAAAGGTCAATCTTGTGCTTGTGTCAATGTTCGTTTTCACTTGACGCAAATTCTTATGCTTGTGGTAATGCGTATGCTGCCTCGTTCCTAGGCTCTCTCTTCTTCTCTCGCTCCGGGGGGCTGACTCCACCGCGGTCAAACGAGAGAAATTTGCACAAGTTAAGGAAAGTTTTTCAAAGTAAAGGTTGTCATTTTCACTGTTTAAAGTTTAATATATTACCAATACACTGTCAATTCACTAAATGTTTTGAAAGTTAACTAAAAAAACTTCTAAGCGTTTGAAAACTATGAACTGCAGAATTGTCGGTGCCATTTGCCAACACAATTTTTCTCAGTGCGCACGGAGCGTTTTGGTCAGTTTTCAACGAAAAGAAGCTCATTATTTTGAGAAAGATGAAAAGATAGTTACATAAACAAATTATTTTATACATCCTTGCCTTTGTTTCCACTTAATATTAAATGAAATCCCACTAAATAAAACGAAAAACGCCTCGGAGGTTTGGCCGCCGCGGTGAAGTGGGTTGACAGGAGAGAGAGCCTGGGAACGAGGTTGATGCTTATGTTGCTGGGCAGTAGTGAAAGCCAAGCTTTAGAGAATAATAAGGCGCATTAGTTTCATAATTCATTTTGAGCGCGCCAGGTTAGCAAGAATACTTGAGGTGTTTGAGACAATGATCCTAGATCTTATTCCTTTCTTTCTTATCGTTAGCATGAAATGTATTCTGAATCTATGAGAGTAACTGAGAAATGCTAGGTAACCGGCGTCTCTTCATTCTAAAAACTTTGTCCGCTGTCCTCTTTATATTATAAGGGAACCTAGGCAGGTTTCATTTTGTAAAATTGTCGGAAAGCTCTTAGATATAGTTGAAGTCCGCTTTACGGACATCTGCTCAAAGGGGCTATATGTCACGAAGACATAGCCGTTTTTTTTTTGTTCACGGCCGAAAACCTATACATTTTCTCTAAAATTTACCCGCTTAATACGGACACCCCGTTAATACGGATAACAGAGAGTTTATCCATATACATTAAAACAATCTCATGCCAATCCTAAACGTTATTTTTTTTTTAATGCTATACGTCAGGCAGTTACACAGACTGAAACTATCTATCAGTTTTGTTGAAAGTAAAGTACCAACTTTAGTCCAGATATTTTTTTTTTTGTGAGGTTAGATATGGTCAGTGTTTGCTGCATTTTCCCTTCAAGACAATAAAATGCATTTTAATGCGGACAGTTTCTGTGGTCCCCTTGGTGTTCGTATTAACGGGGTTTGCCTTATTTCAGTTTAAAGTTTAAAACGTTACCAACAACTCGTTCTTTTGATTAAAATAATACTATATCGTCAGGTTCGGCCAATCACCTATTTATATTTTACCGTCAGAATGGAAAACTTGCAAATTAGAATAAAGTTGAATAAGATATATACACACTGCAGCTGAATGAATTATATTCCCATATATTTATTTGATTTTCATTAAATAGCTGTCAAGTTCCTAATTTTGGCTGTTTTTCTGAGACCTTCCTATATTTTTCTTCTTTATTTTTTAAGAAAAACCTCCCGTCTTCAATTTTTTTTAATCCAAGGTTTTATCGTGATGTAATATTGTTGTGTTTTGCCAATCAAAATATATCGTGGGCCTGGCTGACCAACGATGATTTTTAGCGCAACATGGGTGCGCGGACGATTTTCTTCGCAATTTTTGCGTTGCGAAGTTTTTGAATCAGCTTCAAAAACTTAGTCAAAATTTGCAAGGTAAAAACACGAATTTTACTCAAGTTGTTTCGTGTAATATACCTGTCGTTAATTTTGTTGCGCTAAATCATCGCTGCGAATGGTCCCTTGCAACAACACCATAAAATTACGTTTCAGTAACAAATCAGTGGACAGCAAAACAGTCGTTTTTGTGACTATTGCGCCTGCGCAGTAGTCACTATTGCCATCGTCTGAGTTTTCCGAATGTAAGTAACAATAGAATATACTTTGGAGCCAATCATATCCATCTTGCGGTCTCTCGCGAACACTTTGTATCAACGATGATCCCAGATACCACGCAGCTCTTAACAACCTCTAATTTCATTGGACCTGGGTATCACGCAGCTCTATTGTTTTCAGGGCTAGGGTCCATTGTTGTGTTGTTCTATTGCTTTCTAAGCAAATCAGAGAACACCTTGTAAGGGCTGCGAACTTTCCAGATGACAAACGAAAACCTCGGATACCTATTCGATCTCTTTGAAGTTATCTTCAAAATATAAAAAAACAGCCCTGATTTGCTCCGTTTTAACTTATTTTTTCAAAATCATTCAAACCCTTGAACTAGAAAGATACTTTATTTTGGGAAAAACGTGTATGTGACCTCTTTGTTTATGCTAAATGAAACGGCGGAACAAAACGACGAGGAGAGGGGTGGGGAGGGGAGGGGAGGGGAGGGGAGGGGAGGGGAGGGGAGCGGAGGGGAGGGAAGGGTCCAAAGGTTGTTCGTATTCACGAGTTGGCTGGTAGGAACCTTTGAAGGTGGGGAGTTGAACGCAGGGGGTAGGGGTGGGTGGAACAAAACGGCGAGGAGAGGGGAGGGGAGGGTCCAAAGGTTCTTTCGTATTCACGACTTGGCTGGTAGGAGCCTTTGAAGGTGGGGAGTTGAACGCAGGGGGTAGCTGGTGGGTGGAACAAAACGGCGAGGAGAGGCGAGGGGAGGGGAGGGTCCAAAGGTTGTTTCGTATTCACGAGTTGGCTGGTAGGAGCCTTTGAAGGGTGGGGAGTTGAACGCAGGGGGTAGCTGGTGGGTGGAACAAAACGGCGAGGAGAGGGGAGGGGAGGGTCCTAAGATTAGTTGGCTCAGGAGCCTTTGATCTATTCCGTGTTTATTCCAGTGATGACTAGAAATTAAGAAAAACATCACTTTAATTTGAAAACATGCGATCGTGTGGTGTAGCCAAAATATGTAAAATAACAATTGATGTTTTCTTTTTGTACCTTTTGTTTTCAGGTGTTATTTAAAACTCAAAGAATATTCCCGCTTCGTGTAGGCAAATAAATGCATCTTTTTGCTGATAACTTCACTAAGAAAGATGCTCACGGGTATATCTTAAATACCTCGTAAGCCCCAAAACTCCCAGGTATAAAAAGCTCCCATATTTCTGTAGAAACCATTTATTAAGGTCTCAGAATATACAATTTTGAAAAACCATCACTTATTAATCCCTCTTAGGTGCTTTCAGGTAAATGCATCTTCTCACTGACAAATAAAAAAGATGTTGACGAGATTATAACAATTTTTTTTAAAATTTGCTGGGCCGTAAAACATGCATTCAAACACTCATTATTAATCCGTATGACCACAAACCCCCAGATATGAGCCAAGTCCCAATATTCAGTCTGTATGAATTTTGCAAACAATGGGCTAATCTTGGTTTTGTGAAAATAACACGACCTCTAAAATGGAATTTGGTGTTAATTCACGTTAATGAATGATGATTATTGGAAGTTCTATTTATAAAAAGTTTCAAAAACAAAAACAGCTTTCGTTTTTCGTTTTTCTTTATTCGCTTGCATTTTGAGATTGCTATGTCGTATGTTAGTTGTATGACAATTATTGGGTTCTCATATTAAAAATGTAAATTTTTTGGTTATTCAGTGTTTCAAAGGTGCAGGTGTCTAATAATACATAATAAGTTGTTTTCGTTTATGTTAGTATTCTATTTTAAGTTAAACTTTTCCTTTTTCCTGTTGTTCCAAGAACATATAGTACGATATACAAGTCAAAACCTATCATTGATACACTGAAAACAGAATTTGATAAGAAAGCATTGAAACTGTCCCATATAAACTTGGAATTGTTGAGATCAAGAATATAATGTGATTCTAACCCAACCTAAGTGGCTGTGGCCGGAAAGGGGCGCTTATTAAATATTAAATAGAGAGGGCGGCTTATTGAAAACCTCGGAGTCAAGAGGGGCGGCTTATTAGAGAGGGGGCTTAATAGAGATGGTGGTGTAATAGAGTGTATTTTGCGACATTTCTGACAAATCATATATAATTATACAGCGTTCTCATATTAAAAATGTAAATATTTTGGTTATTCAGTGTTTCAAAGGTGCAGGTGTCTAATAATGCATAATAAGTTGTTTTCGTTTATGTTAGTATTCTATTTTAAGTTAAACTTTTCCTTTTTCCAACATCGTCGGCTTTGTAGCAATTATTTGTTTCAATAAAACTTCAAAGCACGAGAATAAAGTTGAACATGTTGATTGATTATACGCAAACGAAACTTTAGCATTAATGTTCTACTACTACTGAGGCGAAAATGACTAATTCCAAATTCAGAACGTTTCGTATATTACATATAACATGTTTAAGGAGTAATATGACATCACCCTGCTCCTAAAAGCAGCCCGAAATCGGAGAAAAGGAGCTGTTTGTTCATCTAAAAACTGAAAGAAATTATATATTTTTATTGCGACCAACAGTTTTAAAACAATCCACTTCCCTAGTGCGTCACTTAAGTTTTGTCTGTTGATATATAAAACAGAATAATATCGCAAAGAAAAAATGCATAATTTCGACAATATTTGTTTGTCTGAACTTTGGGTACGTATGTATTTAACCGGCCGATGGCTTTCATCCTCAAGGTAATGAAATTACAAGCGACTAACTTGTTTATACTCGCTATATCCTCTCCGAATACAACAAATGGAGCACGGGTTCCTTTTACTGTACTATCGGATAAAAATTATTGGAATTCTTGGGCAAACATGGTTTGAGAAGTGTTATTTCAATTATTTGTTTTGAAACAGCGTTCTCATGACATAACCAATGATGAAAAGGCTGTTAGCTTCACATTCGCGCTTATGTCAAGGATTGCATGCAAGTGTCAGTGTTAAACAAATACTTCGAAACAAAGAATGATCTAGTATTTTTCCGTTTCTTTTTTTTCAACTTTGGATAGAAAATTTGTTTTAAACGTAAACGAGTAAAGTTTTTTAAATCTAAAACCAAAGAACTTCATCTTTTTTTTTAATTCGTCTTCTTTTCGGAGCAACATTATCTTTAGGTGGGCTGATACATTTGCTTGTTTATGTTCTTGTTCTATGTTTCTGTCAAAATTACATGAGACCAGTGTTGACATGCGAATATTTTTACGAGTTTACTGGAGACAAATGATGGACAAAATCTAACGACTAGATTTTCTGAAAATAAACGAAAACAAATATTGCAGGCTGATTTACAATCCACCGTGTTGCCATGGCAACACCCTAAAAGCTCAACAAACGTATCAAAATATATAGCTTGTTGCTTAATCGTATGCTTCGCCAATTTTGGGCGCCCAGACGAGTAGTTTTAAAATGACAATGAATTACGCATAAGTACAGTGAAACTGTGTTCAGCCACCTTAAATGGAAGTTTGTGGCTAAAGTTCACCTGCTGTACGTCAAACGCCAATTTCGTATTTGATTGGAACTTTGACATTAGAGGGTTAGAGAGCTCTGAAAACAAAAAGTATTTTTCTTTACAAGTCGAGATCGTAAGTTATATAATTATATATTATTAAATAAAACCGAAAAAAGATTATTCCAAGATTGTTATCAGTTGTCAGTTAACCCTGGTACAAATGTCAGTTGTCAGTAAAATTGCAGCTTATTTGTTAGTTGTCAGTAAAAATTTCGGCCATTAATTGTCAGTTGTCAGTAAACCCAATCCAGACCCTCATTACAAAATACAAGGCCACTTTTAACATTTGGACTATGACTTGAAGCGTTTTTTTTTTCTTCGTTCAATAAGTCTAATTGCAGCTTTTGTCAACAAAACAGAACTCTACACGACATTCATTTTTAAGTTCTTTAATTTGTTTTCGTTAAACAGCCGCTTATAATAAAAACTCATAGAGGACATAAAACTAATCATGACGCACCTGGCTAATTTGTTGCCCGCGACAAGCGATTGGGATGTTAGACATTCGTTTTATAACGAAAGGAGAAAAAACTTACTAAAGCGCTCACTCATTTTACTCGCATTGCAGTAAAATGGAGGGAAAAAACTTTACTAGAGCAAAAATGTTTTGCTCGGAAGAATCAACTGGAGAAGCACACAATCATCTAATATTTCTTTCAGTGTTGAACATTTTTCTGTCCATTTCTGCATTTCTGGGGAACAGCCTGATTCTCGTTGCACTTCACAAAGAGTCTCCACTTCATCCGCCGTCCAAACTCCTGTATCGTAGCCTAGCGACAACTGATATCTGTGTTGGTGTCATTTCGGAGCCTCTTGTAGTTACTTACTGGATATCTGTGGTGAACAAACAATGGGATATTTGTCGCTACGCAGTTTACTCAGGTTTTATCACTAGCAATATTTTGTGTGCAGTGTCTTTGTTTACACTGACTACAATAAGTGTGGACAGACTTCTCGCCCTGTTGCTTGGACTCAGATACAGACAAGTTGTGACTTTGAAGAGAACATATCTCGCTGTAGTCGTATTTTGGGTTGTGTCTATTGTTGGCGCAACAACGTATCTTTGGAATCCCCTTATCACCACAAGATATAGCAGCATAATGTTACCACTGTGCCTCGCCACCTCAATTTTCTCTTACACAAACATTTTTCTTACTCTTCGCCACAACCAAAATCAAGTACAGAACCACGCTTCTCAAGGACAACCGAGCCAAGCAATTCCACTGAACATAGCTCGATACAGAAAGGCAGTATCCAGTGCACTGTGGGTGCAGGTTGCATTAGTGGTTTGTTATCTGCCGAATGGTATAGCGATAGCTTTTAGACCACAGAGAGACTTACCCTTGTCCTTTTATCTTGCTTGGCAATATACGGTTACTTTAGTTTACTTAAACTCATCATTAAATCCGCTGCTTTATTGTTGGAAAATCAGAGAAGTGAGGCAAGCAGTGAAGGACACAATCAGACAACTTTGCTGTTCATCGACTTAATTTATAAATGTACTCAGTTATGTAAAGATGTTTATCTTGCGAATATGAAAGCGGTACATTAGGTTTACTGACGCTTAAATTTCTGAATTAATGTATTATATATTTCAAAACCCGATTCAACGATCGAATTGTGCTGTTCGTTTAATAGAGGCATAAAACGTAATGTAGTCTAATAGATTTTTAAACTTTGAATAAAGAGGAAAATAAAGCAATATGTACTTCTATTCTCCTTCTCCTTCTCACTGTTTTATTCCAAAAGCGTAGTTACTGTAATCACAGTCGCTGGTATGAATTATAAGTAGTTAGGTTGAGTATGGCTGGGAGAACTCAGTTTACATTCATTCATAGGCGAAAAGTTACAAGAAATTTGAAGAGGATGGAAAACTGTATGAAACACTTCTAAGAAAAGGAGAGAAATTCCTCTTTCGCTACCATCTTCTATACCGTGTTTATTCGAGTGATTAATAGAAATTAAGAAAAGAGGGCCTCCCAGGGGGGTACACGTTCCCTTGTTCCCCATAAAAAAAAAAAAAACAATTTATCCCTTGTTCCCCAAAAATAAATTCTAATGTTCCCCAAAACGCATTTTTACTGAGTTCCCCTGTTCCCTGAAATTATGTTCCATGTTCCCGTGTTCCCCAAAAATATTCTTAAATGTTCCCCACAATTTCACAGGTTACCGCGCGCTCAAAAGCTCGTCACCAGTTCTTTTTGTGAAGAACAAAATTGCGCCCAGGCCTCTTTCCTCTTGCACCGGGAGACAAAAGAGAAACGAGTAGTTATAATTTTAAGATATCCCTTATTCCCCAAAAATCAATGGCCATGTTCCGTTGTTCCCTTAAACCCCTGGGAGGCCCTCAGAAAACATCGCTTTTGAAAGCATGTGGTAGTGTGGTGCAGCCATAATATATGAATGAAAATCTTTTTTCCACATCGTTCTTTTTCGGGTTTCATTTAAAATTCGAATATATTGAAAATTTTGAAATGTTAACACGTATTTAATTCCTGCTACGCGTTATCAGGTAAATGCATCTTCTCACTGATAATTTACTAAGAACGATGCTCACGGGAGAAATTAAATAATTCGTAAGCTCCAAAACTCCCAAGTATAAGCCAAGTCCACATATTCGATGTGAAAGGTCAGTACCCTTTAAAAAATGGAACCCAAGATGACATTTTTTAAGTTTTAAAAAACGTGCCACCTTACTAAATATCTATCGCATGTTTGCTTTTAAACCCTCTTTAACATACTTCGCGTCAATGAGTGATAAATACTGGACGTTCTGTGTATAAAAGCTTATAAAAAGGGTTTTAGAAAAGCCAACCCGTTATTTATTCGCTTGCATTTTTAGATCGCTAATTCCTATGTTACTTAAGTGCGACAGTTATTACAAAACGCTCGATTTGTTACAATTTATCGGATAGATGTCTTATGATAAATTGCGAGAAAAGCTTGTAAATCACGAGCCGCAGGCGAGTGATTTACAAGCTTTTCGAGTGTTCTCCCAACATCCCAAGTGGGTTTATAACGCCGGTAAACTCATAGAAAATGTGTTCTATTGTTTTTATGAAATAACTATGAAAAGCGTTTGGAACTGGAAAGAGAGAAATTTTTTGTAGTTTTGTGCCGATCAAGTAGCTTGTTCTCATAACATTCATCATGTGACCGGGAAAACCAATCAAAGCGGCTGAAAGAATGAACTTTACACGATGCCGCTGACAAATTCACGGGTTCAACGAAAGTAAAGTGATGAAAAATTTTAGCGCTTTGAAATTCGTCAGTTAGAACTTATCAGCTGAAAGAAGAAAATATATTCACTGATTCAAAAGTTCTTTGAATGGGAAATCCAGAAAATTGTGTCCGGACTCTGCCGCCGCAAACATGAATGTACGATAGAAAGCCTAAAATTTTTATGGCGTATGTTGGATTCAAAGATTGCCTTCTTGTCAAGAATTTTTCAATTGGAATAAAGGTTAGTTCCAGAAACTCAGCTTCTGAAAATGTTTTCGACTTTATCCACTTACTTTGAAGTGTACAGTGAAGCCCGTACTTCTCTACAGGGTAGTGGTGGATATTTACTGAACCGCTTCATTTTAAGTTCTGAATGACAACTAAGCTCATTGTTTTTTAAGCCCACAATTCTGAGAGTTTGATTTGTTTGATGGAACAGACTGAATTGTTTGATCATTCCATGCAAATAATTTGTGTAACCATAAACCTATAATTTTTGTTAGCTTCATTTTCTTCTTGCTAATTGATCATCCTTGCTTGGACACATAATCAGAATTTAAACTGCATCCGGTACAAAAGTATTCCATGAAAAAATCCCCAAAACAAAACACGATAAAGCGTATAAATGGAATCGGCGTAAAATAATTATCCTAAACAAAAAAGCTATAAGTCTTGCTTTTTAATTACACTGTGAAAATCCGTCTTATTTAGAAGTTATCTTAGGATTTGTAGGAGCATTTATAAACTTCAGTTCAGTGAATTTCAATCGAAAATTCCTCAGTTTGAAAGCCATTGTTTTCTCTTTGGGATCCATAATTTTTTAGCTTTCCACTAATAGCTAAACCTTCAGTTCAGTGAACTTCACGAAGTACATATCACATCAAGGTTGTTTTGATTGTCATTGATCGCTGCATGTAAGATTTCCAAGCCAATGTTAAATGAAAATATATTCCTGTTGTTGATATCAGTTTTAAAATATTAAAGCTTAGTGTTCTTTTGTCGATAAGCCGTTTTTTGCTTGCGTGCGTGCATAGTTAATCGAGGGGTGGGTGGGAATTTTTTTTTTTATTTTGTAGGTTTGAGCAGCAACTTATCGTTTACAAGAAACATATCTTATCTTCTCATCTTCTAACAGACCACAATATGCAATAAGACACTAAACCGACTCGAGTTGTGAAATTCTTTTTCCTCACGCTTGTGTTGATGCAGTGGAAAATTGAACTTTGTTTACTTTACAGTTTCGCTTGCGCGGTTTTCTATGAGTTTACCGGCACAATAGTCAATAGGTCTTTGACCAATCAGAACGCGCGTAGTATCTCAGTTATTGCTGCGGAGCGAGCGCAGCGAGCAAGCAGCAACATAAATCAGGATTTAAGGTTACAGTGTACCTTCGGGGGTGTCTCCAGCATAACAGCTCTAGCGTCTTAAGATTACACTTAATATACCTAAACCCAGATATCAAATTAAAGCTTATAGAGCTGGCTATCTAAATATGGAAACAATTTGCTAATAAAATGAATTGTCGAAGTTTTTACGACGTCTAAATTCGAACGTCCGAATCAGCTTTAAAACGCTATAACTCAATGCGATTATTATATTTTGCTAATTTGATTTGTTCTCGGGTTTCCGGACACGAAGCGCTAAAAAAACGTGTCGGCGATTTCCCATATTCAATTGCAGTGAAAAGTTACAGAATATTTTTGAAAAGGGGAGAAAAAAAATTGGAATGATCGCACGGAAATGGCTCTTGACGAAAAAGTTTTCGGAATTAAAAAATTCGCCGACACGTTTTTGTTGATTATATGTTAGCCTAGCTTCTGTCCAAATTTAAGGAAAATCGAACAAATTCCCTTTGAGTTGTAGCTCTTTAAAGTGTCCCCAACAAGCGAAAAATTAACTTTGAGAAAACGGCGCTTAAAAAAACATATCGCTTAATAAACAAACTCCGCCCACAAAAGTTATACCGTCATTTCTCGGTCAATTTTCACTATTTTTCGATAATTTTTTTTTGGATGAAAGTTCATTCTGTAAACTTAATTTTAACGCCAAAAAAAAAATTTCGATAAATTTTCGATCTGAAGGTACACTGTAACCTTAAGAGAGATATATAAGGTGGGACGAATTCTCGAATTTATCACTTTTTACCAGAATGCATTGCATTTAACCACACTTTTTACCAGAATGCATTGCATTTAACCACACTTTTTACCAGAGTTCTCCGCGGTATTATAGCTTGTGTAGCGAGAAACACAGTGACAGCTGTGTCGATCGTGTAAACAAAAGATATATAGAAGTTCTGAGTTCTTTCGACACAAAATAACAAGGACATTGTTTTTGTAATCAAAGTGCTTTTTGTAAACGGCCGTGGAAATATTAAGAATATTCTTCTTTGAATTAAACACTTTCATTATGCGAATCAGGTCCGTGTTATTTTTATGAGCTCTGTCGGCATGATAAATAAATATCATGTAAATATCAAGGACACTTTCGTTACGCGAATCTGAAAGCGCTTTGTTCTCGGCCGAATCGGTGTTGTGTGAATATCCACAGGAAATAACTCGGGAACTTATGATCAGGTTACCCGTGACTTTTGACACAAGGTCGACGAGAGCTTACAAGACTTCTACAAATTACAGCTTTTCTGAAAGGCACTATATTGTCTTCTTGTTTTAAAGTAAACTCAAATTAAGAAAAAGGTATGCTGACAAAATATCGATGAATAATAATCGCTTTTGGAGGTAACTTATTTCAAGTTAAAGCTTTTTGTAAGAGCTGGGTAAAACAGCCTAGCCGGTACAATTTAAGTTTTTAACTACGACAAGATGATCCATCTACGAATTCAAGTAGATTTGTTTTTGTGTGCGTGCATTTCTCATTTAGTCAAAATACATTTTTTTTGTTTGTTTTGGCCCGGCCTATGCAATCGATGAAATCGATAATCGATGAAAATCGATAACAATCGATAACAATCGATGTCAATTAATCGATTGATATTGGAAATCGATGACCAATCGATGAATCAAAATTTTGTGACTTTTAATTTGATCGATTGTCATCGATTGTCATCGATTTTCATCGACTCCCTCATCAAGGGATATTCGATGGATAACAACAATAGGCCATTTGCACGATGGCATCATTTGACTACAACTACCAGAATTCATTTCGTTTTTCCTTTCTTATTTAAATTTTGTAATCCCAGTGCGGTTTAAATAACAAAAGCCCTAATTTGCGCTACAAAACAAATTACTGAAGGTTTCTGGTAGTTGTGGTCATATGACGTCATCGTGCAAATGGCCTATTAAAAGACATAACAATTAACAACGTATTGCTTGTTACCAAGGCTTTCTTTTCTGGTTTATTAATAGCATAGGCCGGGGTTTTGGCAATTCAACACCATGAGTGTCTCACGCTGCCGAGAGTATCAATTGAAAATATCCTATTTGCCGCAGCATTCACTATCCATCGGATACACTAGTTTTATAAAGAATTATAACTTACAGCGCGCTGCATGTTACAATATATGACTTAATTTCAATTCACCATAGATCTATTAATTCAAATTAACCAGTACAATTTGCGACAGGTATTACAAAACGCGTCGTCTGCTTTTACAGTTAGGGTTATTACAATTTATTTGTGTTACCATTCAAATCAAAGCTATTGATCAGTTCTTTCCTGTAGCGCTGTTTGTTATGCTGAACAAGTTGGTTCTACCTTTTGAGTCTGTGGATGAAATCCTAAATTTCGATAAATTGTGACCATTCAAATGAAAGCTATTTGAGCAGTACTTTTCTGTGGTGCTGTTTATTATACTGTACAAGGTGGTTGTAACGTTTGAGTCTGTGGATGAAATCCTATAGTGTGACCATTCAAATGAAGGCTACTACGTAGTACTTTCCTGTGGTGCTATTTGTTAACAAGGTGGTTCTAACGTTTGAGTCTGTGAATGAAATCCTATAGTGTGACCATTCAAATGAAGGCTACTACGTAGTACTTTCCTGTGGTGCTATTTGTTAACAAGGTGGTTATAACTTTTGAGTTTGTGAATGTAATTCCAAGGTGCCATCATTTACCATTCTCCTTGTCCTCCGGTTTTTCCTTCCTTCCTTCTCAAAAACCAACATTTCTTCATTCCAGTTCGATCTGCAAACTAAGGGCCACAGATTTGTCTGTCGTGTGACTGTTAAGTGTCACCATCGACAAACCGAAAGTTGGATTGAAAGGGATAAAAGGTTGTGTAGGCGTCTAGGATTGCAGCTTTGTGGCGTTTTTCTTGTTCTTAGAACTTATGCTAACAAAGGCCCTATTCACATGGAGAGTGAATGATCCTAGTGCTAGGATGATCCTAGAAGGTTCATTTGGTTTTCAGGATCAACTTTCCATTTGGTTTACATAAAAAATTCGGCAGGATGGCCCCAGAACCTTTGAGTTCGGCGCGGTTGCAAAGCAAGATGGCGGGCGCAATAACAAAAGCGAAGATAAAGCTGGGGCTCCCGAGGCCGTTCATATGGAGCTAGGATGATCCTGGTGGCTAGGATCATCCTACCTCTCAGATAGGATGATCCTAGCGCTAGCGCCAAATACAACCCTTTTCATGTAAACTGAAAGCAGAAAATATGTGGCGCTAGGATGATCCTAGCAGTAGGATCATATCCTTTCCGTGATGCAAATAGGGCCTAAACTTTGTATAAAACTGGTCATTTTTACGCAAGATGATGATCTTAAATTAATTCGTAAAGATTTGTATAGCCCGAAGTACAATGCACGTAAGTAACATTAAAATATGTACTTGGAAGAGCAGAATATTTAAAATGTTTATTTGAATGTGGTACACTGTTAGCAGAGTATGTAACCTTTGTAACTTTTAGTACAGTTTATAAGTGTGATTTCACTTGACCCGTGAAACGCGGTCAGTGCTCATAAGATCTAAATAGAAGGAAAGGGAAACAAAAGATTGAAGCCTTGTTTTTACTTGCGACATAAAGGCCCGGCCAAACGAACGCAACATTTTGCAAAATTGTTGCGCGCAACGCGTTGCACGCGTTTGGCCACCCTGTTGCAACATGTTGGATGGTGTTGGATCATGTTTGAAAACGGTCAAATTTGATCCAACACCATACAACATGTTGCAATGGGGTGGCCAAACGCGTGTTAACACGTTGCGCGCAACAATGGTGCAAGATGTTGCGTCCAAATGTTGCGTTCATTTGGCCGGGCCTTAAGGATACAAAGCGTAAAGATCAATCTTGTGCTTGTGTCAATAATCGTTTTCACTTGACGCAAATTCTTGGTATATACTTCATTGTAACACACCATATAGGGATCCTATCATATAGGGATCCTAAAAACTCATTTTAAAATGGTTAGCTTTTATTTACTGTTATGGGTAGTGATGTCCATAACAGTTAATAAAATCTAACCATTTTAAAATGAGTTTTTAGCCGTAAGTAAGTGCCGGATTCTTTGACGTGCATAAATTAAAACCACCATGAAGTATATACCAAATTCTTATGCTTCCGCATTAGATTCCATCTACCAACACCACCTCGCACACTTAGTTAGAATTACATAACGTATAATGTCGACACTTAGAATTTTATTTTCAAGTGTAAAAAAGAAAATCTAAAAACCCCACTCAGGATTGAACCTGTGACCTCAGCTACGCTTAGGCTTGCATAGCCTACCGTACCAGAGTACCACGTAGCTTCTCGGGTTGTTTAGGCCTAAATTTAACTATATAAACTGCTAACCCTAACCTCAACTGAAAGCTAACCAGTTACTCCCGTTATGTAAGTCTCAATAAGGTGTCCGAGGTGGTGTTGGTGGATGGAATCTCATGCTAACTATTACGCTTGTGGTAATGCGTATGCAACCTCGTTCCTAGGCTCTGTCTTCTTCTCTCGCTCCAGGGGGCTGACTCCACCGCGGTCAAACGAGAGAAATTTGCAAAAGTTAAGCAAAGTACTTCAAAGTAAAGGTTGTCATTTTCACTTTTTGAAGGTTAATATATTACCAATACACTGTCAATTCACTAAACGTCTTGAAAGTTTACTAAAAAAAAGTTCTAAGCTTTTGAAAACTATGAACTCAAATCTCAAATTTTTATTTAACTCGGTAAAAATTCATCAGGTTGGTACTGCAGAATTGTCGGTGCCATTTGCCAACACAATTTTTCTCAGGCACGAAGCGTTTTGGTCAGTTTACAACGAAAAGAATCTCATTATTTTGAGAAAGATGAAAAGATAGTTTCATAAACTAATTATTTTATACATCCTTGCCTTTGTTTTCACTTCATATTAAATGAAATCCCACTAAATAAAACGAAAAACGCCTCGGACGTTTGACCGCGTTGAAGAGGCTGACAGAAGAGAGAGCCTGGGAACGGGGTTGATGCTTATGTTGCTGGACAGTAGTGAAAGCCTAGCTTTGGAGAGTAATAAGGCGCATTAGTTTCATAATTCATTTTGAGCGCGCCACGTTAGCAAGAATACTTGCGGTGTTTGAGACAATGATCCTAGATCTTATTCCTTTCTTTCTTATCGTTACCATGAAATGTATTCTGAATCTTTTAGAGTAACTCAGAAATGCTAGGTAACCGGCGTCTCTTCATTCTAAAATCTTTGTCTTTCGTCTTCCTTATATTTTAAGGGAACCTAGGCAGGTTTCATTTTGTAAAATTATCGGAAAACTCTTAGATATAGTTGAAGTCCGCTTTACGGATATCTGCTCAAAGGGGCTATATGTCACGAAGATATAGCCGGTTTTTTCTAGTTCACGGCCGAAAACCTATACATTTTCTCTAAAATTTACCCGCTTAATACGGACACCCCGTTAATACGAACAACAGAGAGTTTATCCATATACATTAAAACAATCTCATGCCAATCCTAAACGTTATTTTTTTTTTTCAAATGTTATACGTCAGGCAGTTACACAGACTGAAACTATCTATCAGTTTTGTTGAAAGTAAACTACCAACTTTTGTCCAGGTATTTTTTTGTTTTTGTTTTTGTGAGGTTAGATGTGGTCAGTGTTTGCTGCATTTTCCCTTCAAGACAATAAAGTGCATTTTAATGCCGACAGTTTCTGTGGTGCCCTCGGTATTCGTATTAACGGGGTTTGCTTTATTTCAGTTTAAAGTTCAAAAGGTTACCAAAAACTCGTTCTTTTGATTAAAATAATACAAAATCGTCAAGGTTCGGTCAATCACTTAATATTTATATTTGACCGTCAGAATGTAAAACTTGGAAATTAGAATAAAGTTAAATAAGATATATACACACTGCAGCTGAATGAATTATATTCCCATATATTTATTTGATTTTCATTAAATAGCTGTCAAGTTCCTAATTTTGGCTTTTTTTCTGAGACCTTCCAATATTTTCCTTCTTTATTTTTTAAGAAAAACCTCCCGTCTTTCTATTTTTTTTTTTATCCAGGGTTTTACCGTGATGTAATATTGTTGTGTTTTGCCAATCAAAATACATCGTGGGCCCGACTAACCAACAATGATTTTTAGCGCAACATGGGTGCGCGGACGATTTTCTTAGCAATTTTTGCGTTGCGAAGTTTTTGAATCAGCTTCAAAAACTTAGTCAAAACTTGCAACGTAAAAACACGAATTGTACTCAAGTTGTTTCGTGTAATATACCTGTCGTTAATTTTGTTGCGCTAAAAATCGTCGCTGCGAATGGTCCCTTGCAACAACACCTTAAAATTACGTTTCAGCAACAAATTAGTGGACAGCAAAACAGTCGTTTTTGTGACTGTTGCGCCTGCGCAGCAGTCACTATTGCCATCGTCTGAGTTTTCCGAATGTAAGTAACAATAGAATATACTTTGGAGCCAATCATATCCATCTTGCGGTCTCTCGCGAACACTTTGTATCAACGATGATCCCAGATACCACGCAGCTCTTAACAACCTCTAATTTCATTGGACCTGGGTATCACGCAGCTCTATCGTTTTCAGGGCTCGGGTCCATTGTTGTGTTGTTCTATTGTTTTCTAAGCAAATCAGAGAACACCTTGTAAGAGCTGCGTGCTTTCCCGATGACAAACGAAAACCTCGGATACCTATTCGATCTCTTGTGTGATCTTCAAAATATAAAAAAAAAAAAACTTAGCCCTAATTTGCTCCGTTTTAACTTATTTTGAATTTGTAAATATCGAAATCAAATCAATTTCAAAATCATTCAAACCCTTGAACAAGAAAGATACTGTATTTTGGGAAAAACGTGTACGCGACCTCATTGACCATTTTGTTTATGCCAAATGAAACGGCGGAACAAAACGGCGAGGAGAGGGGAGGGGAGGGGAGAGGAGGGTCCAAAGGTTGTTTCGTATTCACGAGTTGGCTTGTAGGAGCCTTTGAAGGGTGGGGAGTTGAACGCAGGGGGTAGGTGGTCGGTGGAACAAAACGGCGAGGAGAGGGGAGGGGAGGGTCCAAAGGTTGTTTCGTATTCACGAGTTGGCTGGTAGGAGCCTTTGAAGGTGGGGAGTTGAACGCAGGGGGTAGGGGGTGGGTGGAACTAAACGGCGAGGAGAGGGGAGGGGAGGGTCCAAAGGTTAGTTGGCTCAGGAGCCTTTGATCTATTCCGTGTTTATTCCAGTAATGACTAGAAATTAAGAAAAACATCACTTTAATTTGAAAACATGCGATCGTGTGGTGTAGCCAAAATATATAAAATGACAATTGATGTTTTCTTTTTTTACCTTTTGTTTTTAGGTGTTATTTAAAACTCAAAGAATATTCCCGCTACGTGTTGGCAAATAAATGCATCTTTTTGCTGATAACTTCACTAAGAAAGATGCTCACGGGTATATTTTAAATACGTCGTAAGCCCCAAAACTCCCAGGTATAAAAAGCTCCCATATTTCTGTAGAAACCATTTATTAAGGTCTCAGAATGTACAATTTTGAAAAACCATCACTTATTAATCCCTCCTTCGTGCTTTCAGGTAAATGCATCTTCTCACTGACAAATAGAAAAGATGTTGACGAGATTATAACATTTTTTTTTTAAATTTGTTGGGCATTAAAACATGCATTCAAACACTCATTATTAATCCGTATGACCACAAACCCCCAGATATAAGCCAAGTCCCAATATTCAGTCTGTATGAATTTTGCAAACAATGGGCTTATCTTGGTTTTGTGAAAATAACACGACCTCTAAAATGGAATTTGGTGTTAAAAGCCGGCACCACTTAAAAATGCCACTTTGTTAAATATGTCTCACTTGTTTTCTTCTAAACCGTCGTTAACATAATTCACGTTAATGAATGATGATTATTGGAAGTTCTGTTTATAAAAAGTTTCAAAAACAAAAACAGCTTTCGCTTTTCGTTTTTCTTTATTCGCTTGCATTTTGAGATTGCTATGTCGTATGTTACTTGTGTGACAATTATTACAAAACGCTCGATTTGTTCCAGTTTATGATAGATGTCTTACGATAAATTGCGCCAAGCTTTATAATTATAATTTACTACGCGCTGATATTACGAAGCGATAAGACTTTACTGATTTCAATTCACCATGATCTGTTATTTCAAATTTTAACTGGTACAATTTGCGACAGGTATTACAAAACGAGTCATCTGCTTTTTCAGTTCACTGCACTGTATTACTGACAAAACACGTTATTACACTATAGCATAGATGTGTTATTGAAGTATTAACTACGGGTATTGAAAAACCGCAACGTTATTACAATATATCATGGATGCGTTATTAATATTGCGCCGACAAGTATTATTACTATTTCTGCTCGGTACTTCAAAAGGCAAAGTTAATTCAATAGTACCATAGATGTGTTATTAAAAATTGCGACAAGTTATTTCAATTTACCTATTACAAAATACGCCACTTTTAACATTTGGACTATGACTTGAAGTGTTTTTTTTTCTTCGTTCAATAAGTCTAATTGCAGCTTTTGTCAACAAAACAGAACTCTACACGACATTTTTAAGTTCTTTAATTTGTTTTCGTTAAACAGCCGCTTATAATAGAAACTCATAGAGGATATAAAACTAATCATGACGCACCTAGCTAATTTGTTGACCGACAAGCGATTGGGATGTCAGACATTCGTTTTATAATGAAAGGAGAAAAAAACTTACTAAGGCGCTCACTCATTTTACTCGCATTGCAGTAAAATGGAGGGAAAAAACTTTACTAGAAGTTGCTCGGAAGAATCAACTGGAGAAGCACACAATCATCTAATATTTCTTTCAGTGCTGAACATTTTTCTGTGCATTTCTGCATTTCTGGGGAACAGTCTGATTCTAGTTGCACTTAACAAAGAGTCTTCACTTCATCCGCCCTCTAAACTCCTGTATCGCAGCCTAGCGGCAAGTGATTTCTGTGTTGGTCTCATTGTGTCGCCTCTTGTAGTTACTTACTGCATATCTTCGGTGAAGAAACAGTGGAATATCTGTCGCTACGCGGTTGACTCAGTTTTAATCACTAGCTATATTTTGTGTTCAGTGTCTTTGTTGACAACAACTGCAATAAGCGTGGACAGACTTCTCGCCCTGTTGTTAGGGCTCAGATACAGACAGATTGTGACTTTAAAGAGAACATATCTCGCTATAACCGTATTTTGGGTTGTGCCTATTGTCGCCGGAACAACGTTACCGTACTTTTGGAATCCCCTTGTAGCTTCATGGTATGGCAACATATTTATAACACTGTGTCTCGCCACCTCAATTTTTTCTTACACAAAAATTTTTTTTACTCTTCGCCATAACCAAAATCAAGTACAGAACCACGGTTCTCAAGGACAACCGAGCCAAGCAAATCCACTGAACATAGCTCGATACAGAAAGGCAGTGTCCAGTGCACTGTGGGTGCAGGTTACATTAGTAGTTTGTTATCTGCCGTTTGGTATAGTGGTAGCTTTGACACCTCAGAGAGGCTTAACCTACTCTGTTTACCTTGCAAGACAATATACGTCTACTTTAATTTACTTAAACTCATCATTGAACCCGCTGCTTTATTGTTGGAAGATGAGAGAAGTGAGGCAAGCAGTGAAGCACACAATCAGACAACTTTGCTGTTCATCGACTTAATTTATAAATATACTCATTTGTGTAAAGAAGTTTATTTTGCGAAAGGTATGTTAGGTTTACTGACACTAAATTCCAACGTATTATATAGCTTTTCGTTTGCTTTGCAAAGCATAAAAAGTAATGCAGCCTACAGTACATTTTAAAAACTATGAATAAAGTGGAAAAATTAAAACAATATTTACTGCTTTTCTCTTTGTCCTTCTTATCAAGTGTCTTATTCCGTAAGAGCAGTTTTATAAACCTAGGTGCGAGTTTGAATTATAAGTATTTAGGTTGGGTATGGCTGTGAGAACAAAGTTTACCTTCATTCATAGGCGAAAAGTTGCAAGAAATTTGAAGAGGATGGAAAATTACGAAAAATACATTCGAATAGGCGGAAATTCCCCTTTCGGTACCATTTTCCTTTCCGTGTTTATCCGAGTAATGACTAGAAATTAATAAAAACATCACTTTTGAAAATATGCGGTCGTGTGGTGTAGCCATAATATATGAAATGAAAGTTCATGCTTTTTTTACCGTTTGTTTTCAGGTACCATTTAAAATCCAAAGAATATTAGAAATTTTGAAAAGACAACTGCACTTATTTAATTCCTGCTATGTGTTGGCAGTTAAATGCATCTTTTCACTGATAATTTACTAAGAAAGATGCTGACGGTCTAAAACTCCGAGATATTAGTCAAGTCCCCATATTCGATGTTGAAAGGCGGTACCCTTACAAAATGCAACCGAAGATGACAATTTAAATATGTCACCTTATAGTGTGAATGAGTGATGAATACTGGAAGTTCTGTGTGTAAAAAGGGTTTTAATAAGGTCAACCCCAGCTTTTTGGCAGTAATTATCGTTCTTCAGTTATTCGCTTGCATTTTGAGATCGCTCAGTCCTATGTTGTTAGTGTGAAAAAACGCTTAAATTGCGCCAAGCTTGATAATTATAATTTACTGCGCGCTGATATTTCAAAATAAGACTTTATTTCAATTCGCCATAGATCTGTTATTTCAACTGATTAACCAGTACAATTTGCGACACGTATAACAAAACGCGTTATCTGCTTTTACGGTTAGGGTTATTACAATTTACTACAAGTATTGAAAACCGCATATATCATAGATGCGTTTATAAATTGCAACAAGTAGGAGCCTTTGATCTATTCCGTGTTTATTCTAGTAATGGTTAAAAATATTATACTGCGCGACGTTTCGGTGTCGTACTGACACCATTATCAAGCGAAAGCGAAAGATAGAAAAAGGACGCGTTTACAAGCGAAAGGAAATCTGCATACTCTATACAAAAAGCTTAGCCCTAAGGAAACTTTAAAGATCAGTTCTCCGCCAACATAGTCAAACGCAAGCTACAAGAACTTAGCTCCAAAATAGAGCACTCTGTTCAGCCTGTATTCGTCAGCAAAAAGATCGATGAAGACCTTAAATTGAGAGAAAAGAAACCACCCCTCGTCAATCAGCAACATGTAGTATATAAGTTCAAATGTGACTCTTGTGATGAGAGTTATATAGGTTTTACCTATAGACACCTACATGAAAGGATTGAAGAACACAAAGGCACTTCATCTAGTATAGGCAGACACTACCGCACGACGCACGATTTAACACCTAAGGACATTACAAAGAACTTTAGTGTCTTGAAAAAGTGCCAAACTAAATCTGACTGCCTATTGTATGAAATGCTCCTGATTAGAAAGCACAAGCCATCCCTAAACAAACAGTCAGAATCCCTTAGGGCTAAGCTTTTTGTATAGAGTATGTAGATTTCCTTTCGCTTGTAAACGCGTCCTTTTTCTATCTTTCGCTTTCGCTTGATAATGGTGTCAGTACGACACCGAAACCGTCACGCTTATCATATTTTTAACCATCTGTATTTCCAAATACACTTTAATTAGTATTCCTGTAATGACTAGAAATTAAGAAAAACAACACTTTAACTGATTTGAAAACATGCGGTGGTGTGGTGTAGCCAAAATATATAAAATGAGAATTGGTGTTTTCTTTTTTTATCTTTTGTTTGCAGGTGTCATTTAAAATTCAAAGAATATTCCCGCTACGTGTCGGCAAATAAATGCATCTTCTCGATGATAACTTATTAAGAAAGATTCTCACGGGTGTATTTTAAATATGCTGTAAACCCCAAAACTCCCATTTATAAGAAAAGTCCCCATATATATTTCTGTAGAAATCATTTATTATTAAGGTCCCAGAATAGTTACAATTTTGAAAAAAAAAACGATCACTTAATTAATTCCTCCTACAGTGTACGTGCTACGTTTTATAATGAAAGGAGAAAAAACTTACTAAAGCGCTCACTTGCACGTACTCGCATTGCAGTAAAATGGAGGTAAAAAACTTTACTGGAGAGGAAAACCAGAAAACATCCGTAGAATTGTTTTGCTCGGAAGAATCAACTGGAGAAGCACACAATCATCTAATATTTCTTTCAGTGCTGAACATTTTTCTGTCCATTTCTGCATTTCTGGGGAACAGTCTGATTGTAGTTGCACTTTACAAAAAGTCTTCACTTCATCCGCCCTCCAAACTCTTGTATGGTAGCCTAGCGGCAACTGATATCTGTGTTGGTATCATTGTGGAGCCTGTTGGAGTTACCTACTGGATATCTGTGGCGAAAAAAAAAAACAATGGAATATCTGTCGCTACGCAGTTTACTCGGGTCATACCACCAGCTGTATTTTGTGTTCAGTGTCTTTGTTGACACTGACTGCAATAAGCGTGGACAGACTTCTCGCCCTGTTGTTAGGGCTCAGATACAGACAAGTTGTGACTTGAAGAGAACATATCTCGCTGTTGTCGTTTCCCGGGGGGAGGGGGGGGGGGGTACTCAACAAAGTTTTGTACGGGGATGCTCCGCCCCGAGGTTCAAACCCTTACCCTTTCATATACCGTTTCTGACAGAAAAGGTACCCTTTTCATATACCTATCATTGAAAATGGTACCTCTTTCATATACCTTTCAATGAAAATGGTATCCCTTTCATATAGCCTTTACGTGCGTCTGTTTGATATATTTTGAAAGGCCCTTTTTGTAAGACTTAAATGGCAGTTTTCCCTACCTTTTTTACGCCTCCACGGCGTGTTTACGGTACCCTTTCCCATTCTCCGTGAAATCCCTACCCTTTCATATACCTCAACTCGTGAAATCACGACCCTTTCATATACCTCCAGCCTCAAAAAGGTACCCCTTTCGGGCGGAGCATCCCCGTATAGCCCATTATAGGGAGTACCGCCCCCCCCCCCCCCCCCGGCCGGGTGTCGTATTTTGGATTGTGGCTATTGTTGGCACAGCAATGTTCTTTTGGAATCCCCTTATAACTAGACGGTGGTATAACAACATAATTGTACCACTGTGTCTAGCCACCTCAATTTTCTCTTACACAAAAATTTTTCTTACTCTTCGCCACAACCAAAATCAAGTACAGAACCGAGCCAAGCAATTCCACTGAACATAGCTCGATACAGAAAGGCAGTGTCCAGTGCACTGTGGGTGAAGGTTACATTAGTAGTTTGTTATCTGCCGTTTGGTATAGTGGTAGCTTTCAGTCCTCAGAAAGACTTGCGCTTGTCGTTTTACCTAGCTTACCAATAAACGGTTACTTTAATGTACTTAAACTCCTCCATAAACCCGTTGCTTTATTGTTGGAAAATCAGAGAAGTGAGGCAAGCAGTGAAGGACACAATCAGACAACTTTGCTGTTCATCAACTTAATTTATAAATATACTCAGTTATGTAAAGAAGTTTATGTTGAGAAAAGTACGTTAGGTTTACTGAGGCTTAAATTTAATGTATTACATATTTCAAAACTGATTCAACGAATTGTGCTGTTTGTTTAATGTTTTAATAGAGGCATAAAACGTAATGCAGCCTATTAGATTTTTAAACTTTGAATAAAGAGGAAAATAAAGCAATATTTACTTCTATTCTCTTTCTCCTTCTTATCAACTGTTTTATTCCAAAAGTGTAATTATATAATTAAGTAAAGGCGCGGTTACGAATTATAAGTAGTTATGTTCGGTATGGTTGGGAGTGCTCAGTTTTCATTCATCAGTGCACAGGCGAAATGTTGCAAGAAATTTGAAGAGGATGGAAAACTACGTCTGAAACGCAATCGAAGAAAACTTTAAGCCGAGAAATTCATCTCTCGCTAACATTTTCTATTCCGTGTTTATTCGAGTAATGACTAGAAATTAAGAAAACATCACTTTTGAAAACATGCGGTCGTGTGGTGCAGCCATAACATATGAAATGAAAATTGATGTGTTTTACTGTTTGTTTTCAGGTACCATTTAAAATTCAAAGAATATCAGAAATTTCGAAAAGATAACTTCCTGCTACTTGTTGGCAGGTAAATGCATCTTCTCACTGATAATTTACTAACAAAGATGCTGACAGTTGATTTTAAATAATTCGTAAGCTTCAAAAAATCCCAGGTATAAGCTAAGTCCCCATATTTGATGTTAAAGGTCGGTACCCCTTACAAAATGCACCCGAAGATGACAATTTAAAAATGTCACCTTATTAAATATCTCCCACTTGTTTTCTTTTAAACCGTCTTTATTATCATTATTTCGTGTGAATGAGTGATGAATACCGCTGAAAGTTCTGTGGATAAAAAGGGTTTCAAAAAGGCCAACTGGCCCATCTTTTTGGCAGTAATTATCGTTTTTCAGTTATTCGCGTGCATTTTGAGATCGCTAAGTCCTATGTTATTTTGGGCATCCTACTGATGAACAGTTACGAAATTCAGATATATTTAGTAGCCACATTTATTTGAGGTCTGTCCCCTTTGAATTAGTGTGACAGTTATTACAAAACGCTCAATTTGTTCCAATTTATCGGATAGATGTCTTATGATAAATTGCGCCAAGCTTGATAATTATAATTTACTGCGCGCTGATATTACAAAATAAGACTTTATTTCAATTCACCATAGATCTGTTATTTTAAATTAACCAGTACAATTTGCGAGAGGTATTACAAAACGCGTCATCTGCTTTTACAGTTAGGGTTATTACAATTTACTACAAGTATTGAAAAACAAGTAGGAGCCTTTGATCTATTCCGTGTTTATTCCAGTAAAGACAAGAAATTAAGAAAAACAACACTTTAATTTGAAAACATGCGGTCGTGTGGTGTGGCCAAAATAAATAAAATGAGAATTGATGTTTTATTTTTTTTTTACCTTTTGTTTGCTGGTGTCATTTAAAATTCAAAGAATATTCCCGCTAAGTGTTGGCAAATAAATGCATCTTCTCGATGATAACTTATCAAGAAAGAGTCTCACGGGTGTATTTTAAATAAGTTGTAAGCTCCAAAACTCCCGGGTATAAGAAAAGTCCCCATATTTCTGTAGAAACCATTTATTATTAAGGTCCCAGAATAGTTACAATTTCGAAAAAACCGTCACTTAATTCCTCCTACGTGCTACCAGGTAAATACATTTTCTCACTGACAAATAAAAAAGAGTTTATAATATATATTTTTTAATTTGTTGGGCATTAACATGCATTCAAACACTCATTAATAATCCGTATGACCACAAACGCCCAGATATAAGCCAATTCCTAATATTCAGTCTGTATGAATTTCATAAACAATGGGCTTAACTTGGATATGCGATGTTAAAGACCGGGACCGCTTAAAAATGCGACCCAAGATGACAAGTTTAAAAACCACCTTGTTAAATATGTCTCACTGATGTTTTGTTTTCTTCTAAACCGTCTATAACATAATTCACGTTAATAAATGATGATTATTGGAAGTTCTGTTGAAAAGTTAAAGAAAAATAAACAGCCAACCCACCTTTCGTTTTTCCTTTTTGGTCTTTATTCGCTTTCATTTTGAGATCGCTAAGTCCTGTGTTGTTTGTGTGACAATTATCACAAAACGCTCGATTTGTTCCAATTTATGATAGATGTCTTACGATAAATTGCGCCGGGCCTTATAATTAGAATTTACTGCGCGCCTATTACAAAGTTAAACTTCATAACAATTCACCATAGATCTGTTATTTCAAATTGTAACTAGTACAATTTGCGACAGGTATTGCAAAACGCGCCATCTGCTTTTACAGTTTACTACAAGTATTAGTAAAACGCAATGTTATTACACTATAGCATAGATGTGCTATTGAAGTGTTATTGCAATTTGCCGGTTTTTCAATACGTATATACCTGTAGTAACGCTATTACAATATATCATGGATGCATTATTCAAATTGCGCCGACAAGTATTAATTTCTGCCCGGTATTACAAAAGGCAACGTTAATTCAATAGTACCGTAGATGTGTTATTAAAAATTGCGACAAGGGTTATCTCAACTTACTGTAGGTATTACAAAATGAATGACATTTGGACTATGACTTGAAGTGTTTTTTTCTTCGTTCAATAAGTCTAATTGCAGCCTTTGACAACAAAACAGAACTCTACACGACATCTTTTAAGTTCTTTAATTTGTTTTCGTTAAACAGCCGCTGTATGATAATAAAAACTCATAAAGGACATAAAACTAATCATGACGCACCTAGCTAATTTGTTGACCGACAAGCGATTGGGGTGTTAGACATTCGTTTATAATGAAAGGAGAAAAAAACTAACTTAAGCGCGCACTTGCACGTACTCGCATTGCAGTAAAATGGAGGTAAAAAACTTTACTGGAGAGGGAAACCAGAAAACATCCGTAGAATTGTTTTGCTCGGAAGAATCAACTGGAGAAGCACACAATCATCTAATATTTCTTTCAGTGCTGAACATTTTTCTGTCCATTTCTGCATTTCTGGGGAACAGCCTGATCCTTGTTGCCCTTCACAAAGAGTCTTCACTTCATCCGCCGTCCAAACTCCTGTACTGTAGCCTAGCGGTAACTGATCTCTGTGTTGGTATCATCGCGGAGCCTCTTACAGTTACCTACTGGATATCTGTGGTGAAGAAACAATGGAATATCTGTCGCTACGCAGTTGACTCATTGTCTACCACTGGCATTATTTTGTGTTCCGTGTCTTTGTTGACACTGACCGCAATAAGCGTGGACAGACTTCTCGCCCTGTCGTTAGGGCTCAGATACAGACAAGTTGTGACTTTGAAGAGAACATATCTCGCTGTAGTCGTATTCTCGGTTGTGTCTATTGTTGGCACAACAATGTACTTTTGGAATCCCCTTATAACTGCATGGTATGGCAAAATAATGTTACCACTGTGTCTCGCCACCTCAATTTTCTCTTACACAAAAATTTTCCTTACTCTTCGCCATAACCAAAATCAAGTACAGAACCACGCTTCTCAAGGACAACCGAGCCAAGCAATTCCACTGAACATAACTCGATACAGAAAGGCAGTGTCCAGTGCACTGTGGGTGCAGGTTACATTAGTAGTTTGTTATCTGCCGTATGGTATAGTGGCAGCTTTGTGGCCTCACAGAGGCTTACCCTTCTCCTTTTATCTTGCTTGGCAATATACGGGGACTTTAGTTTCCTTAAACTCGTCATTAAACCCGTTGCTTTATTGCTGGAAAATCAGAGAAGTGAGGCAAGCAGTGAAGGACACAATCAGACAACTTTGCTGTTCATCGACATAATTTATAAAATATACTTAGTTGTGCAAAGAAGTTTATCTTGAGAAAAGTACGTTAGGTTTACTGACGCTTAAATTTAATGTGTTATATATTTCAAAACGGATTCAACATATTGTGCTGTTTGTTTAATGTTTTAATAGAGGCATAAAACGTCATGCAGCCTGTTAGATTTTTTAAACTTTGAATAAAGAGGAAAATAAAGCAGTATTTACTTCTATTCTCTTTCACCTTAAAGCGTAGTCATATAATCACAGGCGCTGTTATAAGTAGTTAGGTTGATGGGTATGGCTGGGAGAGCTCAGTTTACATTCATCAGTTCAAAGGCGAAATGTTGCAAGAAATTTGAAAAGGATGGAAAACTACGTCTAAAACGCATTCGAAGAAAAGCCGAGAAATTCCTCTCTCGCTAACATTTTCTATTCCGTCTTTATTCGAGTAATGACTAGAAATTAAGAAAACATCACTTTTGAAACCATGCGGTCGTGTGGTGCAGCCATAACATATGAAATGAAAATTGATGTTTTTTTCACCGTTTGTTTTCAGGTACCATTTATTTAATAAAATTCAAAGAATATTAGAAATTTCGAAAAGATAACTGCACGTATTTAATCCTGCCACGTGTTGGCAGGTAAATGCATCTTCTCGCTGATAATTTACTAACAAAGATGCTGACGGTTGATTTTAAATAATTCGTAAGCTTCAAAAATCCCAGGTATAAGCTAAGTCCCCATATTTGATGTTAAAGGTCGGTATCCCTTACAAAATGCAACAAAAGATGGCAATTTAAAAATGTCACCTTATTAAATATCTCCCACTTGTTTTCTTTTAAACCGTCTTTATCATAATTATTTCGTGTGAATGAGTGATGAATACCGCTGAAAGTTCTTTGTATAAAAATGGTTTCAAAAAAGCCAACTGGCCCAGCTTTTTTGGCAGTAATTATCGTTTTTCAGTTATTCGCTTGCACTTTTAGATCGCTTAGTCCTATGCTATTAGTGTGGCAGTCATTACAAAACGCTCAATTTGTTCCAATATATCGGATAGATGTCTTATGATAAATTGCGCCAAGCTTAATAATTATACTTTATAGCGCGCTGATATTACAAAATAAGACTTTATTTCAATTCACCATAGCTACAGATCTGTTATTTTAAATTAACCAGTACAATTTGCGAGAGGTATTACAAAACGCGTCATCTGCTTTTACACTGTTAGTGTTATTACAATTTACTACAAGTATTGAAAAACAAGTAGGAGCCTTTGATCTATTCCGTGTTTATTCCAGTAAAGACAAGGAATTAAGAAAAACAACACTTTAATTTGAAAACATGCGGTCGTGTGGTGTAGCCAAAATAAATAAAATGAGAATTTTTACGTTTTGTTTGCAGGTGTCATTTAAAATTCAAAGAATATTCCCGCTACGTGTTGGCAAATAAATGCATCTTTTCGATAACTTATTATGAAATATTCTCACGGGTATATTTTAAATAAGTCGTAAGCCCCAAAACGCTCAGGTATAAGAAAAGTCCCCACATTTCTGTAGAAACCATTTATTATTAAGGTCCCAGAATAGTTACAATTTCGAAAAAACCGTCACTTAATTCCTCCTACGTGCTACCAGGTAAATACATTTTCTCACTGACAAATAAAAGAGTTTAAATTTGATTTTTTGAGTTTAAATAATATATATATATATATATATATATATATATATATATATATATATATATATATATATATATATATATATATATATATATATATATATATATATAGATAGATAGATATACAGCAGTTTGCAAAAATTTTGAACCCCCCCAAAATATATCATTATATCCAAATATATAGCATTGTTAGAGAGCAGGGATATAATGATATATTTTGGGGGGGGTTCAAAATTTTATATATATATATATTTAATTTGTTGGGCATTAACATGCATTCAAACACTCATTATTAATCCGTATGACCACAAACGCCCAGATATAAGCCAAGTCCGATATTCAGTATGTAAGAATTTCATAAACAATGGGCTTAACTTGGATATGCGATGTTAAAGGCCTGTACCGCTTAAAAATGCGACCCAAGATGACAAGTTTAAAAACCACCTTGTTAAATATGTCTCACTGATGTTTTGTTTTCTTCTAAACCGTCTATAACATAATTCACGTTAATAAATGATGATTATTGGAAGTTCTGTTGAAAAGTTAAAGAAAAATAAACAGCCAACCCACCTTTCGTTTTTCCTTTTAGGCCTTTATTCGCTTTCATTTTGAGATCGCTAAGTCCTGTGTTGTTTGTGTGACAATTATCACAAAACGCTCGATTTGTTCCAATTTATGATAGATGTCTTACGATAAATTGCGCCGCGCCTATTACAAAGTTAAACTTCATAACAATTCACCATAGATCTGTTATTTCAAATTGTAACAAGTACAATTTGCGACAGGTATTGCAAAACGCGCCATCTGCTTTTACAGTTTACTACAAGTATTAGTAAAACGCAATGTTATTACACTATAGCATAGATGTGCTATTGAAGTGTTATTGCAATTTGCGGTTTTTCAATACGTATATACCTGTAGTAACGCTATTACAATATATCATGGATGCATTATTCAAATTGCGCCGAGAAGTATTAATTTCTGTCCGGTATTACAAAAGGCAACGTTAATTCAATAGTACCGTAGATGTGTTATTAAAAATTGCGACAAGGGTTATCCCAATTTACTGTAGGTATTACAAAATGAATGACATTTGGACTATGACTTGAAGTGTTTTTTTCTTCGTTCAATAAGTCTAATTGCAGCCTTTGACAACAAAACAGAACTCTACACGACATCTTTAAGTTCTTTAATTTGTTTTCGTTAAACAGCCGCTGTATGATAATAAAAACTCATAAAGGACATAAAACTAATCATGACGCACCTAGCTAATTTGTTGACCGACAAGCGATTGGGATGTTAGACATTCGTTTTATAACGAAAGGAGAAAAAACTTACTAAAGCGCTCGCTCATTTTACTCGCATTGCAGTAAAATGGAGGGAAAAATCTTTACTAGAGTAAAAATGTTTTGCTCGGAAGAATCAACTGGAGAAGCACACAATCATCTAATATTTCTTTCAGTGCTGAACATTTTTCTGTCCATTTCTGCATTTCTGGGGAACAGCCTGATTCTCGTTGCACTTCACAAAGAGTCTCCACTTCATCCGCCGTCCAAACTCCTGTATCGTAGCCTAGCGGCAACTGATATCTGTGTTGGTATCATTGTGGAGCCTCTTGCAGTTACCTACTGGATATCTGTGGTGAACAAACAATGGAATATCTGTCGCTACGCAGCTTACTCATGTTTTATCACTGGCAATATTTTGTGTGCAGTGTCTTTGTTGACACTGACTGCAATAAGCGTGGACAGACTTCTCGCCCTGTTGCTAGGGCTCAGATACAGACAAGTTGTGACTTTGAAGAGAACATATCTCGCTGTAGTCGTATTTTGGGTTGTGTCTATTGTTGGCGCAACAATGTACTTTTGGAATCCCCTTATAACTACATGGTTTAGCAAAATAATGTTACCACTGTGTCTCGCCACCTCAATTTTCTCTTACACAAAAATTTTTCTTACTCTTCGCCGCAACCAAAATCAAGTACAGAACCACGCCTCTCAAGGACAACTGAGCCAAGCAATTCCACTGAACATAACTTGATACAGAAAGGCAGTGTCCAGTGCACTGTGGGTGCAGGTTACATTAGTTGTTTGTTATCTGCCGAATGGTACAGCGATAGTTTTGAGGCCTCAGAGAGGATTACCCTTGTCCTTTTATCTTGCTTGGCAATATACGGTTACTTTAGTTTACTTAAACTCATCATTAAATCCGCTGCTTTATTGCTGGAAAATCAGAGAAGTGAGGCAAGCAGTGAAGGACACAATCAGACAACTTTGCTGCTCATCGACTTAATTTATAAATGTACTCAGTTATGTAAAGATGTTTATCTTGCGAATATGAAAGCGGTACGTTAGGTTTACTGACGCTTAAATTTGTGAATTAATGTATTATATATTTCAAAACCCGATTCAACGATCGAATTGTGCTGTTCGTTTAATAGAGGCATAAAACGTAATGTAGTCTAATAGATTTTTAAACTTTGAATAAAGAGGAAAATAAAGCAATATGTACTTCAATTCTTCTTCTCCTTCTCACTGTTTTATTCCAAAAGCGTAGTTACTGTAATCACAGTCGCTGGTATGAATTATAAGTAGTTAGGTTGAGTATGGCTGGGAGAACTCAGTTTACATTCATTCATAGGCGAAAAGTTACAAGAAATTTGAAGAGGATGGAAAACTGTATGAAACACTTCTAAGAAAAGGAGAGAAATTCCTCTTTCGCTACCATCTTCTACCGTGTTTATTCGTGTGATTAATAGAAATTAAGAAAAGAGGGCCTTCCAGGGGGGTACATGTTCCCTTGTTCCCCATAAAAAAAAAAACAATTTATCCCTTGTTCCCCAAAAATAAATTCTAATGTTCCCCAAAATGCATTTTTACTGAGTTCCCTAAAATTATGTTCCATGTTCCCGTGTTCCCCAAAAATATTCTTAAATGTTCCCCACAATTTCACAGGTTACCGCGCGCTCAAAAGCTCGTCACCAGTTCTTTTTGTGAAGAACAAAATTGCGCCCAGGCCTCTTTCCTCTTGCACCGGGAGACAAAAGAGAAACGAGTGGTTATAATTTTAAGATATCCCTTGTTCCCCAAAAATAAATGGCCGTGTTCCGTTGTTCCCTAAAACCCCTGGGAGGCCCTCAGAAAACATCGCTTTTGAAAACATGTGGTAGTGTGGTGCAGCCATAATATATGAATGAAAATCTTTTTTCCACATCGTTCTTTTTCGGGTTCCATTTAAAATTCGAATATATTGAAAATTTTGAAATGTTAACACGTATTTAATTCCTGCTACGCGTTATCAGGTAAATGCATCTTCTCACTGATAATTTACGAAGAACGATGCTCACGGGAGAAATTAAATAATTCGTTAGCTCCAAAACTCCCAAGTATAAGCCAAGTCCACATATTCGATGTGAAAGGTCAGTACCCTTTAAAAAATGGAACCCAAGATGACATTTTTTAAGTTTTAAAAAACGTGCCACCTTACTAAATATCTATCGCATGTTTGCTTTTAAACCCTCTTTAACATACTTCGCGTCAATGAGTGATAAATACTGGACGTTCTGTGTATAAAAGCTTATAAAAAGGGTTTTAAAAAAGCCAACCCGTTATTTATTCGCTTGCATTTTTAGATCGCTAATTCCTATGTTACTTAAGTGCGACAGTTATTACAAAACGCTCGATTTGTTACAATTTATCGGATAGATGTCTTATGATAAATTGCGCCAAGCTTTATAGAATTATAACTTACAGCGCGCTGCATGTTATTACAATATATGACTTAATTTCAATTCACCATAGATCTATTAATTCAAATAAACCAGTACAATTTGCGACAAGGTGATTACAAAACGCCTCATCTGCTTTTACAGTTAGGGTTATTACAATTTATTTGCGTTACCATTCAAATGAAAGCTACTGAGCAGTTCTTTCCGATCCTTTGGTGCTGTTTGTTATGCTGAACAAGTTGGTTCTAACGTTTGAGTCTGTGGATGAAATCCTAAATTTCGATAAATTGTGACCATTCAAATGAAAGCTATTTGAGCAGTACTTTTCTGTGGTGCTGTTTATTATACTGTACAAGGTGGTTCTAACTTTTGAGTCTGTGGATGAAATCCTATAGTGTGACCATTCAAATGAAGGCTACTACGTAGTACTTTCCTGTGGTGCTATTTGTTAACAAGGTGGTTCTAACTTTTGAGTCTGTGAATGTAATTCCAAGGTGCCACCATTTACCATTCTCCTTGTCCTCCGGTTTTTCCTTCCTTCCTTCTCAAAAACCAACATTTCTTCATTCCAGTTCGATCTGCAAACTATAAAAAGGGCCACAGATTTGTCTGTCGTGTGACTGTTAAGTGTTACCATCGTCAAACAAAGTTGGATTGAAAGGGCTAAAAGGTTGTGTAGACGTCTAGGATCACAGCTTTGTGGCGTTTTTCTTGTTCTTAGAACTCATGCTAACTAAGGCCCTATTCACATGGAGATAGGATGATCCTAATGCTAGGATGATCCTAAAAGGTTCATTTGGTTTTCAGGATCAACTTTCCATTTGGTTTACATAAAAAAATTCGGCAGGATGGCCCCAGAACCTTTGAGTTCGGCGTGGTTGCAAAGCAAGATGGCGGGCGCAATAAAAAAGCGAAGATAAAGCTGGGGCTCCCGAGGCCGTTCATATGGAGCTAGGATGATCCTGGTGGCTAGGATCATCCTACCTCTCAGATAGGATGATCCTAGCGCTAGCGGCAAATACAACCCCTTTCATGTAAACTGAAAGCAGAAAATATGTGGCGCTCGGATGATCCTAGCAGTAGGATCATATTCTTTCCATGCAAATAGGGCCTAAACTTTGTATAAAACTGGTCATTTTTACGCAAGATGATGATCGTAAATTAATTCGTAAAGATTTGTATAGCCCGAAGTACAATGCACATAAGTAACATTAAAATATGTACTTGGAAGAGCAGAATATTTAAAATGTTTATTTGAATGTGGTACACTGTTAGCAGAGTATGTAGCCTTTGTAACTTCTAGTACAGTTTATAAATGTGATTTCACTTGACCCGTGAAACGTGGTCAGTGCTCATAAGATCTACATAGAAGGAAAGGGAAACAAAAGATCGAAGCCTTGTTTTTACTTGCGACATGAAGGCCCGGCCAAACGAACGCAACATTTTAACGCAACATCTTGCAACATTGTTGCGCGCAACGTGTTGCACGCGTTTGGCCACCCTGTTGCGACATGTTGGATGGTGTTGGATCATGTTTGAAAATGGTCAAATTTGATCCAACACCATACAACATGTTGCAGCAGGGTGGCCAAACGCGTGTTAACACGTTGCGCGCAACAATGGTGCAAGATGTTGCGTTGAAATGTTGCGTTCATTTGGCCGGGCCTTGATACAAAGCATAAAGGTCAATCTTGTGCTTGTGTCAATGTTCGTTTTCACTTGACGCAAATTCTTATGCTTGTGGTAATGCGTATGCAACCTCGTTCCTAGGCTCTCTCTTCTTCTCTCGCTCCAGGGGGCTGACTCCACCGCGGTCAAACGAGAGAAATTTGCACAAGTTAAGCAAAGTTTTTCAAAGTAAAGGTTGTCATTTTCACTGTTTAAAGTTTAATATATTACCAATACACTGTCAATTCACTAAATGTTTTGAAAGTTAACTAAAAATACTTCTAAGCGTTTGAAAACTATGAACTGCAGAATTGTCGGTGCCATTTGCCAACACAATTTTTCTCAGGCACGGAGCGTTTTGGTCAGTTTTCAACGAAAAGAAGCTCATTATTTTGAGAAAGATGAAAAGATAGTTACATAAACAAATTATTTTATACATCCTTGCCTTTGTTTCCACTTAATATTAAATGAAATCCCACTAAATAAAACGAAAAACGCCTCGGACGTTTGGCCGCCGCGGTGAAGGGGCTGACAGGAGAGAGAGCCTGGGAACGAGGTTGATGCTTATGTTGCTGGACAGTAGTGAAAGCCAAGCTTTAGAGAATAATAAGGCTCATTAGTTTCATAATTCATTTTAGCGCGCCAGGTTAACAAGAATACTTGAGGTGTTTGAGACAATGATCCTAGATCTTATTCCTTTCTTTCTTATCGTTAGCATGAAATGTATTCTGAATGTATGAGAGTAACTGAGAAATGCTAGGTAACCGGCGTCTCTTCATTCTAAAAACTTTGTCCGCTGTCCTCTTTATATTATAAGGGAACCTAGGCAGGTTTCATTTTGTAAAATTATCGGAAAGCTCTTAGATATAGTTGAAGTCCGCTTTACGGACATCTGCTCAAAGGGGCTATATGTCACGAAGACATAGCCGTTTTTTTTTTTGTTCACGGCCGAAAACCTATAGATTTTCTCTAACATTTACCCGCTTAATACGGACACCCCGTTAATACGGACAACAGAGAGTTTATCCATATACATTAAAACAATCTCATGCCAATCCTAAACGTAAGTTTTTTTTTCAAATGCTATACGTCAGGCAGTTACACAGACTGAAACTATCTATCAGTTTTGTTGAAAGTAAAGTACCAACTTTAGTCCAGGTATTTTTTTTTTGTGAGGTTAGATATGGTCAGTGTTTGCTGCATTTTCCCTTCAAGACAATAAAATGCATTTTAATGCGGACAGTTTCTGTGGTCCCCTTGGTGTTCGTATTAACGGGGTTTGCTTTATTTCAGTTTAAAGTTTAAAACGTTACCAACAACTCGTTCTTTTGATTAAAATAATACTATATCGTCAGGTTCGGTCAATCACCTATTTATATTTTACCGTCAGAATGTAAAACTTGCAAATTAGAATAAAGTTGAATAAGATATATACACACTGCAGCTGAATGAATTATATTCCCATATATTTATTTGATTTTCATTAAATAGCTGTCAAGTTCCTAATTTTGGCTATTTTTCTGAGACCTTCCTATATTTTCCTTCTTTATTTTTTAAGAAAAACCTCCCGTCTTTCAATTTTTTTTTTAATCCAAGGTTTTATCGTGATGTAATATTGTTGTGTTTTGCCAATCAAAATATATCGTGGGCCTGGCTGACCAACGATGATTTTTAGCGCAACATGGGTGCGCGGACGATTTTCTTCGCAATTTTTGCGTTGCGAAGTTTTTGAATCAGCTTCAAAAACTTAGTCAAAACTTGCAACTTAAAAACACGAATTTCACTCAAGTTGTTTCGTGTAATATACCTGTCGTTAATTTTGTTGCGCTAAATCGTCGCTGCGAATGGTCCCTTGCAACAACACCATAAAATTACGTTTCAGTAACAAATCAGTGGACAGCGAAACAGTCGTTTTTGTGACTATTGCGCCTGCGCAGTAGTCACTATTGCCATCGTCTGAGTTTTCCGAATGTAAGTAACAATAGAATATACTTTGGAGCCAATCATATCCATCTTGCGGTCTCTCGCGAACACTTTGTATCAACGATGATCCCAGATACCACGCAGCTCTTAACAACCTCTAATTTCATTGGACCTGGGTATCACGCAGCTCTATTGTTTTCAGGGCTAGGGTCCATTGTTGTGTTGTTCTATTGTTTTCTAAGCAAATCAGAGAACACCTTGTAAGGGCTGCGAACTTTCCCGATGACAAACGAAAACCTCGGATACCTATTCGATCTCTTTGAAGTTATCTTCAAAATATAAAAAAAACTTAGCCCTAATTTGCTCCGTTTTAACTTATTTTTTCAAAATGATTCAAACCCTTGAACAAGAAAGATACTTTATTTGGGGAAAAACGTGTATGTGACCTCTTTGTTTATGCTAAATGAAACGGCGGAACAAAACGGCGAGGAGAGGAGTGGGGAGGGGAGGGGAGGGGAGGGGAGCGGAGCGGAGGGGAGGGGAGGGTACAAAGGTTGTTCGTATTCACGAGTTGGCTGGTAGGAACCTTTGAAGGTGGGGAGTTGAACGCAGGGGGTAGGGGTGGGTGGAACAAAACGGCGAGGAGAGGGGAGGGGAGGGTCCAAAGGTTCTTTCGTATTCACGACTTGGCTGGTAGGAGCCTTTGAAGGTGGGGAGTTGAACGCAGAAGGTAGGGGTTGGGTGGAACAAAACGGCGAGGCGAGGGGAGGGGAGGGTCCAAAGGTTGTTTCGTATTCACGAGTTGGCTGGTAGGAGCCTTTGAAGGGTGGGGAGTTGAACGCAGGGGGTAGCTGGTGGGTGGAACAAAACGGCGAGGAGAGGGGAGGGGAGGGTCCAAAGGTTAGTTGGCTCAGGAGCCTTTGATCTATTCCGTGTTTATTCCAGTGATGACTAGAAATTAAGAAAAACATCACTTTAATTTGAAAACATGCGATCGTGTGGTGTAGCCAAAATATGTAAAATAACAATTGATGTTTTCTTTTTGTACCTTTTGTTTTCAGGTGTTATTTAAAACTCAAAGAATATTCCCGCTTCGTGTTGGCAAATAAATGCATCTTTTTGCTGATAACTTCACTAAGAAAGATGCTCACGGGTATATTTTAAATACGTCGTAAGCCCCAAAACTCCCAGGTATAAAAAGCTCCCATATTTCTGTAGAAACCATTTATTAAGGTCTCAGAATATACAATTTTGAAAAACCATCACTTATTAATCCCTCCTTCGTGCTTTCAGGTAAATGCATCTTCTCACTGACAAATAAAAAAGATGTTGACGAGATTATAACAATTTTTTTTAAAATTTGCTGGGCCGTAAAACATGCATTCAAACACTCATTATTAATCCGTATGACCACAAACCCCCAGATATGAGCCAAGTCCCAATATTCAGTCTGTATGAATTTTGCAAACAATGGGCTTATCTTGGTTTTGTGAAAATAACACGACCTCTAAAATGGAATTTGGTGTTAATTCACGTTAATGAATGATGATTATTGGAAGTTCTGTTTATAAAAAGTTTCAAAAACAATAACAGCTTTCGTTTTTCGTTTTTCTTTATTCGCTTGCATTTTGAGATTACTATGTCGTATGTTAGTTGTGTGACAATTATTGGGTTCTCATATTAAAAATGTAAAGTTTTTGGTTATTCAGTGTCTAATAATACATAATAAGTTGTTTTCGTTTACGTTAGTATTCTATTTTAAGTTAAACTTTTCCTTTTTCCTGTTGCTCCAGGAACACACAGTTCGATATACAAGTCACAACCTATCATTGATGTACTGAAAACAGAATTTGGTAAGAAAGTATTGAAACTGTCCCATATAAACTTGGAAATGTTGAGATCAAGAATATAATGTGATTCTAACCCAACCTAAGTGGCTGTGGAAAGGGGCGCTTATTAAATATTAAATAGAGAGGGCGGCTTATTGAAAACCTCGGAGTCAAGAGGGACGACTTATTAGAGAGGAGCTTAATAGAGATGGTGGCGTAATAGAGTGTATTTTGCGACATTTCTGACAAATCATATATAATTATACAGCGTTCTCATATTAAAAATGTAAATTTTTTGGTTATTCAGTGTTTCAAAGGTGCAGGTTCCTAATAATACATAATAAGTTGTTTTCGTTTATGTTAGTATTCTATTTTAAGTTAAACTTTTCCTTTTTCCTGTTGTTCCAAGATCATATAGTACGATATACAAGTCAAAACCTATCATTGATACACTGAAAACAGAATTTGATAAGAAAGCATTGAAACTGTCATGTCCCATATAAACTTGGAATTGTTGAGATCAAGAATATAATGTGATTCTAACCCAACCTAAGTGGCTGTGGAAAGGACCGCTTATTAAATATTAAATAGAGAGGGCGGCTTATTGAAAACCTCGGAGTCAAGAGGAGCGGCTTATTAGAGAGGGGCTTAATAGAGATTTCAACATTTCTGACAATTCATATATAATTATACAGCGTTCTCATATTAAAAATGTAAATTTTTTGGTTATTCAGTGTTTCAAAGGTGCAGGTGTCTAATGATACATAATAAGTTGTTTTCGTTTATGTTAGTATTCTATTTTAAGTTAAACTTTTCCTTTTTCCAACATGGTCGGCTTTGTATAGCAATTATTTGTTTCAATAAAACTTCAAAGCACGAGAATAAAGTTGAACATGTTGATAGATTATACGCAAACGAAACTTTAGCATTAATGTTCTACTACTACTGAGGCGAAAATGACTGATTCCAAATTCAGAACGTTTCGTATATTACATATAACATGTTTAAGGAGTAATCTGACATCACCCTGCTCCTAAAACCAGCCCGAAATCGAAGAAAAGGAGCTGTTTGTTCATCTAAAAACTGAAAGAAATTATATATTTTTATTGCGACTAACAGTTTTAAAACAATCCACCCCCCTAGTGCGTCACTTAAGTTTTGTCTGTTGATATATAAAACAGAATAATATCGCAAAGAAAAAATGCATAATTTCGACAATATTTGTTTGTCTGAACTTTGGGTATGTATGTATTTAACCGGCCGATGGCTTTCATCCTCAAGGTAATGAAATTACAAGCGATTAACTTGTTTATACTCGCTATATCCTCTCCGAATACAACAAATGGAGCACGGGTTCCTTTTACTGTACTATCGGATAAAAATTATTGGAATAGCCTGCGTAGCAGGCGCATGAAAAGAATATGGGCGGCGAAAAGGGCGCGCGAGGGAGACACGCGTGTCTCCCTCGCGCGCCCTTTTCGCCGCGCGCCCATATTCTTTTCATGCGCCTGCTACGCAGGCTATTATTGGAATTCTTGGGCAAACATGGTTTGAGAACTGTTAGTTCAATTATTTGTTTTGAAACAGCGTTCTCATGACATAACCAATGATGAAAAGGCTGTTAGCTTCACATTCGCATTTATGTCAAGGATTGCATGCAAGTATCAGTGTTAAACAAATACTTCGAAACAAAGAATGATCTAGTATTTTTCCGTTTCTATTTTTTCAACTTTGGATAGAAAATTTGTTTTAAACGTAAACGAGTAAAGTGTTTTAAATCTTTAACCAAAGAACTTCATCTTTTTTTTTAATTTGTCTTGTTTTCGGAGCAACATTATCTTTAGGTGGGTTGATACATTTGCTTGTTTATGTTCTTGTTCTATGTTTCTGTCAAAATTACATGAGACCGGTGTTGACATGCGAATATTTTTACGAGTTTAGTGGAGACAAATGATGGACAAAATCTAACGACTAGATTTTCTGAAAATAAACGAAAACAAATATTGCAGGCTGATTTACAATCCACCGTGTTGCCATGGCAACACCCTAAAAGCTCAACAAACGTATCAAAATATATAGCTTGTTGCTTAATCGTATGCCTCGCCAATTTTGGGCGCCCAGACGTTAATAGTTTTAAAATGACAATGAATTACGCATAAGTACAGTGAAACTGTGTTCAGCCACCTTAAATAGAAGTTTGTGGCTAAAGTTCACCTGCTGTACGTCAAACGCCAATTTCGTATTTGATTGGAACTTTGACATTAGAAAGTTAGAGAGCTCTGAAAACAAAAAAGTATTTTTCTTTACAAGTCGAGATCGTAAGTTATATAATTATATATTATTAAATAAAACCGAAAAAAGATTATTCCAAGACTGTTATCAGTTGTCAGTTAACCCTGGTACAAATGTCAGTTGTCAGTAAAATTGCAGCTTATTTGTTAGTTGTCAGTAAACATTTCGGCCATTAATTGTCAGTTGTCAGTAAACCCACTCCAGACCCTCATTACAAAATACAACGCCACTTTTAACATTTGGACAATGACTTGAAGTGTTTTTTTTTTTCCTTCGTTCAATAAGTCTAATTGCAGCTTTTGTCAACAAAACAGAACTCTACACGACATTTTTAAGTTCTTTAATTTGTTTTCGTTAAACAGCCGCTTATAATAAAAACTCATAGAGGACATAAAACTAATCATGACGCACCTGGCTAATTTGTTGACCGCGACAAGCGATTGGGATGTTAGACATTCGTTTTATAACGAAAGGAGAAAAAACATACTAAAGCGCTCACTCATTTTACTCGCATTGCAGTAAAATGGAGGGAAAAAACTTTACTAGAGTAAAAATGCTTTGCTCGGTAGAATCAACTGGAGAAGCACACAATCATCTAATATTTCTTTCAGTGCTGAACATTTTTCTGTCCATTTCTGCATTTCTAGGGAACAGCCTGATTCTTGTTGCACTTCACAAAGAGTCTCCACTTCATCCACCGTCCAAACTCCTGTATCGTAGCCTAGCGGCAACTGATATCTGTGTTGGTATCATCGCGGGGCCTCTTGGAGTTACTTACTGTATATCTGCGGTTAACAAACAATGGAATATTTGTCGCAACGCAGATTACTCATGTTTTATCACTGGCAGTATTTTGTGTTCAGTGTCTTTGTTGACACTGACTGCAATAAGCGTGGACAGACTTCTCGCCCTGTTGCTTGGGCTCAGATACAGACAAGTTGTGACTTTGAAGAGAACATATCTCGCTGTAGTCGTATTCTGGGTTGTGTCTATTGTTGGCACGACAATGTACTTTTGGAGTCCCCTTATAACTGCATGGTATGGCAAAATAATGTTACCACTGTGTCTCGCCACCTCAATTTTCTCTTACACAAAAATTTTTCTTACTCTTCGCCATAACCAAAATCAAGTACAGAACCACGCTTCTCAAGGACAACCGAGCCAAGCAACTCCACTGAACATAGCTCGATACAGAAAGGCAGTGTCCAGTGCATTGTGGGTGCAGGTTACATTAGTTGTTTGTTATCTGCCGTTTAGTATAGTGGCAGCTTTGATGCCTCAGAGAGACTTACCCTTGTCCTTCTACCCGGCTGCTTGGCAATATACGGTTACTTTAGTGTTCTTAAACTCATCGTTAAACCCGCTGCTTTATTGTTGGAAAATCAGAGAAGTGAGGCAAGCAGTGAAGGACACAATCAGACAACTTTGCTGTTCATTGACTTAATTATAAATATACTCAGTTATGTAAAGAAGTTTATGTTGAGAAAAGTACGTTAGGTTTACTGAGGCTTAAATTTAATGTATTACATATTTCAAAACTGATTCAACGAATTGTGCTGTTTATTTAATGTTTTAATAGAGGCATAAAACGTAATGTAGCCTAATAGATTTTTAAACTTTGAATAAAGAAGAAAATAAAGCAATATTTACTTCTCTCTTTCTCCTTCTTATCAACTGTTTTATTCCAAAAGTGTAATTATATAAGCAAAGGCGCGGTTATGAATTATAAGTAGTTATGTTGGGTATGGTTGGGAGAGCTCAGTTTTCATTCATCAGTGCACAGGCGAAATGTTGGAGAAATTTGAAGAGGATGGAAAACTACGTCTGAAACGCAATCGAAGAAAACTTTAAGCCGAGAAATTCATCTCTCGCTAACATTTTCTATTCCGTGTTTATTCGAGTAATGACTAGAAATTAAGAAAACATCACTTTTGAAAACATGCGGTCGTGTGGTGCAGCCATAACATATGAAATGAAAATTGATGTGTTTTACTGTTTGTTTTCAGGTGCCATTTAAAATTCAAAGAATATCAGAAATTTCGAAAAGATAACTTCCTGCTACTTGTTGGCAGGTAAATGCATCTTCTCACTGATAATTTACTAACAAAGATGCTGACGGTTGATTTTAAATAATTCGTAAGCTTTAAAAAATCCCAGGAATAAGCTAAGTCCCCATATTTGATGTTAAAGGTCGGTACCCCTTACAAAATGCACCCGAAGATGACAATTTAAAAATGTCACCTTATTAAATATCTCCCACTTGTTTTCTTTTAAACCGTCTTTATTATCATTATTTCGTGTGAATGGGTGATGAATACCGCTGAAAGTTCTGTGGATAAAAAGGGTTTCAAAAAGGCCAACTGGCCCATTTTTTGGCAGTAATTATCGTTTTTCAGTTATTCGCGTGCATTTTGAGATCGCTAAGTCCTATGTTATTTTGGGCATCCTACTGATGAACAGTTACGAAATTGAGATATATTTAGTAGCCACATTTATTTGAGGTCTGTCCCCTTTGAATTAGTGTGACAGTTATTACAAAACGCTCAATTTGTTCCAATTTATCGGATAGATGTCTTATGATAAATTGCGCCAAGCTTGATAATTATAATTTACTGCGCGCTGATATTACAAAATAAGACTTTATTTCAATTCACCATAGATCTGTTATTTTAAATTAACCAGTACAATTTGCGAGAGGTATTACAAAACGCGTCATCTGCTTTTACAGTTAGGGTTATTACAATTTACTACAAGTATTGAAAAACAAGTAGGAGCCTTTGATCTATTCCGTGTTTATTCCAGTAAAGACAAGAAATTAAGAAAAACAACACTTTAATTTGAAAACATGCGGTCGTGTGGTGTAGCCAAAATAAATAAAATGAGAATTGATGTTTTCTTTTTTTTTTACCTTTTGTTTGCAGGTGTCATTTAAAATTCAAAGAATATTCCCGCTAAGTGTTGGGAAATAAATGCATCTTCTCGATGATAACTTATCAAGAAAGAGTCTCACGGGTGTATTTTAAATAAGTTGTAAGCCCCAAAACGCCCAGGTATAAGAAGAGTCCCCATATTTCTGTAGAAACCATTTATTATTAAGGTCCCAGAATAGTTACAATTTCGAAAAAACCGTCACTTAATTCCTCCTACGTGCTACCAGGTAAACACATTTTCTCACTGACAAATAAAAAAGAGTTTATAATATATATATTTTTTAATTTGTTGGGCATTAACATGCATTCAAACACTCATTATTAATCCGTATGACCACAAACGCCCAGATCCTGTACCGCTTAAAAATGACAAGATGACAAGTTTAAAAACCACCTTGTTAAATATGTCTCACTGATGTTTTGTTTTCTTCTAAACCGTCTATAACATAATTCACGTTAATAAATGATGATTATTGGAAGTTCTGTTGAAAAGTTAAAGAAAAATAAACAGCCAACCCACCTTTCGTTTTTCCTTTTTGGCCTTTATTCGCTTTCATTTTGAGATCGCTAAGTCCTGTGTTGTTTGTGTGACAATTATCACAAAACGCTCGATTTGTTCCAATTTATGATAGATGTCTTACAATAAATTGCGCCGGACCTTATAATTAGAATTTACTGCGCGCCTATTACAAAGTTAAACTTCATAACAATTCACCATAGATCTGTTATTTCAAATTGTAACTAGTACAATTTGCGACAGGTATTGCAAAACGCGCCATCTGCTTTTACAGTTTACTACAAGTATTAGTAAAACGCAACGTTATTACACTATAGCATAGATGTGCTATTGAAGTGTTATTGCAATTTGCGGTTTTTCAATACGTATATACCTGTAGTAACGCTATTACAATATATCATGGATGCATTATTCAAATTGCGCCGACAAGTATTAATTTCTGTCCGGTATTACAAAAGGCAACGTTAATTCAATAGTACCGTAGATGTGTTATTAAAAATTGTGACAAGGGTTATCCCAATTTACTGTAGGTATTACAAAATGAATGACATTTGGACTATGACTTGAAGTGTTTTTTTCTTCGTTCAATAAGTCTAATTGCAGCCTTTGACAACAAAACAGAACTCTACACGACATCTTTAAGTTCTTTAATTTGTTTTCGTTAAACAGCCGCTGTATGATAATAAAAACTCATAAAGGACATAAAACTAATCATGACGCACCTAGCTAATTTGTTGACCGACAAACGATTGGGGTGTTAGACATTCGTTTATAATGAAAGGAGAAAAAACTAACTTAAGCGCGCACTTGCACGTACTCGCATTGCAGTAAAATGGAGGTAAAAAACTTTACTGGAGAGGGAAACCAGAAAACATCCGTAGAATTGTTTTGCTCGGAAGAATCAACTGGAGAAGCACACAATCATCTAATATTTCTTTCAGTGCTGAACATTTTTCTTTCCATAACTGCATTTCTGGGGAACAGCCTGATTCTAGTTGCCCTTCACAAGGAGTCTTCACTTCATCCGCCATCCAAACTCCTGTATCGTAGCCTTGCGGCAACTGATATCTGTGTTGGTATCATTGGGGAGCCTGTTGGAGTTACCAACTGGATATCTGTGGCGAAGAAACAATGGGATATCTGTCGCTACGCAGTTTACTCGGGTTATACCACCAGCTGTATTTTGTGTTCAGTGTCTTTGTTGACACTGACTGCAATAAGCGTGGACAGACTTCTCGCCCTGTTGCTAGGGCTCAGATACAGACAAGTTGTGACTTTGAAGAGAACATATCTCGCTGTTGTCGTATTTTGGGTTGTGGCTATTGTTGGCACAACAATGTTCTTTTGGAATCCCCTTATAAGTAGACGGTGGTATAACAACATAATTGTACCACTGTGCCTCGCCACCTCATTTATCTCTTACACAAAAATTTTTCTTACTCTTCGCCACAACCAAAATCAAGTACAGAACCACGCCTCTCAAGGACAACCGAGCCAAGCAATTCCACTGAACATAGCTCGATACAGAAAGGCAGTGTCCAGTGCATTGTGGGTGCAGGTTACATTAGTAGTTTGTTATCTGCCGTTTGCTATCGTGGTAGCTTTTATTCCTCAGAAAGACTTACCCTTGTCGTTTTACCTAGCTTACCAATATACGGTTACTTTAATGTTCTTAAACTCCTCCATAAACCCGTTGCTTTATTGCTGGAAAATCAGAGAAGTGAGGCAAGCAGTGAAGGACACAATCAGACAACTTTGCTGTTCATCGACTTAATTTATAAATATATACTCAGTTATGTAAAGAAGTTTATGTTGAGAAAAGTACGTTAGGTTTACTGAGGCTTAAATTTAATGTATTACATATTTCAAAACTGATTCAACGAATTGTGCTGTTTGTTTAATGTTTTAATAGAGGCATAAAACGTAATGCAGCCTATTAGATTTTTAAACTTTGAATAAAGAGGAAAATAAAGCAATATTTACTTCTATTCTCTTTCTCCTTCTTATCAACTGTTTTATTCAAAAAGCGTAATTATATAAGCAAAGGCGCGGTTATGAATTATAAGTAGTTATGTTGGGTATGGTTGGGAGAGCTCAGTTTTCATTCATCAGTGCACAGGCGAAATGTTGGAGAAATTTGAAGAGGATGGAAAACTACGTCTGAAACGCAATCGAAGAAAACTTTAAGCCGAGAAATTCATCTCTCGCTAACATTTTCTATTCCGTGTTTATTCGAGTAATGACTAGAAATTAAGAAAACATCACTTTTGAAAACATGCGGTCGTGTGGTGCAGCCATAATATATGAAATGAAAATTGATGCTTTTTTACTGTTTGTTTTCAGGTACCATTTAAAATTCAAAGAATATCAGAAATTTCGAAAAGATAACTTCCTGCTACTTGTTGGCAGGTAAATATTTAATGCATCTTTTCACTGATAATTTACTAACAAAGATGCTGACGGTTGATTTTAAATAATTCGTAAGCTTAAATAAATCCCAGGTGTAAGCTAAGTCCCCATATTTGATGTTAAAGGTCGGTACCCCTTACAAAATGCACCCGAAGATGACAATTTAAAAATGTCACCTTATTAAATATCTCCCACTTGTTTTCTTTTAAACCGTCTTTATCATAATTGTTTCGTGTGAATGAGTGATGAATACCGCTGAAAGATCTTTGTATAAAAATGGTTTCAAAAAGGCCAACTGACCCAGGCTTTTTGGCAGTAATTATCGTTTTTCAGTTATTCGCGTGCATTTTGAGATCGCTAAGTCCTATGTTATTAGTGTGGCCAGTCATTACAAAACGCTGTAGGAGACACATAGGCTAAAACATTTCGTGTTACAGTTGTACTGTCTTGCTTCTTGGGCTTAGTGAGGTCAGTATCCTTGCAAAAAGTTGAAAACGAAAATCAAAGCACTCTTATTGGCTAACAAATAATTTGAATTTCATTTACAGACTCACAGGAACGTATATCCAATAGCTTTCATTTGAATAGTCAGAACCACTTTGACACAGTGCAGTACCACAGGAAAGTACTGCTCAGTAGCTTTCATTTGAATGATCACACTTTAGGATTTCATCCACAGACTCAAAAGTTAGAACCAACTTGTACAGCATAATAAACAGTACCACAGGAAAGTACTGCTCAGTAACTTTCATTTGAATGGTAACACTTTAAGATTTCATCAACAGACTCAAACGTTAGAAGCACCTTGCACAGCATAATAAACAGTACCACAAGAAAGTACTGTTCAATAGCTTTCATTTGAATGGTCACACTTTAGGATTTCATCCACAGACTCAAACGTTAGAATCACCTTGTACAGCATAATAAACAGTACCACAGGAAAGTACTGTTCAATAGCTTTTATTAAATAGTCACACTTTATGATTTCAAGTTAGAATTACCTCACATTTCAGTTGCATAACTTACCATTGGAGATGCTATGGACGGAGCATAAGCCGATTTTATCCCCTGGGTCAAACCAGTTTGCCTTTTGTCAGGATGGTAAGTGTACTGCTTGCCAAAGACCTAAAACAGTTCATGCACGGTACTCTATCAGAATTTTCCTTTCACAAATATAAAAAGGCATAAGTAACACTTCACCACCAGGAAATTGAGGATGAAATTTAGCTGAACCAACCGCCAACGCTTACTGATCGCTAAGGCTGATTTAAACGGCACAGCTTTTGCCTACAACTATCACATGCAACCTGCTCACGCCATACATAAAACACGAAACACGTCGTCTAAATCAGCCTACAATGTGCATGCATTACGTGTGGAAAATGGAATCAATACAAGAAACAAGGACTTCTTACAATCTCATGGCCGGCATCCTGTTTTTTAACAATTAAGCAATTATTATTAAGCGTAGCCAAGCTAGCCCCAAGTTATAAGGATGGGGAGATGAAGCGAGCAAGAGAGAGAGAGTTTTCTTTTTGATCCTCTTCCTGTCCCCTCCCTACTACTCATTCGGATTTTTGCTTCTCTTCACCAGTCTCTCACCGCAGCTCTAAACCCCAAAAGACAAAAGGAGGAGGCTAGACTAATGTCTAATTAGGATTAAAGTAAGTTTGCGCAAGGCAGCCATCTTGTTTTACCCGCTTATGTGTTTCGCTTCATAATTCACTACTCTTGGGAAAACGAGAGGGACTGGCGACAGTCACCCAGCTGATATATCGTGTATTCATGAGTATGGCGAGAAGCTTGCTTTATATCTTCAAACAGGAAGAAAACAAAAACTGGCAAAAGTGATAAAACCAAAAAAAGAAGATCCACCTGAATGGCAATTTTAATTTTAGATCATCTGTCATGAAATCAGATTTGATGAACACTGAGTTATAGTGTACAGTAAAAACTCACCCAAGAGCATAATTAGGTACTTCAGGAGAGAAGAGTAAGTAGAGCTCGTGAGTTGCGTTTCGAACTGCATAGCACTTGTGATCACTGCTACACATGTACGTTTCCATGGCTTGATGAGGAAGACTGCTGTGCAAGTCACACGATGGCTCATCTAAACAAACCAGAGTAGCGTTCAGCTAGTCCATAAAGGGCTGATGTTTTTCATAATATAACAAACAAAGTAAACTAAAAAGCCCCTGCTTTAAATACATTGATTGACATAATATTCTTGGAAAAAATATTTTGGAACTGGTCATTTCTACAGTGTAGGCCCTATGGGCGCTTTCTATCTGACCTACATTGAAATTTTCAGTCCCGAATGAAACTGAATAATTCACTTCGGAAAAACTGTCGTAAGAAAAATATTAATGTGACAATGTGAAAAATATTAATTCATCTGACATTCATGCTTACAACACGCGTTTCTCGTGTCCAGATAATCTTTTTGTACAGAAATCCAGATTGCATATAAAACTTAAGTCTTTTCCTGCTTTTGGTACGAGATTATGGAATTGTCTACACCCCGATTGGCGTAAGCTCACGAAAAGAGCATTTAAAAGAAAAATTCATAAGTTGCTTCTAACTGTACTTGAAATTGAGGACTATTATGTTGATGCCCATTCTCTAATACTGATTTTAAACACAAGTAATTATTATACACTATAGCTTTCAAACCTACATTTAGCCGTTTATCTACTTTACACCTCTTAATTTGCTTTACTTTTTTACCTTTGTGCTTGATTAATTATTAATGTGTATGTTTATTTATTTTGTAGCTGTTTTTTAAATCACTTTATCTTTGGTAAATATGACTGTAATTAGTACAACCCGCCTAGATTAGCTATGCTATAAGCGGGTTTGTAGATATTTAAATTTTATTTCTTTAAATTTAGATCAATTAATTAATGTAACAGTGTTGAAATCCAGTGTTGAAATCCAATGTGCATTCCACTCCTACAAAGCATCCAAAACAACATCGTTCTGGATTTGTGCATAGTTTCCAATGACATATCTTGTATGTTTCTGCTATGTGTCAGGATCAATGTAAGTTGATCATACCTTGCACAGATGTGACCGTCTTCTGGGGTGCGAATAATGTTCCCACTACTGACTTGTAAAACGACACTAAAATTGACTTTCTCTTGGCTGTGGAAACACCACCTCCTAAAAAAAAACATTCATGCTTTATGTGTGGCCTCAGTTACACATTGTGTGATGTTAGCACTTTATAAATTATAATAACTAAATATAAACGTTCTCTCCTTCTGACTGAATACTCATACATTGTAGATGCATGTTGCATACTGATAGGCTGCAAGAACCATGAAAAATCACACAACATATCACCAGATATAAATGTACAGACTAATGTTTTCCCCAAGCGACAACCCTAGGGCATTTCGTGTGTGGGGGAGGGGAAGGGGAGGGGTGCTTTTTCCAGAACCCTTACCCTAGTTCAGACTAGACTACAGTGTTGGTGTACCCCTTCCTCCCCCCCCCCCCCTCCCCCACCCCTTCTCACCCCACCACTACCCCCAGTTTTTTCTGAGGGGATAAATGCCAGAGCCTATTCCAACCATGCCCCGATGGTACACAAGAAATTGGCGCCTGCACCATGGATTTCACAAACGCGATATTCATGGCCATGAAAATGAAGGCGTTCGGTTTTTCATGGCTTTTTCATTAATTTTTAACAAAAGTTGATTTCATAGTGGGAGGCAAGATTGGAGCCTGTTCGGTAGTAAATATTTACAAGCACTACTAGAAATGTGTGTCTCGCAGAACCTCACGAAGCTCCTGGGAGGGTGCACCACAAAAGTTTAGAAACGGGGGAGGAAGAGATGGAATTTCTGGTTTAACTGGCGGAGAGGTTGGGTTGCATGGCCACAATGCCTCCGAAATTTGAAGTTGAGATATTCTCGTTCCCAGTCGCTTGTCACACTGGATGACGTCAATTGGAGCTTTGTTGCGGTTTTGTTGCTAGTCAATACGAGATTCCACCGCCCTAAGGCGATCCAAGCGCGACAAATTTATAAACCTCGCTTCTAATAATAAGCTGACAGGTGGTTTGTGTAGTGGTACTTTGTTATCACACAAAGAGAACACTTTTACCGGATGAACTGCTTTGATCAACACCGGTCATCACCCCTGATGGATGAACACTTGACAGACACTTCTTCTCATCTGTATTCACCAACAGAAACCTGCAACAAAAACACCATAAACGTTATGGGACAAGGAACAACACTTGCAAGGTTGGCCTAGCTCTACATGTACATACAAAATAATTATTATCTCTTAAGTAATTCCACGATTGCTTCGATTTGCATTATAGCACCTTTTATGAAAAGCCTTGTGCCACTTTTTCAAACAATCAGAAGTACATTGTTAAAAACAAAAGCAGATGTGACAAGGCGTGAAAAAAGGAATGCAAGCAAGCCACAGTCAGCGACAAAAGTTATTGAAAACTTTCATTTTAAGATGCATTTTCTGGTTCCATGGGTATACAGAACCCCACCCTTCCCCTACATTGTACTCCCTCCAGTCAACATTGAATTTTGTAGCCCACAGACCACCTGACCAGCTATGTATTAAACACTGGACAAGGTTCAAGCCCAAATCATACCGTCCAGAAGGACGGCGGACACCTTATTGAGACTTATATAACGGAGTAACTGGTTGGCTTTCAGTTGAGGTTGGGGGTAGCAGTTTATATAGTTAAATTCAGGAGTAAGCAACCCGAGAAGCTAGGTGGTACAGTGGTACGGTAGGCTATGAAAGCCTAAGCCTAGCTGAGGTCACAGGTTCAATCCTGAGTGGGGATTTTAGATTTTCTTTTTTACACTTAAAAATTTATTGAAAATAAAATTCTAAGTGTCGCCATTACGTTATATATGTCTCAATAAGGTGTCCGACGTCCTTCTGGACGGTATGATTTAGGCACAACCCTGAACAAGAGAGGAGGGAGGTGAAGTTTTCAACATGTATTCACAGTAGAAGAAAACGAGTAAAAAACGTTTTGACGCCAATCGCAGCAACATGCACATGTACATGTACAGGTACACTGTACACTTTATTTGCTTCGAGTTCTGATTGGTTCATTGGATTGTTCCCGTCTGTTGTGATTGGCTATAGTGCTTTGGATTTGGTTTCATTGAACACTGAAGTGGAAACTGCTCAATAAACATTGGCCAGAGCGATTAGTTTGGTTTTGGTTTTATGATCAACACTCAATTGAAAACCACACAATAACAAAGACACCTACAGCGCATGTGTGACCTGGAAAGCGAAAACGGACACTAACGCTTTACCGTTTAACGCCGGAAAAATCCGTTTACTATCCGTTTAGAATCCGTTTAAAACGGATCATGTAACGCGTTTAAACGCTTTTCTAATCCGTTTACAAAAATCTCGTATCCGTTTAACGATTTGGGCAAAACGTTTAAACGATTTTCTCATCCGTTTAAAAAACGAGTAGCCCGTTCAACGTTTTGGACAAAACGTTCAGACGCTTTTCTTATCCGTTGACAAGAATCTAGTATCCGTTTAACGTTTTAGGCAAAACGTTTAAACGCTTTTCTTATCTGTTTACAAGAATCTAGTATCCGTTTAACGTTTTAGGCAAAACGTTTAAACGGTTATACGTTTAAAGCTCTCGTTAAAATGACCTTTTTTGTCAGAAGCAGACGAGTATAGCAGCCGTATCATAGCTAAACCTCGATCCTGTCATGGATTGATGGATCGATGGAACGCTCGCGAAACACGGCTTACGTTTATTCCCAGCCCGAAGACACTCCAAACTTTCTGCGACGTTTTAGCGCGGTGGAATACTTGGAAATGAAGGCTGAGAGTTTGGAAAAGCTTAATCTTAATTTGGTGAGCGAAACTATAAAGAAAACAGAGAATTGGTAGAAGCGCATAGTCTGTTTATAATGCTTGTGACTTTCGCTTGTGCCAGCGTGTTTTCAGGTTTCAAATTACTACCGTTTTGACATAATGCAAATTCGGTGCACTTTTACCACTTTTACCAGATCTAACCACTTTTCCCAAGGGATCACCATGCATTGTATGTGTATTATTTTACCAATATCTAGCCGAAGCTACATGTAATATCTGGGTCTGCCCTGCCTACACGGACTAAAATTAATGATGCACACTGCATGTACACTGTAATGGTAAAAACAGGTGTAGTGATGTGTATACAATGCAGCATGAGTGTCACATACCCTAAAATTCCGTTGTCAAGCACCATATCACCAGGAACGTTCCGTGGGTGTGATCTGCGGCTAGATTTCAGTGTTTCTACAGCAAGTCTCCAGTACTGATCCAAAAACTACATGTACATGGAATTAAAAGAGTAACAGAGAAAAACCATCACCATATGGAAAAAAAAAAATTCTCACTCAAAATTTAATTCATCCCGATCACATATTTCTGATTGGCAAAGAAGGAATTAAACACAATTCAATCAACAAAAAACTTTGACTATTCCAACATGTTCATTTAAGTCGAAATGCCACAACAGATTTTTTAAGTCAAGATGCCTGTCAAGAAATTTCAATTGAACAAATAGAATTTAAAACTGATTTAAAAAATTATGGATTCATTTCAAGTTGTTACCATTGCAAGTTCAGTATAAGCTAACATTACATTATGGTCATGTAATTTTGGAATCTGACGCGACTTTGTGTAAATGTTCTTGTTGAGGAGTGCAGACCACTTTTCAATAGAGCCAAACTGGTCCTGAATTAGTTATATATCCTGTCTTATATGACATGAATATTACATATTACAGTGTGACACAGAGAATGAAAATTCAATTGACGGGCAAGAATCCTCGCAAGTTGAGCACAATGGAATGTAATCTTGTTGCTTTGTGTTTATCACAGGAGTGTAGAGTTACATGTAGTTACAAAAAAGGAAGATTTTATTCACTTAATTGCTTCACACATATCCGCAGTTACGAAAATGATTTTAGGAATTAGTTGGTGATAGAGCAGTTTTCAATTGAGTGTGAAAATTAATTACACAGTTGCTTTGGTTTTTCATTGCTACGCTTTGTGATTGGCTAAAAAATCTCGCGCCACTTTCTCGACCAATCAAAAGTAAAACCAAAACCAATCGTGACTTGCTCGCACGCGTTTTCCCGCGCTTGGCGCCTCCAACATGTAATTGCTTCAATCTCTGATTGGTTGATTGGATTGTTTACGACTGCTGTAATTGGTCAGAGTAATTACTTTGGTTTTGCTTTTACCACACTCAATTGAAAACTGCTTTATTGTGCGAACTTATAAAAAAGTTTGTTGGGTGCTCACAGTAAGGCGATATAATATACTTTGCTGCAGCATGCCATTTACCTTAGCCTCTGTGTCTTGAAGTGAAGGTTTAGGCCCACATATCACACACACCTCCACACCTTCAATGAGCTACAAACAATCAATTAACAATTATTGGATTTGGTTTTCGCATGATAGCGATAATTATCAAGGCCAAAGTTTGTGTTATCTGCTGAAGCCGAATGCTGAGGCGGATAACACAAACTGAGGCCTTGATAATTATCGCTATCATGCAATCAATACATATTCTTGAGCTGCACTTCAAAAGACAAGAGTGCGCACAAAAAAGTGATCAATACACAGCAGACAAACTATTGTCGGTAGGTATGACGTCACTTCTACATATATAAAATTCATTGTCTGTAGGTATGACGTAACAGAAACAGTAAGCAATAATTAGCTGCGTGCTTATAGCCAATCAAAATCGAGCTAGTGACACCAATGTATAATAATTAACAATAATTTCTATTTTATCAGAAATATCCACTTATTATGTACATATACAGTGGTTCATGTTACTTGCCGTGTATTACTTTGCCTTGACTTGATTTTAATTACAAACCGTTTTGTATACCCACATGCGAATTTCCCTGAATGCACTGTATTAAAATTGGTTGCAAATCTAACATAAGTGTATAAAATAATTATGTTGGCCTTAACAATTAAACTTTTTTTTACATTATTTTATAAACATTGTTGTTGATTTACAGTTTTAATGCGATTAACATAATTATTATTATTATTTCTGTTCAGTTAAAATTAGTTGTCATGGGCATAATTTGCTTGTAGTGATATACATGTACATGTTAATGTTTTTTTTTCAGTTGAAATGTTTGTCAAGGCAATAAATTATATTTGTCTATGGAATGGAAAATATGACACAAAACCTGTTAACTTACTTGAAATGTAAGAAGTCTGTGAGGAACCTGAAAACAGATTAACCACCTGGTTAGCTCAGTTGGAAGCTTTTTGTAGGATCCAAAAAGATTTTAGAGCCAACTGACACAGTTCAACTTTGTCAAGTTTTATTTGCAGGTTGTACAACATAAGGTAGATCAAAGGCTCCTAAGAGCCAACCCGTGAATAAGAAATGCTAATGCGTAACGCAATTTTGCAGTAAGCTTATGTTTTTACACTGACACGGTTCGATATTTTTTTTTTAAATAAAAAGTAAGATGTTTTGATGAACACACACACACACACACACACACACACACACACACACACACACACACACACACACACAAAAAAAAAAAAAACAGTACATCACTTTCATAATATCTTGTCTGAAGAGAAAAAATAAAAATAAAAAGGATCCTGAACATGACTTGAACTTGCGCCTCTCGACTGCCATTCCCAGCACTAAACCACTCGACCATCATACACCACTTTCATAATGGCGGCCGATTTATTTATTCTTTTATATGTATGTTAATTAGCCTCACTGGCCTCATTTTAGATTAAAAATTCTTTTGAATTTTGCACATGCCAACGAGGCCAGAAAGGCTAATTAACATACATATAAAAGAATAAATAAATCAGCCGCCATTATGAAAGTGGTGTATGGAAGGATTATTTCAAGGTAGGTATGCAGGTAGGTATGTATATTTTTGGATGGGGGTGTACTACTGGGACTCTGAAACCCTTACCCTATACCAGACCAAATTCAGCTGATTTTGCTACCCTATACTAGACTAGACACCAAAAATCCCTAATTGCTATATTTTGGGTAGTTGCATACCTTTGGACTGCCATAAGGAAGGTACACAGGAATATCACGAGAAGAACAAGGTGGTAATGAGTGAACAAGAAAAGATAACAGAACTGTTTCCATGCCTGTTAACTCCCACCTGGAAGAAAACAACAGCAAAGCTGTCAAAAAAATACCACACAATTTAACTACAAATGATTGCTCTTTAAATTATTATTTTGTGTGAAAAGCACGACTCGTGGACATTCCATGGCCACTCACTCAGACTCTCAGACTCTCAGACTCTAAGAATCAGGGATGTAAATACATGTAATATGCAGAAGGTGGAAAAGATAACCGCCTGAAGACTTGACTTTGATTGATTTTTCTGCCTGGAAAACTGCAGTGTGTATAATGTCTGCTTTGAATAACTCTTCCCTTAAAATTAATGTGAGCAAAAGTTTACCCATATAATGAACAAAATTTCACCTGTTGGATGTGTTAGCTGAATCACTGAGAATCAAGCTATTTTCTGCAGTTAAAAGGCTATTAAAATTTTGTGACTGGTGTACATTATGCCGTTATCAATCTGTTAGGGGTTCTCCAGAATTACTGCATGTGGCCTATTCTACTCGTTTGCTTCGACCAGTGACTGTGTTTATACAAACTCTGAATGCACTTCACAGATTTCAAGGATTTTTCAAGTCATTATGTTACTTTGATCTTTGGGATTGTACCTGTGAATGTGGCCAGCATCCCGCTTACAGTAGCTAATTAACATGTATGGTCTATGTACAACTGTACTACAGACATATATACAACTGGTCAATCAGTGGTTGCCATGAGTCGTTTAGACCTTTTACCATGCCATGATTGTATTCTGCACTGTACGTCATAATAATTTTTTAAATGTGGTGGTTTTTCTTCCTGATCATAGACAGTATTTTGATTTCATACATGCAATATTATTTGCTTTTTTTTGCATTTCTATGCTCTGCAACTGGCTAAAGAATCATGGGCCACTTTCTCAACCAATCAGAAGTTACTGCGCCTTTCAATAACATGCGGAATTTGAAATTCAAATTTCCACCAACAGTTGCGTTTTACACTGCCATCAGTCATCTTAGCTTACCTCTCAGGAAACAGATCTTCACTTCAATGAGGTCAAAAAGGTCACGTCCGTGCATTATGATTGGTAGATTTCGATCCATTTTGTTTGTTTCTTTTTTACATGGTCCGTTGGCTTTTGTATAATTATGATTGACGGCAGGGAATAATGCAACTGTTGGTGGAAATTTGAATTTCAAATTCCGCATGTTATTGAAAGGCGCAGTAAACCAAATCCAATTGTGACTTTCTTGCACTTGTTTTCCAGTACTTGGTATCAGCTATATTTTAATTATATGCTTCAAGTTCTGATTGGTTCCGTGGATTGTCTGCATCTGTCATAATCACTTTGGTTTTGGTTTTATGGCACTCAATGGAAATCTGCTATACCATGATGTTTTTATGACTGTACATGACTTGTATGTTAGTACATGTAGATGTACATGTGCCAGCTGACACTAAACGGATGACCACCTATTTTACATGTATGCGTACATACCAACGTTCAGTTGCCACTGCCACTTTGCCCATCACAAGCAAACATCCAAATTCACTATTAACTGCAGTTGCAAAGGCATCTAAAAATTCCTAAAAATACAGGACATAATAATATTAATTAATACTTAAATGACTAACCAAATATCTGTGATTGTTTGGTAATGTGCAGGCATATCAATTATTGATATAAATTTATGTATTATTATTGTGTGTCAGTATGGAAATAGCCATGATCTTCAGCACTTTGCAGCAGATCACACATCATTGGATACAGATCAAGAATGGAGGGGGGTCTGGGTCTGAATGGAGGGGGGTCTGGGTCTGTAATGGCCGAGTGAGGACGCACATGAAAACGCTCCCGCTTAATTCTCTTATTTTGTGCACCTATTTGTCATATGGCCGAATTTTTTAGCGTATTGAAGCGGAAAACCAGAGGAAGCAGTAGTAGTAGCTCAGAAAGCGGGGCTTTGACGCCAAAAAAAAAAGAATTTGCGAAACTCGATCAGAACCAGCAGACGAAATCAACATGGCGCTCGATATGGCAGAAGATCTTGGCTCGAAGATACAGCTTGTTCTTCAGAAACTCAGCAGCTTAGAAAGTATGGTGGAAGGAGTCCTACAGAAATTTAATATCTTGGAATCTTCCATAAAAAGTATGGAAGGTGAAATTGCCACACTAAACGCTAAAACCAACGCAGTTGAGAAGTCGGTCGGAGTAATGGACAATAGTTTGAAGTTTCTAAACAGCGAGATAGAGGAACTGAAATCAAAAGTCAACGAAAATGATAGAGAGTTTAAACATCTGAATGACCGTATCCTATACCAAGACGTCTACAGCCGTCGTGAGAATCTACGTTTTTTTAATATTCCGGAGTCCACCGACACAGAAGAGAACGTAAAGGAACTCATTTATCGTCACATGGAGAGAGAATTAGAAGTTGATCAAGCTCGCGATATTGAGTTTCAACGTGTTCATCGAATTGGAGCTAAGAAGCCAGGTTCTCCACGACCGATCATCGTCCGTTTCCTCCGTTTTCCCGATCGAGAGAGAGTTTTTAGAAGAGCTTTGGAGTTGAAAGATGAGATGGATGTAAAGGTGTACGCTGATTACCCAAAGGAAATACAGGAGAGGAGAAGGAAATTGTGGCCACGATTAAAGCGAGCGAGGGAGGACGGCAAAAGAGCTTTCTTCGATAAGAAAGAACCTGATAAGCTGTTTATTGATGGGCATTTGGTTACTTAGGACACTTCTAACCGTTTAAGTATTCTTCTTTTTTTTCTACTCTCTTTCCTTTCTTTTAACTTTTATTTTCTTTTTCTTTTCCTTAATATTATTAATGTTGATTGTATAATTAGCAAGTCAATTTTTCTAAGTTCAAACAGCGGGAGCTATAAGTGGCGCATTTGCATAGTAAAAACTGCCAAAAGCTCCAAATCCCATGGGTTGCATAAATGATTTAAGTATCAGCAGCCCTTATAATAAACTATTATATGTAGTGTTGTGTATAAGTGTTAAAATTGACTCTTTTGTGTCCAGATCATATTTTATTTGCGCTCCGTATGTTAATATTTGCATAAGTTTTGTATGCTCGCATTCGAGAAATCATGTGTAGATTTTAGATCATTGTCTCTGAACGTTCGAGGGATCCGGTCATCCACAAAGAGGAAGGCTCTCTTCTCCTGGTTAAACGAACGAAAATACAACATAGTTTTTCTGCAGGAAACCTACAGCACTGAGGACGTTGAAAGTATCTGGAAGACACAGTGGCAAGGTAAGCTATATTTTTCACATGGTTCAAACCACAGTTGTGGAGTAATGATTCTTGTTAAAGATGATTTAGACTTCAAGCTAAACTCGGTTAGCTCTGACGATAAAGGCCGTTATGTCATGATGGAAGCTGAAGTTCAAGGGTCTTCGTTTTTACTCGTAAATATTTATGCTCCGAATAATGTCCAAGACCAATGTTATTTTTACGATAACTTAAATAAGAACATCGAAGAGAATATTATCGGTAAAGAAAATAGAATAATTATTGGAGGCGATTTTAATGTCACATTAGACCCTGTGTGGGACTGTTCTGGAGGAAACCAGTCAAAGAAAACTTCAGTTAAATATATTGAAGATTTATGCCTAGATTTCGATTTAGTAGATATTTGGCGTATAAGAAACCCCGAGAGTAAACGTTTCACATGGAGACAAAAGAAACCTCTTATACAGAGAAGACTTGACTTTTGGTTAATAAGTGATGTTTGCCAGGAAGATATCGAAAAATCTGATATTACTACTTCAATAAATTCCAATCACTCGGCGATTACTTTACATTTCAGTACCATTGGCCAACAAAAGTATGGTCCTTCGTTTTGGAAGTTTAATGCTAGTCTTGTTGACGATACAAACTTTGTAGCTCTATTAACCGATAGTCTACCAGAGTGGTTAAATGAATTTAATGCTGTTACCGATAAAAGAGTCCTATGGGATTTAATTAAATATAGAATCAGACAAATGTCCATAAAATATAGTAAGGAGAGAGCCCGTGAGAAGAGAGAAAGGGTTTCTAAAATCGAAAGTATGCTTCGGACTTGCGAGGAAAGCTGTAGCAAATGTCCCTCAAATGAAAATTTTGAACAGCTTGAAACTCTTAAAATGGAATACGATGATATATATGAAGATTGGGCTAAAGGTGCGATAATCCGATCGAAAGCAACTTGGTACGAAAAAGGAGAGAAAAGTAATAAATATTTTTTAAATCTCGAAAATCACAACAAAATTAAAAGTTTGGTCCGAAAAATCTTCAATAGCGAGGGGACTTTGATCACGGACCCTCAAAAAGTACGACAAGAAATTGAAAGATTTTATTCTAATCTTTGTAAAAAAGAGACTCTCTCGCCACCTGAAAATATCTCAACCTCTTTTCTGAGAAATCCGGACATACCAAAACTCTCTCAACTAGATGCTCAAGTTTGTGAAGGAAAACTAACAATTTCTGAATGTTTTAAAAGCCTTCAGCTTTTCCAAAATAATAAGTCTCCAGGTAATGATGGATTAACTGTAGAATTTTATAAAGCTTTCTGGCATGTTTTAGGCGAAATTATGGTAGATAGTTTAAATTATTCTTACGATTATGGTGAATTATCAAATTCTCAGAAAGAAGCTATTATTACTTTAATCGAGAAAAAAGATAAAGATAAAAGGAATCTATCCAACTGGAGACCGATCTCGCTCATTAATGTAGATGTTAAAATTGGCTCAAAAGCAATTGCCAAAAGATTGGAAACAGTTCTACCTTTTATTATACATTATAATCAATGCGCGTATGTGAAAGGCAGAACAATTTTTGATGCAATAAGAACAGTAGAAGATATTATGGAGTTTACCGAAAGATACAATATTAATGGAAAAATGATTTGCATTGATTTTAAGAAAGCTTTTGATACTGTGAGTAGAGATTTCTTGTTTAATACCCTTTATGCCTTCGGATTTGGACAATCATTTATTCAGTGGATTCAAACATTTTATAAAAATATATCAAGTTGTGTCCTGAACAATGGTTTTTCTACTGCACCTTTTTTAGTTGAACGAGGAGTAAGGCAGGGGGACCCCCTCTCTGCTTACTTGTTTATTATGGTGCTAGAAATTTTATGTATAAGTATACGTAGAAGCAAGGATATTCAAGGAATTGTTGTAGATACTGAGGAGATAAAGTTGGGGTTGTTTGCTGATGATTTGACCGCCTTCTTAAAGAGTGATCACTCACTTAGAATATTTATGGAACTAGTAGAAGATTTCGGGGAAATTTCTGGCCTTAGAATTAATCATGAAAAGTCCGAGGTAATGTTATTAGGTAATCGTGGATATCATTCTTTGCGAAACGACACTGAAATAAGAAACCTAAAAATTAAACACGCAGTAAAAATCTTAGGAGTTCACTTTACCTACGATCTACGTGCTAAACGAAAGTTGAATTTTGATGAAATTGTTACCTCTATCAAACAAAAATTACATATTTGGAGATGGTGAGATCTTATGATAATTGGTAGAATTCAGATAGTCAAAACGTTCATAATTCCTATTTTTCTATTTAGGGCAAGCATGATTTGTTCTGATCAAGAGTTTGTTAAAGAGGTGAACAAAATTATTTTTGATTTCATTTGGAAAGGAAAAGACAAGGTTAAGCGTTCTGTTCTGGTTGGCGATATTGAGGACGGAGGGCTGAAGGCTCCACATTTAAATTCCATGATTGAAACACAGAGGATTATTTGTTGTAAGAAATTAGCCAGTGACGAACCGAGTAGCTGGAAGACTATTTTACTGCATTACTTAAAATCGGTTGGAGGTAAGCTTATCTTATGTTGCAATTTCTATGTTAAAATGTTGCCGATAAAACTTCCTCCTTTTTACGAAGATTGTTTAAAAAGCTTCGCAAAATGCTCATTGGCAAATAATCAATGCGAAGACGTAACTCTCCAAACTATTCTTTGGAACAATAAATTTATTTGTGTTGATGGAAAACCTGTATTTTTTAAAACATTTGCAGAAAAGGGGATTCTAAGAATAGCTGACCTAATCTCTGAAAATCATGAGTTTATAACCAACTGTAATGTGAGAGAGTTGAATCTTACTCCTTTGGATCTTTTTAGACTCGTATCCGTGATAAACGCCTTGCCAAATGAGTGGCGAGATTTGCTAAAAAAGTCCTCTTACTCTGACAAAAAAGTATTTAATTTACAGGAGCAAATTGTTTTAAGTTTAAACGGGCAAAAGACTCCTATAAATAAAGCCGTGTCAAAAACTATTTACGAAGAACTCCGAAATAGAGTTATTACTACCCCCTCTGCTCAAAAGAAATACAATAGTTATTTTATAAATGATGCCCTTGATTGGAGAGAAATATATAGTTTACCACATCGTGTCACCTCCGATACAAAATTGCGTGAATTTCAGTTCAAACTATTAAACAGGTACCTTGCGACAAATGACTTTTAAATAAAATCGGTGTTTTGCCTTCCCCAGTATGTTCTTTTTGTGGAAAAGAAAACGAATCCCTCGAACACTTTTTAATCTCTTGCAATTACACCAATGAATTTTGGAAAGAGGTTATAAAATGGCTCTGCAATCTAAAAGTCAATATATTTAATCTTAATAACAGAGAAATCATGTTTGGAATGTCAAATTGTGAAGACGAGTTATTTGTTAATCATGTACTACCAATTGCTAAACAATATTTGTATTCATGTCGTTGTAATCACACCTCTCCTTTAATTAAAGTATTTAAGGCTAGAGTACAAAAGATTCAAAATCTTGAACTAGAGATTGCAAAGTCAAAAAATAAGTTATCTAATCATACTGCGAAATGGGGGAAATATATAGAAACGATTGACTTATAATTGGTGCATTTAAATACTATACTCTACATGATATATAAACTACGCGCATTAGGTCTGACGACATCAGAGTCAGTCGTGTGTTTGTGATGTAATGTGGGTGTGTGTGCTTGTAAGTGTAAATTGCATTGTATAGTCTATAGTTATAATTATAAGTAATGAAATGAAATTATTTTTCGGTTATACTATACTAGTGATGTAGTGAAATACAAAATAGTTTAATGTAATGTAACGTAAACGTGTAAAGTGTTGTAGATTACTAGCAGGATGCTGTAAAAAAATTAAAAAATTACAAAAAAAAAAATAAATAAAATAATTTTTGTTTGGCCTTTCCCATAGTCATACAGTACACTTGCAAGGACTTTGCAAGGACACTGTACAAGTTTCTCAACGTTGACCAGGGTTGGGTTAAGGGTTACTTGACACCAGTCTATCATAAGACAGTCCAATGGGTTTGAACAGAAAAATGACAAAGATATTGACTACCTAGCCTGCGTGGCAGGCGTAAACGGGGAGGGGGAGGGAGGCACGCGAAAAAAAAAGGAAGGGGAAAGGGAAGGAACGCCTGCTAAAAGAACCGGGCTATTTGTATTACGCCCACCGATTTTCAGATAAACGGATTATGTCAACTGTCAAAACGTCGACCAATCAGAAACTAGCGCGTGCTTTTATGCATGGCTGAATTCATGCAGGAATTTACCAACCGCCTCGTGCGAATTTTATCGAAGCGAGAAAAATAATTTTGGGAAAAGGCTCAATTAAGAGAAGGTCTTCGAGTGGAAATGTCAGCTACTGACTAAAAGTAGGAGAAAACCGAAAGAACAAACTTTAAATAATTGTTGCAGATTCTGTAGAATCGAGTTCGTGTCTTCTGGATCAAAGCAAAAGCAATATCAAAACGCGTATGTAGACCTTGTGGTCGGAAGATCAGAAATGCTGCAGAGTTATACAGTTTTATTAGAACAGCTGTCACTTCAAGCACTGCAATGACTGCTTCGGCCGAATGCGAGGATACAACTGCCATGGATCGAAGGAAAAAAAGCTGAGAGAAATAAAGAAAAGAGACGAATTAATGTTCATGTGGCGGATGAAAAATCTTCTGGACAGGGATCTTCGAGGAAGTCTTTGTTTTCTGAAGCAAGTACGATCAAGGACTGAGACATAAAACGACGTCGACTTTGCAGAAAATGAAAGGTGACAATGCACAGCCTACTGTAACAATGATGATATTTCAGGAACAACCGACAAACAGCTCAAGCTAATAATTTTATATTCCAGCGGAAACATTGTTGTACGCGATTCCTTTGACAATGCAACGAACTCGCTTATTTTAAACTTAGCCGTATCCAGTGGGTAAAGCTGCTAGCACATCCCTGCCATCGAGAGAAGATCGTACAGCCGATGCAAGGCTGATCGGACAGCTACAAAGGGTATTTTACTTGTTCAAGTTTCAAGCTCAAATTGTAGCTACCAGCGAGATTTAAATCGGCCAAAACTTTCGCCAAAACGTCTCCGTCCGCCGCCATCGTGAATGTGATGTGTTTACATTTTTGAATAAATTACTCATTGTGCGTTAGCCAATCAGAATTGAACAAAAGGGGGTCTTTATTGCAGGCATCATTTCCCCTTCTCTCCCCAATTTCCCTCCCCGACGCCTGCTACGCAGGCTATTGACTACCAGGTCCACGAGTAAAAAAATTTATTATGTAATGCACATGAAGAGAGCTTTTATTGTATAATATACATTCCTCAAACCGTGTTCCAGTTTACATAGTACATTGCTCCAATTTACAGTGTACTGTATGTACTAAAAAGGTCTCTTATTTTGTTCATCATTACGAACGTACCTGTAAAAATGACACATCCGGACAAAGAATTACATCAACAGCTTGAGTTATGTTTCCTGTTAAGTCTGTGCCTTCCAAAAGGCTGTCAATCAAACTATAACAACACTGAAAAAACAAGAGCAGGACAAGGTGAATAGACACTTATTCAGAGTTAAAAGGGTACTAATCAATCTACGCAACTGTTTAAATTATGCACTTTATGCTTTGTCTGGCCATGATTTTGTTTGGAAGAAGTGTAGACCTAATTAATTTTATGAATTCCATTACAGGTTATTGAGAGATCCCAACTCTGGAAATGACATATTTCCATCTCAGATATTTACAAAGTAACCATGTGTATGGCTTGTGCATAAGCCATGTCTGTACATTTTTTAATATGCCTTTCAACTTTCTTCCTATAGCGTACATGCAAATTCCATGATAGCAGACAATTAAAATCGACATCAGGCGTCAAACCTATTTGTCAACTTAATGTCAACTCAAACTGAGAAGAGAACTGGACGTGCCATGTTTAAAATGTGTTTACTCATCAATTGTTTGACTCCGTATTCTGTAAAACAGCCTAGAAGGTTATTTTTGTCAGACTACATCTGTAAAGGTTCAAAATAAATGGTCAGTTTTGAAGCAATAACTAAAAAAATACATGTCATAGCGTGACAGGATACACATTATACATGTACTTAGCAGTTCTTTCCTAGCATTATATTCCTAGCTTTTGTGTGAAGTGTATACTAAGTACCGCCGTCCGGTAAACTCTTCAAAGAAACAATAAAAGGCTTGTGATCATCATCTACAAGCAGCGAGAACTGCTAAAACAAAGGCATTTTGAAGCATTGGCAATAAAATTTACTGATTAAGTACTGAATAGTTTCATTTAGAGCATTTCATATTCACAAGTTGGCTCCTACTGTAGAAGCCTTTGGTATTTTTGTCTGTTGGGCTCAGTCAATATTAATTTTATAGACAAAAGAAGGAAGTGGTTCATTAACAGGTACAACTGCAGTCTGTAATAAATCATTAACCTACAGGTGTACATGTAATATACACAATCATGTAGTTACTTACTCGCAGCTCTCTTTTGAGGTGTTCCAAATTTCTGGTCGACGTTAGCCCATCTATTCCTAATAACAAAACCTGCAAGATTGCAATTAAACACTAGTTAGCTTTACTGTATGTAATTAAGGGTACTCCCAAACTTTGCAGCAGTCCTTTGGAAAACTATTCGTACACGAACCAGTTTCAAGAGTAATATGACAAACTACTTGTATATACAACCATATATCAATAAAAAGCTTATTTTATTTAAATAATAGAATAATGTAGTTTTTGAAAAAAAATATATAATTTTAGCAACATTTTCTTTTACAAATGGCCAGGAGCCAATAAACTGCCAAACAACCGAGTTGTTCAATTGAATTTATAGGGTATGTAGATTTGAAGGATTTTCGTGAAATTTGGCCAAAACATTCCCAGGATAATGATGAGCAAAACAATGTCAGGAAATTTTGATATTTAAAATATTTATCCTGTAGCGACCATTTATGCAACACATCTTGTATGTTTTTAGCTACTCAAACTTTAGGTGCAGATATCTCGCTAACCAAACAGAATATTGAAAAAGCCTGACATGGTTTTGTTGATTGATCCCTTGTGAATACATGGTATTTTGGTCTTAATTGCCACAACATTCAATACCCGATAAATTCAATTGAATAACCCTCGGTCATTTGACAGCTTATCGGCTCCTGGCCATTGTAACAGAACAAGTTGTTAAAAATTATATTTTTGTAAAACACTACATTTATTAAGCTTTCTATTGACATACAATGTATAGTTTGTCATAATTATTACCCTCTTGAAACTGGTATGTGTACAAATTTTTCTGAAGGACACCCGCGAAAGTTGGGAGTACCCTTAAGGCGCAGCTGGTAAGAGGTGGTAACATGTACTGTTAAGTATCCTCCAAATCCAGTCTGCAGTGTACGATAAACTGTCTACTGTCTCAGTGGGAAAGAAAAACACTATTAAATTCAGTTTAGCAACTGCTGTGAGTTGGTAGTGAGAAATTTGGTGGCATAAATATGCATTAGCCAGCAGGTTCATGTACAGTTGAATGTACTAATATTCAAAACAAAAAAAGTACAGAATAAATGCAGTTGTTACACTGTAGGTCTCCAAACGTTCTACAGTATCAACCTCTCAATCTCAAGTCCAATAACTCACTTTCACCAACCAACATGTTGCACAATACAATAACTGGCATGACTGTACATTGTAAATATTCAAAATCTATTAAGTAGTCACTATAATACACCATAAACTATTTTTACAGTACAATTACACTATTTCTACATGTATCCAGGAAACAAGACAAATGTTTATTTGCAATCGTCCAGCAGTCTTATGGCCCAGGGGGGTACTCCAGATTTAAAGTGACAGGGATGTGCAAATGGGGGCAAAAATCAATTACCCAAAAAAATCCCTAGGGCTTCCCGCAAAACCCAATAAAATCCCCTGAACCAAAATTAAACCCAAATACCCAGAAGGGATTAAATGATATAAGTTTGGTTGGGCTACATTCGTAGCACTATGCAGGCACTACGCACGGCATGAATTCTTTACCACGAAACTTCATATTCATTTTGTTTTTAATTACTTAAAAAATTCCCTACTTCACTCAAGCCACCCTAAAAAATACTCGCCAAATGTTCTTACCCAAAAAGATCCCAGAATCAAAAATTTCAACCAAAAACAATCCTTCACACGTCCCTGTCACTTTAAATCCGGAGTATCTCCCCTGGGGTCTTGTGGTACCCACCATGGAATTAAAGACAAGCTCTAACAGTCTGTTCAGGTGTACATCACTTGCACTATCGTCTGAAGTAGCTATTATTAAGGTGATCCTGCATACAATAGTTGAAAGTAGAATAAATGCTAGCTTGAGAATGCAGCTGCCTCGCATCGCTCTCAGCCGCTAATGCAGGTGCATTGCATTGCTCTCAACCACTATAGATGTACTGTACTACTGTGTAAGCAGCATTTACACAAGAATGCCCCTAGCGGCTGGGAGCTCAATGAGAGATCATTGTATTCACAGGCTAAATAAATTCATGCAGTTAAAAAGGCAAGTTGCTGCCACAGATTTACCTGTAAATACAAATAAGAAATGAATAGTTTTTGTACATCTTTTTGGAACATCAACAATACATTTAAATAGCTTTTTTAATAGTCCCAGATTGAAACTGGTGATTGACAAAAATTTGGAAGAAACCCTTAAAAGGAACCAGAATCTCCTTGTGGACAAGACTCTAATTTTTCGTTTACCCCAAAGAGGTACATTTGCAGGGGCTTCAGGGCCTGGCACCAGGCAAATGGATTGGCCGTGAACATCACTTTGCCTGGCGATTAGCAACTCAACCAAACCATTTTTTTGTCTAAAGAAAATGAATAGTGTGCTGCCTTCAACTATTTCCTTAAGCCCGGTTTCCATATGATCGCTACTATTGCTACGATCGCTATGATCGTTGCGATCGCTGCGATCGCTGAAAAAAATAGTTCAGCGATCGCAGCGATTGATGGTTTCCATATGATCGCTGCGATCGCTGCGATCGCTATGATCGCTGAGAAAGTGAATGAAGATCGAGGGGACCTGGGTCTGACAATATCGTTTCGCCTCACTCTTGAAATTCAACATAGCGACTGTGAATTGTTTTTAAAATTTGTTATAAAGACAGTCGTATCTTTGCACTTCTTCCATAAAAAGGGCCAAATCGCACCCTTTGAGTGAGCGTACGCAGTGCATCTTGGTATTTTTGCTGTCGCTGTGATCGCTGCGATCGCTGCGATAGAATCACAGCGATCGCAACGATCGTTGTCGCTGCGATCGCTGTGATCGCTACGATCGCTGGAGAGTGGTTTCCATATGATCGCTACGATCGCTGAACTTTTTTTCCAGCGATCGCAGCGATCGCAGCGATGATATGGAAACCGGGCTTTACTTCCACATTAAGGATTTTTAAGAATTTTACCACATGATATGCCTGCATGTACTGTAGCAATATTAGCACCGGGGGAGGGGTGGAGTGAATAGGGGGGAGGGGTGGAGTGAATAGGGGTAAGGGGTGGAGTGAATAGGGGTAAGGGGTGGAGTGAATAGGGGGATGGGTGAAGTGAATAGGGGGGAGGGGTGGAGTGAATAGAGGAGGGGTGGAGTGAATATCGGGGAGGGGTGGAGTGAAAAGGGGTATAGGGTGGAGTGAAAAGGGGTATAGGGTGGAGTGAATAGGGGGATGGGTGAAGTGAATAGGGGGAGGGGTGGAGTGAATAGGGGTAAGGGGTGAAGTGAATAGGGGGGAGGGGTGGAGAGAATTGGGGGGGGGGGGGGGGCAGTGAAAATGTTAGAGATTGATAAAAATTTTCCACCACTGATTGTTATGGCACAATTCTTGGAAATTTAAGCCAAACATATACAGATCAAATAATCCTCTTACAACATGCATGCACATGTGTACATGTACACTGTTACTTCAGTTTGTGAAATACTTCAATAAAATGTACAGTATATACAATGTAGTAATCATACTTTTCATTAAAGACCTTCCAAACGACTTTGGCATCATCTGTTACTGTGTTGAGCAAGGAGACATCTTGATTGTTGGCAAACATGCAAACACCATTGAGTGACCCAATCACAGGGAAAGGTAACTGTTCAAAAACAACAATCACTTATTAGAATCAAATCCAAAAAAATATATATGTCACTGAGCTAGTACAGTGTAGGAATTCTTTTTGAAATAGTCACCATTATTTCACACCAAGAACACATTCCCCGGGGGGGGGGTACCCAACAAAGTTTTGTACGGGGATGCTCCGCCCCGAGGTTCAAACCCTTACCCTTTCATATACCGTTTTTGACAGAAAAGGTACCCCTTTCATATACCTTTCATTGAAAATGGTACCCCTTTCATATACCTTTTAATGAAAATGGTACTCCTTTCATATAGCCTTTACGTACGTCTGTTTGATTTATTTTGAAAGGCCCTTTTTATTAGGCTTAAATGGCAGTTTTCCCTACCTTTTTTATGCCTCATCGGCGTGTTTTCGGTACCCTTTCCTATTCTTCGTGAAATCCCTACCCTTTCATATACTTCAACTCGTGAAATCACGACCCTTTCATATACCTCCAGCCTCAAAAAGGTACCCCTTTCGGGCGGAGCATCCCCGTATGGCCCATTATAGGGAGTACCCCCCCCCCCCCCCGGGACACATTCACACACGCACGAACATCACTCGTTTTGTAAATGCAATAATTCTATTAAAAATCTAGATACTGTAAGTTACATGTACACCCATGTACAGGTGTACAAGCCACACCTTTTTGCTTAAATTTTCAGCTCAAAATCTATCTCAAAATGTGGAAAGAACATCAGTGACACACTACCCTGCGGCTCGTGTGCCACTTTTTTGTTCTTACCACATTTTGACGTCATCTGTGATCTATTACTGAACAGACACACTGCCAAATGGAATCTATTTGTGAAACATATATAAAGGCAACCTGAGATTCCAACGCCCTAAAGCAATCCATGCGCGACAAATTTATAAACATCACTTTGCAAGAAATTAAAGAGAAGTGAATCATGTGACACTAGCCTGAGAGCATTGGTTCACTTGCTTCACCACTCTATACATGAACTTCACAAACAACAAGTATGTGTACAATGGTATACTTCCCAAACGAATCTGGGACTCCCTTATGGTCCTTATGCAATACATGTACATGTACATGTATTCTTCATTTGAAGAAAAATTGTAGTTTAATGAGGTACACGTTTACATGAAAGTTTAAGCTGAAGAGTAAGCTTTATCTCTTATCAGGCTTAAGCTTAAGCTTATATTATTATAAAGTTTAACTTTATTAAACTAAATTAAAGGACACAACACTGCAGGAAACTGGTTTCACGTTTGGCCAAATAGAAAAACAGTCCAGCGCCTTTTCCATTAGCTTTTTCAACAAACTCTGTTCAGTTTCGAGTTTGTTCCAAGCATTTTACCTGTGGAAGATTTCCTTTTGTGCGAGTAAACAGTGGAATTCCGCCGTCAGCAGTCAAACAAACCAAATATGCCGCCATGTTGAATTCCCGCCAAGCGCATGCGTCCAAGCTTCTGAAGAATGATGTCAGCTGAAATAAAGATGGCGGACAGTTGATCTGTTGCGCATAAAGAAGAAGCATGAAATGGCTAAGAGATTAGCGTGCAAGCTGTTGTACGGAGGAGTGGTTACTGTGAGCTGCTTCTGCTATATTAACTGCATGTTGGAACATGTGGCCGAATGCACTGTGGTACGTAAAACTCATATACTAAGAATTCAATTCGCGTCTTGACAATCGACTCGGGCCGGGGCTGACTATTGAGTCTATTAAATGAAAATACGATCATGCCGTAATATAAGACTTACGATTTTTGTGGTCTCCCAGTCGATCGTGATAATAAGTCTTATTCTTTTTTGTATCTTATTCTTTTTGTGAAAGTTTAAATACGTACAGCTGTATACGCTGGCGTGAGAAAAATTTCAACTTTGCGTGGTCGGTCATTGATTCAATTTTGCCACTTTATTGCCACATGCGATAGAATTTGCATGCACTTTTGTATGAAATAAAGTCTTGCATTACAAAATATTCATGCAATTGTTAAAAATAAATGAGAAGTTATTTTCACTCACTGTATCCATATTGAAGCTGTTCCAGATTTTCTTGTGAAAACTCGTCCATCGAAGTCAAGACATCACATTCTGTTTTTTTTTAGCCACTCAAATTGCAAATCTCTCTCTCTTATCTCAGATTACATCTCCACGCACAAAAGAACAGGAAACAATTTGGAATTTGATCTCAGACGCCCTTATTCTGATTTCTATTGAAAAAACAAAATGTTAATTTAATTAAACCTTCAGAACCAATATAAAACTAAGCCAATGATTTATTTGCTTTTGTGATTAATTTAACATCCTAAGGGCATTGTAAATGAAGATCATGATGTATATTATCACAACTATGGTCATAAGATGTCTATGTGCATTGTTTTTGAAATCATAAACATCCAAATTATATTCTTAAATAAGTGTAGCTTTTTTTATACTATGCATTTTTAATTATGCTATGCATTTTTAATTATACTATGCATGATCATTTTACAAATGAAACATTGTTTGTGCTCTATGTAAATACTACAAACCAACACTACATGTAATTTGATATACAACCTGACATGATATGGTTTTGAACATCTGTCCCTCTGACTACATTTGTAAGTGTGGGGTGGGGGAAGGGATAAGGATATTTACATTTATTCTGGCTTCCAAAGATTAAATAGAATGATAGCAATAGATAGCTACAGTATTATGGCACAGTTATTGTAGCATTTGCAGCTGTACAATTGCTATGTACGTGTAGGTTTATAATTATAGACACTAAGTGTTTACTCAACATGACATCTGAGATCACTACCAGGATTACATGTAGTATTGACACAGTAGTAATACCAGACTTGCTCAAGAGGTAAATTACATGTATGATACACAACAGCTGGGGAGGACTAAAGGATATTTTGGTTGGTCAAACACAATAATGCTTGCAACTGTACAAATTTGTCAGAGGTAGTAAACCTTCAGTTCATTGGTAGAAGGAGAAAATATGGTATTGTCTAAATAAAATATGTTAACTAAAGGAGAAAACCTTAATGGATAAAAAATATTGCACACCATGAAAGAGTATTTTAAGGTCATAAGATTATGTTTCACTGCAGTTAAAGAATCTTAGATATTATCTAATTGCGGTGAAATGTCATCTTGTGATTTTACAAATGAATGTATCTGCAGAGGACGAATCTTAGATGTAAATGAACTTTCCAGTTTTGATTATAAACATACATAATTTGTTACCATTTCAAATTTTCTGTTACCCAGATTACTTTGTAATAGTGTGCCAACCATCCATTATAATATTGACGATTGATCGAAAACTTACAGCAACACAACAATTGATTGTACGCTTCAAGCACAATTGATTGTCATGGAAAAATGAATCCTAATGTCTAAATGAGAAATAAACAGATTAAACTGAATCTTTAATATCTTGATCATATAGTGAAAATATGATCACTGAATGTACCTTACCTGGGGTGGTTTTGGGAAAATGGACGGTCAATATTTGCAGATATTCGCAACTTTGAATGATTTGGAATCATGCATGCACTCACCTAAGTCCTCTCAGTGAAATGTTTGTTCTAATGGAAAAAAAACAGTATGCTTGATTAATGTTATCTAGAGTGCTAATAATACTTTTTTACCACATTTGCCGCTAAACTCGCAATCTGATTGGTCGATGTGAGTGGTAAATGAGAGTCCAGACAACGGTGCTGACGCTAACATCACGTGCGCTTGAAAAAAAACAATCAGATTGTGAGAAAGTTATAGACAACGCTTGCTCTTTTTTTGCTGTCATGTTTTGTAACAAGACTTTGATTTTTCCTTTTATTTTTTCTAAATATTGTTGTAAAAAACAAATTTACACCGGTTTTCCGTGGTGTGGACTCTTATTTACCACGATTTACATCATCACATGGTCAAAATTTGTTGCTGACTCACTCGGCTGCACCTCGTGAGTCCACAACATTTTGACCATGTGATGATGTAAATCGTGGTAAATAAGAGTCCACACCACGGAAAACTGGTGTAAATTTGTTAAATTCACTAGCAGACTGAAGGAATTCAACAATTTCCAAGACATAGCACAAAAACAAAATAAATATTATGAAGGTATTGATTGAAATGACTAACATAACAACAAAACAAACAAAAGCAATCTCAAAGTTCAAACTTGTTCCCAGGTCCTCTCCTATCTTTGCCTCGTTTGCATGTTCGGATTTCAACATGGCTTCTGATGTTGAAACCGCCACTCAAGGGCCCAAGAATGTATATGTATATTTGGGAAAAAACCTGTAAAGACCTTTATGAATTAACCAATTATACATTCAATTGAATCGATCAATTGAGATTATCTAACTAGAAATACGTGTCTCGCAGAACCTCGCGAAGCTCGGGGGAGGGTGCACCATGAGTCAAAACTTTGGTGGCGTCTCGATTTGTGTATGAGGCTTTTCGCTATTCCACTTCATTTTCTTTGAAACCAAAAACGTTGGTAAAAGGTCCTTTCGATGTTTCGCGTACCGTTTATCATCCGCCATCTTTGTTTACGATGCTCCTATATAGGCTTATGCGAAGTAGTATCACTGTCTGAGGTCTTCAAGCTTTGTTGTGCTGTTGTCAGGCAACTGCAGGACACCTTCAAGTATATATATGAATATACATGTAAATACATTTTTTGCTCTAATTTGCGT
>JAJGOT010000238.1:0-312500 GCA_022457155.1 Cladopsammia gracilis | reverse complement strand
ATTGTTACTTAATTACAACACTACTTTTTCGATGGAATCACCTTAAAAACCCTTTAACCTTTAAGAGTGCATATTCTTTGCTGGTTACAGTGAATCAAAATATGCCAAGCTCAAGATAATTTGTACAGTTATTCTAAAAGCCCTTGATAATAACTATATGTTGTAAAGTTTGGTATAACACAACTGAAAACATTGCTTTTGAAGCTAAATCAGTTCATTGACAAAATTATCATTGCTTGTTTTATTTGTAGAGGTGATGTTGTCATAGTGAGGTCTCCTGAGGACCCAAAAAACCTGCTGTGCAAGAGGGTTGCTGCAATGGTGGGTGGACTGTCAATCACATTTATATGTACGTATATGTACATACAACGTTTTGTACTATAAAGACCCACTTACAGGCCACACCCATCTATACTTGTCACACTTGTGTATAGACCACACCCAAAGCTTTACAATTTTTTTAAAGAGGAAAAGTTAAACCAACACTTTGTAAACAAAATGCCTTTACCTTAGCTGCACCTATTCTTTGTCTTTGCACTTTAACTGTTTTGGGTATTTACAGAATGCACCATTGTGATTTCATAGTATGTACATTTAACAAAATCATTAAATTCTGAATCTGTTTGGTTAAAAAATAATAATTATTGATATACATTGTATACTACATTGTAAAACAGTGATGGTAGAATTTCACTCCCAGAAAAAAATCTCCCTATTTTTAATCTTTAGAGGTTGGCATCTCTGTATTTATCATAATTTTGTTTAAATATACATGCACCTTAACTCAGTGGTTTTTTTTTTAGAGTGGGGAGCGAATCACAACTGGCCCAGATGAGCATGAGGAACTAAAAGTCAGTTAAATTTATGTGTATGCATCCATGAAAATGTTAATTTGACTTGAGCCTGGTTCTCGTGAGCTGCCAACATGCCTACAACATTGCTATGGTTAAGACCCTAGGATGACATTCTCGCATATGGGAACACCTGCAAAGTTGAGATGAGACAAGTTTAACTTTGAGGGTATTGCCAGAGACAAGACGCTGAAGAGACAAGATTCTAACATAACAGTGACACCTGCAAGACAAACCTGACATGTGACTGGTCAATCCCACAATTAGTTTTCCCTTGTTATTTTTTCCCTCTTTGCACCGTGACAGTGATAATGATTCTGTGAAGAGCTACCAGAAATGTTATTGCAGGCATGCCAGCAGCATATGAGCCTGTGAACAGGCTTCTTTCTGGGGAATTGGGTTAGGTTAAAATCGCGGGCCGAGCGCGGACCGAGGAAGAGGGAAGGGGCGGCGAAGCCTGTGGACTCGCCTTTGATGCCGCCGTTCCATGATACCAGAGTCTGGTATCATGAGCTGATTGGTCAGATCATTTGGTGTTGACAGGTATGTGGTGATTGACGACACATGTTGACATCTCTGGCACCCTCAATTTGCATAATTATTCCATTTGCTGGCTCAAATGATAAACAAACATGGCGACTCGTCGCATGCAATTTTCAGATCTCGATTTTAAGAAAGCTTTGAGCGATTCGTTGCGACATTTTTCATTTTTCATTTTTCATGGAATGGCGGCATCAAAGGCGAGTCCACAGGCTTCGCCGCCGCTTCCCTCTTCCTCGGTCCGCGCTCGGCTCGCTTCACTCGCCAATTTTAACCTAACCCAATTCCCCAAAAAGAAGCCTGTTCACAGGCTAGCAGCATATGAGAACTGGGCATTCCATTTAATATTAGTTTGGTGCATCATCATGACTCACCTGCAGTCTGTGTATAATCAGTATGAGAATTCTCTTCAGTTCATCTAGAAATGCTGTGTTCATATGGAAAGCCACAATTTAAACACACTCAGTTCGCCATTATACATTGTAGTTACACAATTGTACATGTACCAAAAAAAATGCAGTACCTTATTCGTACTAATTTTCGCGAGCACTTAATTTCGCGAATTTGGAACACGAATATTTCGCGAGCATTAATTTTCGCGATTTTGCAAAAAAATGATAAATTTAGGGCATTTAATTTCGCGAAAATTGACAAAAGACAGACTTAGAAAACCGTTTTTTATTGAATGATCACTTAAATGACGATTGATTTGCAATCATGATTTGCAATTAGGTAATAGAAATAGCGTTTATAATCAGACTAATCAAGCAAATACTGCAAATCAATCAAATGCTAATGCAATATTGTCCTTAATAAAAGGCAATTGTCAAAGTCAATTGTAAAACTATGATTTTAAATACCTATGCCATACAGTTTTGTAATGATTATAAATGCTTAACACCCTTGAAACAGAACAAAACTATGGATGAATGAAGAAATGATGAAGAAAGTGCTGAAGTAGAAAATAAATAGACTGCGGATGACAATTACCATGTAGCTATAAACGCAGTTAATCATTGATTAAAGCAATTATTGAAGTGTATTAAATTTCGCGTGTTTAATTTTCGCGTATCCTAATTTTAGCGAGTCTTTAATTTCGCGATTTTTTACAAATCGCGAAAATCGCGAAATTAAAGCCTCGCGAAAATTAGTACGAATAAGGTAATTGTTTGAGAATAAATTATCATGTATTCAAGATAATGTTGTTTTGTTTCTTCTTAAGATTCCAAAAGGCCATGTTTGGGTTCTTGGTGACAATCCAGATTGTTCAAAAGATTCCAGACATTTTGGACCAGTTCCTTACGGACTCATTCGAGGACGAGCTTGCTTAAAGGTTTGATTTTTAGCCTCTTGTTTAATGTCCTTAAAAAGACCTTACAACGTTTGGTGATGGTAGTGCAGTTAATATACAGTAAGTCTACAGTATAGTGCAAGTTCTATTACACATGAATATGTGAATTGCTTTGCTGTTCAACTGCAAAGTCTAAATAATGGCGTACCCGTGCTATCGGTCCATTCATGTTCTCAACATGCCAAGACTTCATCTATATTCTGTACTCTTTCTGAACAGTGAAGACCGTGAATTTTGGCGTGCTATTATAGCCCAAGGAGACTCGACTTCATCGAACTGAACAAACCAGGCCGCAGTTAAATGTACCTGTATGGTATAACAGCACATGGAGGAATTTCGAAAGTCGAAATTTAATTTTTTTAAAAAGCAGGTGCAAATATAATTTTAGTGTACAAATAAAATTGATATAAATATCGCCTATTTTCGCTTTTAAATTTCCCGTGCGCCACCATTTTGAATGTTTATGACGTGTTACGGTTGCTAATATTCAAAATGGCGGCGCGCGGGAAATTTAAAAGCGAAAATAGGCGATATTCGTATCCATCTTTTTGTACACTAAAATTATATTTGCATCTGTTTTTTAAAAATTTTTAATTTAGACTTTATTTCCAACAATTTAACGTCAATTTGTTATAACAATGGAGGTTCCCTTTAAAATTTCATTCTCTTCAAGATTAATTTCAAAAAGGAGAGCTGCTGTGATTTACTCATAGTTCTCATCACATCATAGAATGGCTTGCCTATCGTACTAAACTTGTGCACAGTTGTACATGTATATCGGGCCGTTTGTATAATGGCTTCTTTCCTTATTTTCAGGTTTGGCCACTTGCAGAATTTGGAAAAATTCAAAACCCATTAGGTGATGCTGAAAGAGATGAGTGACAAGTCCAGCTGAACAAGATATGATGGAGTGAGATACCAGAAAATCTGGCACACATATCGAATAGAGTGCATCCACATCTTCCTCCAGAGATGACACTGATACCTAGCTGATACCTAGCTGATACGTACTGATACGTTAACGTGCGTGGAAGAAACTATCTGGTGGGGCTATTCAAATGGAAGCTCTTCGGCAGTAAAATAATTTTTCTGTTTTCTGGATATTTTATCATTGAAATTTGGGAATTCCATTGACGTTTGATTTCTCCTTAACGCTGAGGCAGGTCACAACCGTTTTTACTGTAATCAGTAGTATTGAGTGGTACATCGCATGGTGTAAAGTCATCAAACAACTAAAGGCCCGTTTACACATGCGATTTTTGATGCCGGCGATTTTTGTCGCGCTCTCCAGTGCAACTTTTGTCGCAAGTGTAAACTAGCGGCGATTTTCTGTGCGATTCGAGTGCGACATTTGCTTTGATTTGCTGTGATTTCCCAAAAATGGACGTTAAGTTGTATCAGGTTTCGAACATGTTCGAAACCTCTGCGACATCGCGCGACAAATCGCGCCTTAATCGCACTGAAATCGCCGCCCGTTTACACATGCGATTTGAAGATGCAACTTGCGCGCGACAAAAATTGCATCGACAAGTGCGACAAAAATTGCACAAAAAAATCGCCTGTGTAAACGAGCCTTAAGATTTACCAGCGTGTATAACAGTGGCTGATCCAGAATTGGAGTGGAAAAAAGAAAGTAGTGTTCGGGGAGATGTAGTGGCTATATGTACATGTACACTCCTGTGAGGAGATACGGCAATACGTGAAGATCCAAGCAATACTACTTACTATAATATAGCGGATTTCAATTGAGTGTTGAAAGTAATTTCGAAATTGCTTTGGTTTTGCATTGCTACGATTTGTGATTGGCTAAAATCTCTCGCGCCACTTTATCAACCAATCAGAAGTAAAACCAAAACCAATCGCGACTTGCTCGCACGCGTTTTCCCGCGCTTGACACAGGCTACATGTATTTCCTTCGAGCTCTGATTGGTTCATTGGATTGTTTACGACTGCTGTGATTGGTCAGAGTAGTTACTTTGGTTTTGGTTTCACGACACTCAATTGACAACCGCTCTTTAACAATTGCTAGTAAATGAAGGTTCTTTCAATTGAAATCAACTGTATGTAGCAAACTTCATACACGCTGTACAAGAATAACTACAACGATAATAGTAAAACAGTAAGGCTTTTATTTTATTTTATTTTATTTTATTTTATTTTATTTTATTTTATTTTATTTTATTTTATTTTATTTTACGTTATAAAACTGAAACAAGTGCTGGAGAAAACGTCTGCTCTCGCAGGCTAAAAACTGTTGGTAAATCGAAGAAATGCTGGTAAAAAAATCGGTCATTGGACGTTAAACATGTACTAGGTTACATAAATATCAAAAGGGTTTTTAAAGACTAGATATAGAATAGTAAAAATAAAGAAAATACTAAACTCATCCTGTATAACATTAGTTTCAGTCCCGCCGTCTTGCTTTGCAACCGCGCCAAACTCAAAGGTACTGGGGCCATCCTGCCGACATTCCAGAATTATTCGATGTGGTTATAAATGAGGTTGACAGACCTACGCGACTTCTGTTGTGTGACCATCTCATTGTTTTAAACCTTTACAGTTTGGCTGTCACAAGAAAGTCTTTAAGCGACTCTATAAAAATTGACAGGCTAAACACTAGTACCACTCATCGCTAAAAAGTATTTGAAAAGCACAAAGCTTTTCACAATAAGACAAGAGAGAAATGCGCCTTTAAAATCTATAACAAAGCCTATTATGAACAGTTATTCCGTTCAACTAATCAGTACTGTCCAAAAAAGTGTCGTAGTTTGAATAATGTGAAATGGCAATCGGAACAGATCGAAGGAAATAGTGTTAGTGTTAGTGAGTTCATCGGCTTGTACAGCCGGCCTTCATTAAAGAGTTTGCGCGTTAGCGCGGAAAACAGGAATAAAGAGAAACTGTGCAGAATGCAATTTTTTAATTAATCGAAGAACGTCGGTAATGAATGATGTCGCATAGCTATTTAAATCGCGAATGCAGCTTTTTAGAAACATGTCTCCATTAAGGCTTGTTTACATACAACGCACGCTTACTGATACGTAAGCATGAGCAAGCAAAAGCACAAGAAACTGGTTACGAACTGGCGCGACGCAAGCGTACGTGCAAGTGCAAACGCTGTGCATGGTTTTTTTCAACAACTCACTTTACAGTCCAGTCAGATAAAAGTATGGTATAGCCTATTATGAACAATAATTCCATTTAACTAATCAGTACTGTCCAAAAAAGTGTCGTAGTTTGGATAATGTGAAATGGCAATCGGAACAGATCGAAGGAAATAGTGTTAGTGTTAGTGAGTTCGTCGGCTTGTACAGCCGGCCTTCATTAAAGAGTTTGCGCGTTAGCACGGAAAACAGGAATAAAGAGAAACGGTGCAGAATGCAATTTTATAATTAGTCGAAGAACTTCGGTAATGATTGATGTCGCATAGCTATTTAAATCACGAATGCACGTTTTCAGAAACATGTCTCCATTAAGGGTTGTTTACACACAACGTCAGCTTACTAAAACGTAAGCATGAGCAAGCAAAAGCACAAGAAACTGGCTACGAACTGGCGCGACGCAAGCGTACGTGCAAGTGTAAACGCTGTGCATGGTTTTTTCAACAACTCACTTTTCAGTACAGTCAGTGCTTGGATGAAAGTATGGTATAGCCCTATAACATTGTCCAGAATAAAGGATTTATTTAGTATTCAGTTCAGTTAACAAACGTATTTCGATGTTGTGTATTTGCATGGAGGGATTCAGTTAGTGTGACGCTGCGATTGAAATTTTCATATTCGGTCTTGTTCTGTGTCCACGATCTTATCTTGGAATACGTTAGAAAAGCTATATATCAATAAATGTAGAACAAAGTCCATTCTACACAACTACACGTATGTCGAAAGATAATCACATTTTTACGTTGCTGCCCCGTTGTCTGAAGCATACAAGACTTTCTTTTATTCTCCCGAACACTATGACTCGCAACGGAGATTTCTTAGAAAATCAATGAACCCAAGAAACCAATTGCAACCAACGGTATTGACTACAGTTTCAGAACTGTATATTGACGGCGGTTCAAGGGTATCCAATTAATTTTTGGTACGACTAAAACTTACCGGATAAATAACAAAAGAGGTATTCAATATGATCAGACCAATGAAAACAGAGGTTCAGAAAAGGGTAGTGACATCCCCGAATCGATTACCACGTTCGTGTTCGAGTGGCATATAGCTTGGGTGCTGCTTACTAACAGCTCAGACTGAAGACTTAAAGACAGCTACAACACCAGTTATTCAAAGGTAAGTTGTGCTACTCGAAAGGTATGCGAAATATTTGAGGAGCTACAAAGAAGAGTATTCAGATATTAACCGAAGGGTATAAAAAGAACCTGCTAATCGATTCTAGCATGTTTGCGCTATACCGTCTACCCATGACGTGCCTGTAGCAGCCTTAAAAGTTTTGCATAGTTCAATGTATAATTAACAAATGGCTTTCGACAATCTGTAAGAAAGACCACTCGTTCTCCATCAACTTGTACCACTTGAAGAAATAAATCGAACAAAAGCAAATACGAAGGAAAGAAACAACAGGATTTCTTGCAAATTATAGAGTTCTACATGGATAATCTACATAACCCTGAAGGCGCGCGAGTTTTATTATAAATACTTTTACAGTCTATTTTTGGCGATTTTTATATTCTGTCATTTTCGCTTTAAGTTGTGCCTTTAAAATCTATAACAAAGCCTATTATGAACAATTATTCCATTTAACTAATCAGTACTGTCCAAAAAAGTGTCGTAGTTTGGATAATGTGAAATGGAAATCGAAACAGATCGAAGGAAATAGTGTTAGTGTTAGTGAGTTCATCGGCTTGTACAGCGCCTTCATTAAAGAGTTTGCGCGTTAGCACGGAAAACAGGAATAAAGAGAAACGGTGCGTTTTTAATTAATCGAAGAACGTCGGTAATGAATGATGTCGCATAGCTATTTAAATCGCGAATGCACCTGTTTAGAAACATGTCTCCATTAAGGCTTGTTTACATACAACGCACGCTTACTGATACGTAAGCATGAGCAAGCAAAAGCACAAGAAACTGGCTACGAACTGGCGCGACGCAAGCGTAAGTGCAAGTGCAAACGCTGTGCATGGTTTTTTTCAACAACTCACTTTACAGTCCAGTCAGATAAAAGTATGGTATAGCACTATATCATTGTCCAGAATAATGGATTCATTTAAGTATTCAGTTCAGTTAACAAACGTATTTCGATGTTATGTATTTGCATGGAGGGGTTCAGTTAGTGTGACGCTGTGATTGAAATTTTAATATTCCGTCTGGTGCTGTGTACACGATCTTGTCTTGGAATATATTAGAAAAGCTATAGATAAATAAATGTAGAACAAAGTCCATTCTACACAACTATACGTATGTCGAAAGATAATCACATATTAACGTTGGTGCCCCGTTGTCTGAAGCATACAAGACTTTCTTTTATTCTCTCCAACACTATGACCCGCAACGGAGATTTATTAGAAAATCAATGAACCCAAGAAACCAACCAACGATATATTGACTACAGTTTCAGAACTGTATACTGACGGCGGTTCAAGGGTATCCAATTTATTTTTGGCACGTCTAAAGCTTACCGGATAAATAACAAAAGAGGTATTCAATATGATCAGACCAATGAAAACAGAGGTTCAGAAAAGGGTAGTGACATCCCCGAATCGATTACCACGTTCGTGTTCGAGTGGCATATAGCTTGTGTGCTGCTTACTAACATCTCAGACTGAAGACTTAAAGACAGCTACAACACCAGTTATTCAAAGGTAAGTTGTGCTACTCGAAAGGTATGCGAATTATTTGAGGAGCTACAAAGAAGAGTATTCAGATATTAACCGTAGGGGATCAAAAGAACATGCTAATCGATTCTAGCATGTTTGCGCTATACCGTCTACCCATGACGTGCCTGTAGCAGCCTTAAAAGTTTTGCATATTTCAATGTATAATTAACAAATGGCTTTCGACAATTTGTAAGAAAGACCACTCGTTCTCCATCAACTTGTACCACCTCAAGAAATATATCGAACAAAAGCAAATACGAAGGAAAGAAACAACAGGATTTCTTGCAAATTATAGAGTTCTACATGGATAATCTACATAACCCTGAAGGCGCAGGAGTTTTATTATAAATACTTTTACAGTCTATTTTTGGCGATTTTTATATTCTGTCATTTTCGCTTTAAGTTATTCCTTTAAAATCTATAACAAAGCCTATTATGAACAATAATTCCATTTAACTAATCAGTACTGTCCAAAAAAGTGTCGTAGTTTGGATAATGTGAAATGGAAATCGGAACAGATCGAAGGAAATAGTGTTAGTGTTAGTGAGTTCATCGGCTTGTACAGCCGGCCTTCATTAAAGAGTTTGCGCGTTAGCACGGAAAACAGGAATAAAGAGAAACGGTGCAGAATGCAATTTTATAATTAGTCGAAGAACTTCGGTAATGATTGATGTCGCATAGCTATTTAAATCACGAATGCACGTTTTCAGAAACATGTCTCCATTAAGGGTTGTTTACACACAACGTCAGCTTACTAAAACGCAAGCATGAGCAAGCAAAAGCACAAGAAACTGGCTACGAACTGGCGCGACGCAAGCGTACGTGCAAGTGTAAACGCTGTGCATGGTTTTTTCAACAACTCACTTTTCAGTACAGTCAGTGCTTGGATGAAAGTATGGTATAGCCCTATAACATTGTCCAGAATAAAGGATTTATTTAGTATTCAGTTCAGTTAACAAACGTATTTCGATGTTATGTATTTGCATGGAGGGATACAGTTAGTGTGACGCTGCGATTGAAATTTTAATATTCGGTCTTGTTCTGTGTCCACGATCTTATCTTGGAATACGTTAGAAAAGCTATATATAAATAAATGTAGAACAAAGTCCATTCTACACAACTACACGTATGTCGAAAGATAATCACATATTAACGTTGCTGCCCCGTTGTCTGAAGCATACAAGACTTTCTTTTATTCTCCCGAACACTATGACTCGCAACGGAGATTTCTTAGAAAATCAATGAACCCAAGAAACCAATTGCAACCAACGGTATTGACTACAGTTTCAGAACTGTATATTGACGGCGGTTCAAGGGTGTCCAATTAATTTTTGGTACGACTAAAACTTACCGGATAAATAACAAAAGAGGTATTCAATATGATCAGACCAATGAAAACAGAGGTTCAGAAAAGGGTAGTGACATCCCCGAATCGATTACCACGTTCGTGTTCGAGTGGTATATAGCTTGGGTGCTGCTTACTAACAGCTCAGACTGAAGACTTAAAGACAGCTACAACACCAGTTATTCAAAGGTAAGTTGTGCTACTCGAAAGGTATGCGAAATATTTGAGGAGCTACAAAGAAGAGTATTCAGATATTAACCGAAAGGTATAAAAAGAACCTGCTAATCGATTCTAGCATGTTTGCGCTATACCGTCTACCCATGACGTGCCTGTAGCAGCCCTAAAATTTTGCATAGTTCAATGTATTATTAACAAATGGCTTTCGACGATCTGTAAGAAAGACCACTCGTTCTCCATCAACTTGTACCACCTCAAGAAATATATCGAACAAAAGCAAATACGAAGGAAAGCAACAACAGGATTTCTTGCAAATTATAGAGTTCTACATGGATAATCTACATAACCCTGAAGGCGCGCGAGTTTTATTATAAATACTTTTACAGTCTATTTTTGGCGATTTTTATATTCTGTCATTTTCGCTTTAAGTTATGCCTTTAAAATCTATAACAAAGCCTATTATGAACAATTATTCCATTTAACTAATCAGTACTGTCCAAAAAACTGTCGTAGTTTGGATAATGTGAAATGGCAATCGGAACAGATCGAAGGAAATAGTGTTAGTGTTAGTGAGTTCATCGGCTTGTACAGCCGGCCTTCATTGAAGAGTTTGCGCGTTAGCGCGGAAAACAGGAATAAAGAGAAACGGTGCAGAATGCAATTTTATAATTAGTCGAAGAACTTCGGTAATGATTGATGTCGCATAGCTATTTAAATCACGAATGCACGTTTTCAGAAACATGTCTCCATTAAGGGTTGTTTACACACAACGTCAGCTTACTAAAACGTAAGCATGAGCAAGCAAAAGCACAAGAAACTGGCTACGAACTGGCGCGACGCAAGCGTACGTGCAAGTGTAAACGCTGTGCATGGTTTTTTCAACAACTCACTTTTCAGTACAGTCAGTGCTTGGATGAAAGTATGGTATAGCCCTATAACATTGTCCAGAATAAAGGATTTATTTAGTATTCAGTTCAGTTAACAAACGTATTTCGATGTTATGTATTTGCATGGAGGGATTCAGTTAGTGTGACGCTGCGATTGAAATTTTAATATTCGGTCTTGTTCTGTGTACACGATCTTATCTTGGAATACGTTAGAAAAGCTATATATAAATAAATGTAGAACAAAGTCCATTCCACACAACTACACGTATGTCGAAAGATAATCACATATTAACGTTGCTGCCCCGTTGTCTGAAGCATACAAGACTTTCTTTTATTCTCCCGAACACTATGACCCGCAACGGAGATTTCTTAGAAAATCAATGAACCCAAGAAACCTGAATTGCAACCAACGGTATTGACTACAGTTTCAGAACTGTATATTGACGGCGGTTCAAGGGTATGCAATTAAGTTTTGGCACGACTAAAACTTACCGGATAAATAACAAAAGAGGTATTCAATATGATCAGACCAATGAAAACAGAGGTTCAGAAAAGGGTAGTGACATCCCCGAATCGATTACCACGTTCGTGTTCGAGTGGCATATAGCTTAGGTGCTGCTTACTAACAGCTCAGACTGAAGTCGTAAAGACAGCTACAACACCAGTTATTCAAAGGTAAGTTGTGCTACTCGAAAGGTATGCGAAATATTTGAGGAGCTACAAAGAAGAGTATTCAGATATTAACCGAAGGGTATAAAAAGAACCTGCTAATCGATTCTAGCATGTTTGCGCTATACCGTCTACCCATGACGTGCCTGTAGCAACCTTAAAAGTTTTGCATAGTTCAATGTATAATTAACAAATGGCTTTCGACAATCTGTAAGCTAAGAAAGACCACTCGTTCTCCATCAACTTGTACCACTTCAAGAAATATATCGAACAAAAGCAAATACGAAGGAAAGCAACAACAGGATTTCTTGCAAAAAGAGTTCTACATAGATAATCTACATAACCCTGAAGGCGCGCGTGTTTTATTATAAATACTTTTTCAGTCTATTTTTGGCGATTTTTATATTCTGTCATTTTCGCTTTAAGTTGTGCCTTTAAAATCTATAACAAAGCCTATTATGAACAATTATTCCATTTAACTAATCAGTACTGTCCAAAAAAGTGTCGTAGTTTGGATAATGTGAAATGGAAATCGAAACAGATCGAAGGAAATAGTGTTAGTGTTAGTGAGTTCATCGGCTTGTACAGCGCCTTCATTAAAGAGTTTGCGCGTTAGCACGGAAAACAGGAATAAAGAGAAACGGTGCAGAATGCAATTTTATAATTAGTCGAAGAACTTCGGTAATGATTGATGTCGCATAGCTATTTAAATCACGAATGCACGTTTTCAGAAACATGTCTCCATTAAGGGTTGTTTACACACAACGTCAGCTTACTAAAACGTAAGCATGAGCAAGCAAAAGCACAAGAAACTGGCTACGAACTGGCGCGACGCAAGCGTACGTGCAAGTTTAAACGCTGTGCATGGTTTTTTCAACAACTCACTTTTCAGTACAGTCAGTGCTTGGATGAAAGTATGGTATAGCCCTATATCATTGTCCAGAATAAAGGATTTATTTTAAAATTTAAAAAAAAGGATTTTTTTTTTATTTTTAAATAAAAATAAAAAGGATTTATTTTTAAATACGTTTGTTAACTGAACTGAATACTTAAAAGTATTCAGTTCAGTTAACAAACGTATTTCGATGTTATGTATTTGCATGGAGGGATTCAGTTAGTGTGACGCTGCGATTGAAATTTTAATATTCGGTCTTGTTCTGTGTACACGATCTTATCTTGGAATACGTTAGAAAAGCTATATATAAATAAATGTAGAACAAAGTCCATTCTACACAACTACACGTATGTCGAAAGATAATCACATATTAACGTTGGTGCCTCGTTGTCTGGAAGCATACAAGACTTTCTTTTATTCTCCCGAACACTATGACCCGCAACGGAGATTTCTTAGAAAATCAATGAACCCAAGAAACCTGAATTGCAACCAACGGTATTGACTACAGTTTCAGAACTGTATATTGACTGTGGTTCAAGGGTATGCAATTAAGTTTTGGCACGACTAAAACTTACCGGATAAATAACAAAAGAGGTATTCAATATGATCAGACCAATGAAAACAGAGGTTCAGAAAAGGGTAGTGACATCCCCGAATCGATTACCACGTTCGTGTTCGAGTGGCATATAGCTTGGGTGCTGCTTACTAACAGCTCAGACTGAAGACTTAAAGACAGCTACAACACCAGTTATTCAAAGGTAAGTTGTGCTACTCGAAAGGTATGCAAAATATTTGAGGAGCTACAAAGAAGAGTATTCAGATATTAACCGAAAGGTATAAAAAGAACCTGCTAATCGATTCTAGCATGTTTGCGCTATACCGTCTACCCATGACGTGCCTGTAGCAGCCTTAAAATTTTGCATAGTTCAATGTATTATTAACAAATGGCTTTCGACGATCTGTAAGAAAGACCACTCGTTCTCCATCAACTTGTACCACTTCAAGAAATATATCGATCAAAAGCATATACGAAGGAAAGCAACAACAGGATTTCTTGCAAATTAAAGAGTTCTACATGGATAATCTACATAACCCTGAAGGCGCGCGAGTTTTATTATAAATACTTTTACAGTCTATTTTTGGCGAATTTGTTTTCTGTCATTTTCGCTTTAAGTTATGCCTTTAAATTCTATATCAAAGCCTAATGAACAATTATTCCATTCAACTAATCAGTACTGTTTCTTATTTCTTATTATTTATTAACTGTTAGTATTATATTATTAGGCACAGCTTCAGTGTAAATAAGTGTATACTTTCTGAATTCTGTGTGAAATAAAGTTTATTATTATTATTATTATTATTATTATTATTATTAAAAGTGTCGTAGTTTGGATAATGTGAAATGGAAATCGGAACAGATCGAAGGAAATAGTGTTAGTGTTAGTGAGTTCATCGGCTTGTACAGCCGGCCTTCATTAAAGAGTTTGCGCGTTAGCACGGAAAACAGGAATAAAGAGAAACGGTGTGTTTTTAATTAATCGAAGAACGTCGGTAATGAATGATGTCGCATAGCTATTTAAATCGCGAATGCACCTTTTTAGAAACATGTCTCCATTAAGGCTTGTTTACATACAACGCACGCTTACTGATACGCAAGCATGAGCAAGCAAAAGCACAAGAAACTGGCCACGAACTGGCGCGACGCAAGCGTAAGTGCAAGTGCAAACGCTGTGCATGGTTTTTTTCAACAACTCACTTTACAGTCCAGTCAGATAAAAGTATGGTATAGCACTATATCATTGTCCAGAATAATGGATTCATTTAAGTATTCAGTTCAGTTAACAAACGTATTTCGATGTTATGTATTTGCATGGAGGGGTTCAGTTAGTGTGACGCTGTGATTGAAATTTTAATATTCCGTCTGGTGCTGTTCTTGGAATATATTAGAAAAGCTATATATAAATAAATGTAGAACAAAGTCCATTCTACACAACTACACGTATGTCGAAAGATAATCACATATTAACGTTGGTGCCTCGTTGTCTGGAAGCATACAAGACTTTCTTTTATTCTCTCGAACACTATGACTCGCAACGGAGATTTCTTAGAAAATCAATGAACCCAAGAAACCAACCAACGATATATTGACTACAGTTTCAGAACTGTATATTGACGGCGTTTCAAGGGTATCCAATTAATTTTTGGTACGACTAAAACTTACCGGATAAATAACAAAAGAGGTATTCAATATGATCAGACCAATGAAAACAGAGGTTCAGAAAAGGGTAGTGACATCCCCGAATCGATTACCACGTTCGTGTTCGAGTGGCATATAGCTTGGGTGCTGCTTACTAACAGCTCAGACTGAAGACGTAAAGACAGTTACAACACCTGGTTATTCAAAGGTAAGTAATGTGCTAGTCGAAATTTTTAAGATTTTGTTTTGCGAAATTGACGAGCTACGATGAACAGTATTTAGATATTAACCGAAGGGGATCAAAAGAACCTGCTAATCGATTCTAGCATGCTTGCGCTATACCGTCTACCCGTGACGTGCCTGTGGCAGCCTCGTAAAAGTTTTATGTAGTTGTATAATTAACAATGCCTTTCTACAATCTGTAAGAAAGACCTTTCGTTCTCCATCAACTTGTACCATTTCAAGAAATATATCGAACAAAAGCAAATACGAAGGAAAGCAACAACAGGATTTCTTGCAAATTAAAGAGTTCTACTTGGATAATCTGCATATCCCTGAAGGCGCGCGAGTTTTATTATAAACACTTTTTCAGTCTATTTTTGGCGATTTTATTCTGTTGTTTTCGCTAAGTTATGCCTTTAAAATCTATAAAAAAAGCCTGTTATCAACAATTATTCCATTCAACTAATCAGTACAGTCAGTGCTTGGATGAAAGTATGGTATAGCAATATCATTGTCCAGAATAAAGGATTTATTTAAGTATTCAGTTCAGTTAACAAACGTATTTCGATATTATGTATTTGTATGGTGGGACTGGGTCAGTTAGTGTAACGCTGTTATTGAAATTTTAATATTCGGTCTTGTGCTGTGTACACGATCTTATCTTGGGGTATGTTGGAAAAGCTATGAAATACTGTTGAACAAAAACTTGTGCTTTTGCTTGCTCATGCTTACGCTTCAGTAAGCCTGCGTTGCGTGTAAACAAGCCTTATGGAAACATGTTTCTGAAAACGTAGACTTTCTGAAAGTCCCTTCCAATACTAAATTTCGGTAAGTTAGGTTCTTCGTTGGAAGGGACTTCACCGGTGGATTTTTGCACCGGTGACGTGAGAAGCATATTAGGCAATGAAAATGCAATTCCTGATCTACGTCATAAGCTCGCGCGCGGTCAACAACATGCTGAAAAACAGGCAGTCTATGACTGCATGTAGCTAACTGCGCGTGTTATTACTTAGATTATCGTAGGATTTCCTGGCCCGCTAGAACCCCCCCCCCCCCCCCCCCGTGCCCCCTGGATTTTCAAGCCGAGAGACTCCCCTCTCCTGCCCGGAGTTGCAATAAATTTTTGGAAGCCCTAAATTTCCAGGTAATGAAAAAAAAATACATGTTATCGCATTTAGGATATTCTGTTTTTATAATTTTCAAAACCGTGGTGACGAGTGCTATAAATTAAATTGGTGAAACATTTTAAAAATAAATATTGCGTGACGCATCATGACCCCCCCCCCCCACCCCCGTGATTGCAAGACTAAATCGAAGTGAAATTTTTCTAGTTCCTAATAACTGCTTTGATTTTGCCATGTATTAGTTTTGATCGCTTCATAGTTTTTTCAAAGTGTTGTCGCAAATACACAATATTTCCTTGAATGAAAATGTCTTTCCCTTGAATAAAAGAGTTAAACGCTTATCAGAATTCAGTGATTTTCGTGCTTCCGGAAGGCTTAGCGATTTTTTTATCCTAATTGCAGCGCTAGCGCCGGTCTGCGAATTATATTATAAACATCACAAAATAATATTTAAATTCAGCAACCTGCTTTATTATATCTAGTGTTTTCTAAAATTTCGGACTTTTCATGTGTATATAGAATGCCATTCTTATCCGTAAAGATGATTCGCATAATGTTTTCGTGAACCACTAAAGCAAGCTTAATTTCAGAAAACGCTTTTTAATGGCCCATTTCCACTAGAAGACGGACAAATCGTCTGGACGGACAAGTCGTCCGACGATTTGTTCGTGTAATGTGAATTCTAGACTCACGCTGTGTTGGTCATCGTAAATTCATATCTGAACGAACAAACAGTCGATTTCTAAAGCAGGGGGCCTGGCACTAACAGGCTTGGTTACCTTGCTTGCTATCCGCCATTTTGATTTTCCCATAAACCATCACTCCCTTTACTAGTTCCATTCCCCTTAGCGAGTACTGGGACCGAGATACAACCATTTGTTCGTGTGGTGTGAATTTAAGTCGAACTTTGAACGACTTATCCGTCTAGACGAACAAATCGTCCTCGAAAAATCGTCTTAATAGACGGACAAATCGACGGACAAAATCAGACGACTTTTACGTCCAAAATTTTGTTCGTCCCGTTTTCACACTAAGACGACTTGTCCGTCTGAGACGACTTGTCCGTCTGAGACGACTTGTCCGTCTGAGACGACTTGTCCGTCCAGACGATTTGTCCGTCTCTAGTGTGAAAACGGCCAATTTAATTATATTTACTAGCGCGCCTCTACCGTGATTATAATTGGCTTCATGAAGAAAACATACGAAGAAGTTTGATCGCAATTTGCACAAGAAACGAATTTTCTCAGTTGAAAGTTTTATTCAAATATCTACTAGTTTAGTCTCAAGAGCAAAACGCGTCAAATTATGAAACTGTCGGCCACACAAATTTGTTCAGCATCTGGCGAATTTCTCGCTCGACCGATTGTGGTCAAATTTTTTAAATATTTGTCAAAAGCCACTACTAATAAGACAAAGAAACGGATGTTTCTTACAAAGTAAACGGACATTAAAAAGTGTGACTTTCTTTACCCTAGTTTTTCAGGAATGCTTGAAAATTCTTACGTAAAGTCTGCCGCTTCGAGTATAAATTCTGAAAGAAGACATGTCCTCACTTGTGACAAATTTCATCGCTTTCAGCTCTCAAACCACCACTACAAAGGCATAAAAATCTTCTAAAGGACTTTTTCTTTCCATTTCGAAGTTTTTAAAGGCGTGCTTTCATTCCGGTTATGCAAAATGGACGTCTACAAAATGGAAGCGTGGAGTTCATGGGCGGCCATATTTGTTAGAAATCTGATAGTCTTCTCTGAGTGAACATTCGATTCGGGCCATTCGAAGCTATCCTCGATAAACGTTGAACAACCGACCAGGTTGCGAAGCTATCCTCGACAAACGTTGAACAACCAACGAGGTCCCAAAAGAAAAAAGGAGTTAAGATCGGGGAATATCGGGTCAACATCGGCAGAGTTCGTTATATCGGGTCAAAATCGGCAGAGTTCGTTAAAATCGACTCTATCCATCAAACCGATAGCATAGTAGCTACTCGCGTAAGCGCAGTAGCTACAAAAATCGATCTTTAATACTCGGACAACTCGGACAAGAATCGACCTCGTTCCCAAGGCCTCTCTTTCTTCTACTACGTCATCATCGGGAGAGACCCTGGTTGCGATCAAATTTCATAGAAAAATTTATTGCCTGACGAGTAAATTCCACGTTTAATTTCACGCGAAAAACTGATATCGCCCGAATCGCGAAGAGATGAGGGCGATTTCGGGTTTTTAAGTGGAATTTAACGTGGAATTCATGAATGTGCATGGCAAGGAATTTTTCTTGAATCGCATATGTCAAAGAAAAACATCGTTTCCAGCGGGAAAGCCATTTCAAAGCCAATTCTCAAGAGATAGCGATTAGAAATCAAGACTGATTCAGAATCACTGTAAATCAAGCTCAGAAAGGAGAAAACCTTGTGGTAGCGACAAATTTTAGTTTTATTTACCTGTAAATGACATTTTATGACTGAAATTGATGCTGTTTGTACACTAAAGTACATAATGTGTACTGCAGAGCCGAACTATGAACATTTGTGGTGGAAATTAGGTTTTAACTGAATTCGGAAGTTTGTTTTCGCCGGTCGGCAAATAAGAATTTCATCACAGCGACAAGTAAACACCGCGCTAAATGGGGAAAAATCTGGACAACAAAGAAGACAAATTTGTGAGTACCGATGGATTAGTTATTAAACATTCAGTAAAAATAATGTGTTTAATGTTAATGTGTATATCTTCTCCGCTCGAACAGGACTATTTTTATTCTCACCTTATTTTCGCGACTCATTTCTAAGAATACCAGACTACTATCATTACTGCCTTTTGTACCTCTTATACTATTTTACACCGGATTTCTTTGATACCGTACAAGACAGGAGTTGGAATACAAGTTTTGGTTTTGAAATACGAAAGTTCGCTGAACTCTACCTCGCACAGCATGTTGTTTATTTTTAAGCTTACCATCTGGTATGGGACCGTTTTAACTTTGCATACTGTCGCTTTTCAAATATTTCGTTCAGTCTATCCGATATGTATGCTATATAAATCGGAATGCAGCCACATTAGAGACATGTAAATAGTTTAGGCTCTGTGAAACTGACCTTGGTTTCTATTTTATTCGTAACAATTCCCCAACTGAGAAGCCAGTTCTTAAAAAAGGCGACAAGTCAAGATTGATATTGTTCTTTATAAAATCCACCTTGTTTTATACTACAGCTGCTTCTGGTATTTGTGTAGCACAAGCTACTGGCAGTGCAGCAATTTGAACTGACTGGTTTTGGTCATTTGTGCCATCACAAAGAAATTGAGTGTATCAAAATGCTTATACCTGGCCGTTTATCGTCAAATGAAAACACATTTCAAATAAGGAAAGTCTCTTTAGCCTAAACTAGCCGTCTTGCATATACAATTTTAAAGCGACAATTCAATTGACTTTACCGATATTTTTAATTTTGCCGTAAAACGAGTCATTGCAGGCTAATTCACCACAACGCATTAAGAAACCTCAACTGTATTATATTGTTGACGGAGATCTGGAAATTATACGTGGAGAATAGTACACTGAAGGGCTGACTCATTTGATAAATGAGGGCACGCGCGCAGGCGACTGATGTTATTTATAGAATTAACGCAAAGGTTTGACCGAAGGTTTAAAGTTTTAATTTGAATTGAGAAGTTGTCCTTTTGATCGATTATGCATGCAATGGACTGATCACGGCTGTTCACAGTTTGTGTAGGACAGTGAAATCGCGCTATAATTGTGCATAAGAAAATCGATAAGAATTCGAAGCAAAGCCAGTAGTGTTACTACTCCACGATCGAAGATTCACTTTTCTAAAGGCTTATTAATACATTTTGCATTTAGAAGAAGTTGTTGATTTACAGGAGAAACTTTCCCTGTTAGGAATGTCGTTAGAGTGCGAAGATTATTTACCATTGCATTTTTCAAAAATGCTTGCCGTTTTAAGCTAGGGTGCCGTGAATTACGCCATTGAAAACTGAGTGAGAACTTTCTTGAAACATAAGAGCGGACTTATCGTGTAGTTGAACTACACAATCAATTATCGTCAAAATATCTTGAAAGCAGTTAAAAGTGAAAAATTTCTAGAAACGTAAGAGCGGACCCACTGTCTACTGTGAACCCACTATGCTTATCGTTAAAATCTGCCCAGAAAAACGTGCAGTTTACAACACCGCGCTGGCACATGGCCATCCCGGTTTAATAAAAGTTGTATTTAGATAGCCACCTCTATAAGTTTTCATTTGATATAAGGGTTAAGGTATCTTTAAGAGTAATATAACCTCAAGAAGCTAGAACTGTTACAATAATGGAGATATCCCTGAAGATATACTGTAACCTTAAATTCAGGCTAAATATCGCTAACGTTGAGATGTTCAATCCGTCGAGAATGAGCCGCTCCACAAATTAACCCATGGGGGCAACTTGTGACGCACACCGGCTTTCCCAGTCACTCAGTTTTGCTCTTCTACCATCGATCCAACATATCCCTGGTCACGACTGATCAAAATATTTATGCACGAACTACGTTTGATCTCCTTTTTCAAGGCACAAATCGAAGATGAAGCGTGTGATTCTGGTGATTTTACTGGTACTCGAGTGTTGCTGGGCCAAGAACAAAGGTAAGCAAAGGTGTCGTTAAGGGACTGAAGAAAGCACCGTCAACAAACTTGAATTTTTTTCGGTATAAGAGCCTCTCTTGTAGTGAGTATGGAGTCCGGCTATCAAACCGTTCAAGCCCAGTTTTCCCTGGCAACTCACATTTTTGCCAATTGTTGGTGTGGAAATTTATTCAGGTTAAACCTTTATTGGCGCTTATATATAAGTAGGCGAATGAAACTTTATTGGCCAACTGAAGACTTGACACCCTTAAATAAATAAAGATTCAGTTCAGTTCCCCCTCGGCTCCTCCGTTTTCGCCTCGTCAAACCTTGAGGCTCGTTTGGTTTAAACGTGATTCGAGAAAGCTTATTAAAGTGCCGTTCACTTCGGCTCAAATGAAACCTAAAAAAGGGGGGAATGTCGACGTTCCAAGAAACAAAATTGTCCAATTTTTAGGGGAACCATGTCCCCAGCCCCAACAAAACCGCACCTTTTCAATTCTTAACTCATTTCTCCAAACCCTGACACTTGAGCCCATCTTACAGACACTCGTGGGGTCACGTCTCAGTTTCTTTGTCCTTCTTCTTTTGTAAGCCTCCTGGTTATTAGTTCACTGATCAACATTTGTGTCTAAACAGATGCACGTGACTTACTTTTGGACCGGAAGGATGCTAACAGCTTCCTAGTTAACAAAAGAATTGATGTGTGCAGACACATACAGGAATATGCCCAAATGATTCGTAACCATGGGGCGGCGAGTATTGCACTATTGCATTTATTTATCCCAAACGCACACGTGAAAGAGGAATGCTGTGTAGAGGGATGTGATGCGGAAGAAATGGATGAAAACATTTTCAGGAGCAGCAGCAGCGACCTGTCGCATGTACGTCTGAGAAACATATCTATAGTCATGTTATATTGTACCTTAAAATTTAGTTTTATCAACTGAGTTGATAAGGTAAATACCACTGTAAAAAAGAAAAGATTAAAAAAGCCCTTTGTAAGAGCGAATCAGAGCAGATCAGAGTTTGTGGCGGCAAATTTACCTTTAGTTATCGGTTTAAAACTTCCATGTTTGTCTCCCCTACCAACACAGTGCCACAGATTCTTTAGAAACTAACCCCTTTATTTACATTGTACCTTTGCCACTTTACACATTATTCCAGCAGCCCAACCCTTTGGACCTTCCAAACCCCTCTCAGACATTAGCTTAGGTTGTTATCTTTGTTTTGCCAGCTGTTAAACGCATTAATGATTTGTTTGAACGTGATTTCAACCCGGGGAAGGGGATACTCCCGTATGCAAGCTATATACGTATGTGCCGCGGGATAGGGTATGGTTTTTTAAGTGTTCAGTCCATATATAGGTATCCTTTTGGTATTGTGATCCTTGGTTAGGGTTCCTTGAAATTGTATTAGCTAAATGACAGTGGTTATGATGGCGTATTAAATTTTCCATGTACAGAAAAAAAAAAACCTGTTCACACAATTCTGAGTTACTGTTTTTTTCCTTAAATAGGGTGTCGATTTTCGATTTCCTACCCTTAAGTAGGGTCAGCATTTTAAGAACCATCGCGGCACACATGCACCTATCCTAAATTGACGGGAGTAACCACGCCCCGCCTCCGGATTTTAACTTGTAGACTAGTGATAGAGTATAGAGTAGCCGCCTCTTGGATTCAGAGCAGTCTGCCCGATGAGGTCACCTTATAAATCGTTATCAACTTCTAGGCGTCAAGTCAAGACCCAACTGACTGTTTCGACGTACTCTCACTAACTTGTATTATAACATAGCTAGAATTTTCACGTCATCAAATTTAATAGCGCGAGTGTGCTTCATATTCTTATTGAGCACGCTAATGACGTCAGCAAACTAACACCTCGAGAAACACCGCGTTGATAATGTTATAAAACAATTAGTTCATCATGCTGCAGCTGTGCGTATGTCCCCTCGAGATATTGAGCACTTGGGAAGTTTGGAGAGCACTCAAGAGGCTAGAGTTGCACTCGGCTGCGCCTCGTTCAACTCTTACGCCTCTTTTGTGCTCTCCAAACTTCCCGCGTGCTCAATATCTCGACATACGCACGCCGACGCATGAACTAATTGTTAATAGTATAAGTGTAAAATTGACCAATAATTTTAATTATTACAGGCCGAGGATACTAGAGAAACTTACATGACATACTGCTGCTGATTCTGAGTTCAGAAGGCAAGTGCCGTGTACGTCAGTCAAAACATAGATAGATAAATGTTTTATGTTTTGTGTTCCAGTTTTATTCTGACGAGATTTAACGACGACGCAAACATATAAAATTAGCCAGGGATGGAGTCCGGGTGAAGATCCAAATTTGTCCATTATACTTTCCTTGCTTTGGATTGATCGAGAAACCACTACGGCACCTACAAGGCACTACTGCCTATAAACTGTCTGTTCATTTGCAGTACAATGACCGTGTTTTGCTGCATAATGTTATGTTCAAACGCAGTTGTGCCTAATCGACTATTTCTAAAGGTAGCGTGCACTTCTCATTAGCTGTTCTAATGTAGTAATTTAGTATATTCCAGTTCAGAAATAAGATCTGATAATTTTTTAGATGACTCCCTTCTATTTATTTCACCTTTTAAGAAAACGATATCAACAGGATTTCTGGTACAACATAACAGTGAACTGACCTCACGCAACTTATGAATTAAGGAAAACTGGGGCAAAACTACACATTAGTTAAGAGATGTCGCCAATGCCTAATTCCCAGACGGTAAAACAATCTTTCAAAGCTTTCTAAAAAAGTGACATTAATTGAAAGAAACAAAAATTGTTTCACATTACCGTCAATAAATAACAACTTTTCGTACACAATCGACGTTTGGTATACTGGTTTTACGCAACTACAATGAATCTCATAAATTAATACTATACGCGCTCAGAGGTCCGCTCATTTGTTCTCTACTATTACAGTTTTTGAGCAGTGTACTGTGATTAGTAGTCTTGCAAGCTCCGAATAAACCGAATTCTGCGAATTTCTCGAAATAACTGCTGATGGCATTTCTTTCTTTTCTTGCAGGAAAACTTCGCAGAAGAGGAAGAAAGCCATTTTTCATAATGACAACTGTAGTACATTTTAAACAAACACGTATTCGGTGTGAATAAAAATTAACTTGAATGTTTGAGAGTACATGTTTCTAAACGTTCCGCCACACGACATGTGGTTCAGACACCAAATAGAATAATCAAAGGGCTCTAATAGCTAACTCGTGGATACGAAGCAAAACAACGTTCGAACGCACACCTCCGCGCTCCGCTACGCGTTTTACTGTACGGACGTCCTATTTGGAACGGGCAAATTATATGCGCCTTCTCATGCTTAAGTTTGTTCAATCATGAAAAGTTAAAGGATAATTTATTATTTTCTTGAAAGCAAAAATGGGCATGAAAAGATGAGTATCCTATAGTTTTACAGCAAATCACATTTTATAAGGCACAGTGTTTAAAAAAAAAACTCTATCAGGAAAAAAATAATTCAATGATAATTCAATTACAATTTTTAATTTGTATCGTAGTTTAAAATTTGGTTTAGTTAAAGTTTTCAATAATTAAATTTTAAAGAAACTAAAAGTCAACGTAACACATTTATTATTATCATCAGCCACAGCTAGTTAAATATTTTCTTCGAAAAGCTAGCTTTTGCGGTACCGTCTCTTCGCCCTTCACCTCGAAGGGTAAGGTCTTCGCTTTCCTCGGACTTTTTATTTAAATTCCCTTAAATTTTAATCGACTACTACCAAGTCCAATTTGGCACTGCTAGGGTAAATATTATTTATAGGCGCGTCCACTGGCTGCACTGATTTAAAACAACTTCTGGCGTACCTCGAAGATTCGTGGCCGTTAACAATTGCCTCAGTTAAACACTTATGTGAAATATGATTCCAAATGACGTATTTTCGCGGGACCGCAAACTTTCTACTTCGAAATTCCAATTTAAACTTGAAATTCTAACTCGAACTTATGAAAAAACAAACTAGACACCTGGATCATCTCAGTCGCTTTGAAAAAAGCGCTCCAAGTCAGGCTTTTATTACACGGACAGCCAGCCCTGCATATTAACACAGAAGCTTGATAGCAAGGGGCTGTGTATTGATTTGCAAAATTCAATAACCATTGGTAAAATAGATTTCATGCCGTGTAAAATGTGGCATCCTTATGTCCTTACGGTAGAGAATAAAACGTAAATGGACTTATGGGAAATCCCTAGACTGATTGGCGATGAATAAGTCATGATCTTTGGATGCTTCAGGACGAATTCAAACCATACCGTCGTATACTTTTATAGTTTACACAACGGGAAGAACGTCAGCTGCTCGTCGCGTATGTGTGCATGCACACATTGGTAGTAAAAATTGGATAAGCATTAAAAATAAAAGAGTTCCCTTTTTGCGACAAATTGGCTCAGGTATGTCGTACTTAGTTGCTTTCAAACTAACTAAAGACGGCTGTTAAACAATCGGACAAATTCAGCTTCCTTTTCGTCAATGCGAAAATGAGACTACACCTCGTGGCACAGAGTGCGGAAATTTAATACAGCAGGGCCGTAGCACGGTTAAGATTTTTGGGAGGGCTATGACGAGCGCCGAAGGCGCGATTTGTCTAGGGGGGCCTGGGGGCATGCCCCCCCGGGATTTTTTTTAAATATAGGGTCTCTGAATTAGAATTTCCAGCCCTCTAAGAGTAGTTTCCAGCAAGTTTAAATGGCTTTCAACTGCCAAAAAGAAAACAACAACAATCTTGTGGCCTAAACGCACGGTATTTGAGGGGCTGTAGACTTTCTAGGCTTTAACGAGGGTGTGAATGGGGTTAACCGACTAGCAAAAAGGGCGAAAAATATTACTGACTACCGACAAAACGAGGAAAAAAATACCGACTAGCGACAAATAAATTCTAACCGACAACCGACATGGTCCGACGTTATAGGTATGTTTGTATTCAGAAAGAAGAGCATTATGAATTTATTTTTAGCGCTGGAAATGTCCAGATCCTTTGGTGGGCTCTATTTCACCAGACGTAACCACATTAATTCCAAATTTCGTCAATTATAGAATTTCCTGTCATCAAATTACTCTAAAGCCCCGGGATCCTCCTTTTCGGAGAGCAGCGGCGGGCTCATTTCTAGAACAGCGGCTCGTAAGCGAGCCGATGAGACACCCTGCTGTTGTGTCATGATTCTCAGATAATTTTGCCTAAACTTTTGCCTGCTTTTGAGACGTCAATATAAAGTCGTATTGAAGTCTCAAAAGTCAGCCTGTGATTGGTTGAAAACTTCCCGCGGCAATTTAATGGGTTCCTTCCCTAGAAAAGAAAAGCTTCAAATTATCTTCAAAGTAAGGGCTAAAATGTTAATTACTTTGTCAAGTTTGGTAGATAAAACATGGACTGAGGGATGCTAGGAACTTGTGCTTCATCGATGAGATTGCATTCTTGTGCGAAAGGAGAAAATCAACAATTTCTTTTGTCGACTTCAAGGGAAAAGTGAAAATAAGTACAAAGTCACTCAAGCGACGAGCTGAACTTCTGAGTCACTTAAAGGCACTATCTCTCCCAACGGATGGAACGGTTCCCGTTTTGCGCCAAAGACTTAACGACCACTTGGGTGCCATTTCTAAGAGCATTGACTGTGCGGAACACGTCCAGATACATCCTAATCGTCTTAGTAAGCCTCCTGCTATCTGTGATGCAAGTAATGATTTGTTATTTTGTAGTGATGACGATAGTCAATATGTCTATCAGATAGCATTGACATTTGATGGAGTGACCATTCACGGCAATGCTACGAAATTCACTGCTTATCCATCCAGCATCGTAAACCCTTTGTCTATTACTCTACTTGACCCATGCGCATTCTTCTCAGGAGCCTCGAGCCAAGGTGGGCTGTACAAATGTGAACTTAGCACAAAGACGGTGACACAAGCTTTATGCAACTCGACTCTTCCTTGCTCTGAGGTAAACCAAGTATGCGCCTTGAACGGGAAGGTAGTGTACACGGATACAAAGGCGGGAAAGGTCATGCAGTACAACCCTGATGATAACTCGGTTAGAGCTTTGGTAGGAAGTGGCCACAACAGTTCTTCTGATGGGACACAAGATTCATGCTCATTCAAACAAATCGAGGGGATATGCTCCGAAGACAAGGCTTTGTTTGTTACAGATGTTGCCGCTGGAAAAGTGAAGAGAGTGACGAGCCTCTCAGAAACGATATCTTTTCTGGGGATTCTTGGTTCCCTTTACGATACATTTGGAATTCATTCTAAGGGTATGAAACCTGAAGGAGTGTCCTTGAAACAAGCAAAAGAGAACGTGACAAAGATTGACAACTATGTAAAAGATACTGTGAGTAACGTGAAGTAACGCTACCAGTTGAGCGAGACTTCTGCAACCAATGGTCCACAGGGAACTGTATCACAGAAGACGCAAGTATCTGTGTCTTTGCTTAAAAAGGGGATGGACATGCTATACAAGAACGTGATGGACGTTAACCCCCAATTTCTAGATGATCTGCTGCTCGAAACGTTGCTCACAAGTGGAAAATTTGCACGCTGTCTCGCACTTTAAACATGAGACATATGCGCAGGATTTTGGAACAATTTGCAAGGAATCTCTGAAGCGCACATCTAGATGGGCAGCAAAGTACTACACGCATGACAAATCATACCATCCGGTCCCTCAATCTGCCATGCCCCTTTCTGCTATAGCTACGATGACACCTTTGCCAAGTGAGGACATAACACCAGCTATGGAAGGACAGATCTAAAAGAGTGGCTAGAGAGTTATAGACCAGTACGCGAACGGACGGTTAGGAGCGAGACCACAAAAGATAAGCCGCCAGCTGTCTACACTGTTCATCGCACCGACGAGTCTGAAGAGAGACTTCGATTCCCTGAAGAAAACAATGTATCATCAGCGAATGCAGTACCACAACGCGTTGTTAGCATACAATTTGTGGACGAAGGGGATGTTACTGAGGTGTTTGAGGATCACAGGGAAGTACAAATTGATGAGTATGAGACAGATTCGGATGACGAGGAATCAGATTTTGAAGAACATTCAGAGCTTGTCAAAAGAGCGTGTTTTACACGATCCGGCAGGGCTGTTCGTGCATTTGTGCGTCTCGACATGTGATGGTAAGAGGTAATAATAGTTGTAAAATCATTAAAGATTCATTAAACGATGCAGATTGATACGCATGGCAGCGAAATTTTTGGCAAAGAACCCAAAGAAATCCCACAGTAAAGCCACGAGAGCCGTTGAATAACAAGTGTAATAAGTGTTTGTGGACGTCTTGGGAAAAAAAAGACTTCCGTAGCTAACAAAATTACGTATCCCAAAGGCTAAAGTGGGCATTTCACTCTTGTCAAATTTACCTCTCTTGATTAACTTCGATGCCCTGTAATCGACAGGAAAACAAATTCACATCTAGAATAAATGCTCTGGTGATTTTATCGGTATACTAGATTTGCAAATAAAGTGGGGTAGACGATCACGTTGCTAAAAAACAGAGTTAACTAGGTTTAAGTGCAATCAAATAATGAATTATTACAAGTTTTACACTTCGTCTAGAGTTTAAAGTCTTAAAACTGCGCAAATTACATAACAAATGTGAATAATTAACTTGCATGATCTTGCATTTTTAATTATTAACTGAGATTTACCGACAACCGACAAAGGTCGAAAATTTTAACCGACAACCGACAAAGTAATGAAATTTTAACCGACAACCGACATGTGGACCCCCCCATTCAGACCCTCTTTAACTCAAATTTATAACGAATATGTTGGGTGCTCAGCTAGAGAATGTCGTCAGTTTGTAACTGGTTTGTGTTAGTGCTATATTTGATTGTGTACATAGAAACCTCTTTATCGGACCAGGTTATAATGTTAATAAAGGCTTTTATAGCTCAATGGTTATATTTATGTAGTGAAACACAAGTTTTGGTATTTTAAGGTATGCGAAAAGCACTCTTTCTTTCAGTTTAGCTAGCACTTCGATGTTTTACCAACAATTATAGATAGTTCACATAAAAATTTGGAACGTAACAACTTACACAGGCTTCCTTACAATACACTTTATCGGATATCAAGTAGTTGTACTTTCACACAGTACCGTGAACGTCCCGCCTCAAATCATTCATGCTTATAATAAGTAATTTCATAAAATGAAATGGAAGAAGCTGGAAATATCCCGCGAAAATGAACAACAACTATTTAAACAAGATCTAGTGTTCAACTTAAGCTTCGCGTTTTAGGTAAAACCATGGATCAGATATGTTACTTAAACATAATTGTACTCATTCACTGAACAGGTTTGTTGAAATCATGCATGGATAAATGAACTTATTACGTAGACACCACGGAAACTAATAGTTCTTTGTCTAACTGGATGTCTGAGTTGACTTCGACAGAAAAGACAACTTTCAAAATTATTGGGGGAGCCCGGGCCCCCCAGCGGCCCCTCCCCATGCTACGGCCCTGTACAGTAAAACTAGCTACGACATGATAACATGTTCGGTAGCGCGACATATTTATTAATAAGATTAAATCACCATCTGTAACCACAAAGAGTATTTTTTTTTTGCGTGAAACGGTACTTAAACGTTTTTTTGCGCCTTATATAATTTCCAAATAAAATACACCTGTTGCTTATCAAAAATTGTCCGAGAAACTGATTTGGAAATGAAAATTGCAAAAATACACATCAAACATAAAATTTGCATAAGGCCACGCGAGTGAAGTTAGAACTATAAAATCCAAGTCTTGTTTTGTTTACATAAAATCGCTTTTCAACCTATGTAATGAATGAACAAACACATAAAAATGGACAACACAATCTTCTTTCGAAAAATTTTATTCAAATCTCCATACGTTTATGTTTAAAAGCAAAACGCGAACCATTTATAGCTCATCGAGGCCCTGCAAGACTAGGGAGAACACAAAGAAAAAGTTAATCACAGATTGATATCAACATAAATTCCCATCGAAAAATGTATTTTGTTTTACCTTTAAATCCCTCCACTGCTTGGAAATTCTTTGAATCTCCGCTTCTTCAGTTCTGAAACCCGAAGTGAGAAACTGATCTCCCCGCATTGCTCCCATCCTCGAAGTAAGATTTTACCTCTGAAAGCTCTTCTTCTTTCACTATAGCGCTTCTGAGCATCCCTTAATTAGTATCCCTGTCTTGTGTAGCAAACCGCGAAAAAATGCAGGAAAATAACGACCATCGCCAGAAATAGCGGACATGTTCACCGCGCGTGCGCGAGTTTCAGTGGCAATATGGCCGCCAAACACTAGAAGGCTTTGTATGGCAGAAATAAAACAAAATCAATTTGGCTGGCTTTTAGCTTACCTGGAATATTTGCCGCATTCCGGGTAAATTTATGAACATCTTTTCAAGTGTTTTTGTAAGCTTGATTTTCCCCACAATTGTTACTGGTCCTGCTTTTCAACAAAACATATTTCCGAAGCTTCGCTCATACAATGCTCTCTATTTTAGAAGCCATTAATGCCGATTTTCACTCAAAACGGGATTTCGAGGCACCATAGTTCGTAAAGTGATGGGGGTAGCCAACTTGCCGCAATCGTCTGAGAAGAAGCACCGACTGAACTGACGATCATCGCATTCTCACTTTCTACGATGGTTCCTTCGCCCTGCTTTTTGCTTTCAAAAATCGTTCAGAGCTGTAAAAATCATTTTCACCAACAGTCCACGCTAAAGTCTTGAAGTTCGCTGTCTTCGAAATGCGATATTTGGGCACAGAATGCTCCAAATTTTGCTGGAAATCCCTCATTCAAAAGCTAAAGTCTTGTTGCTTTCAACTGCGAGCGAATTATTTCGGTCAGTGGTTTCTATATGGGCCTGAATACGCTTTATTTAACACAACCATAGCCGCACCAAACGAGTATGAGCCCGTAGAGTGGAACAGCGGTGTATACCAATGAAGCGACATTGCAGTGTAAGACGCACGAAAATTCGCTGCTCCAATGTCCCTGATTTCTGGCGATGTTTAATTTAAACGGTTTTCTTCGCTTAGTAAACACAGCAAAGCATCAGCGTGTTTTCACAGCTGACGTGACATTCGGCCGTGTAATTATAACCGCGCGAAAAACAAAGCCTCGCTTTGGTTTCAAAATTGCTAAGATCCCGGTTGTTGTGTGGCGTCGTACGCGCATGTTTTACGACGTCATACGCGCCCGCGAGCTAGCCCTGCTCAACGGCGGGCGGCGAGCGGCACGCGGACCGGCGACACGCCCGCGAAACATTCCGCTAGCCATGACCATGAAAAATTACGGGCATAGTTTCTATGAGTATGGGGCTCCGCAGCGGGCCTTCGGCCCGCTAGTGCTCCGCTATTATACGAGCAGTTAAATGTCCGACAAAAAACCCTTCAAATCGCTAAAAATTCGCCGTTTTCAGCTACAACAGATGATGACAATACACAACATTTAAGGTAAGGTTATGTTTATTCTGAGCTTAGGCTACAATAGGCGACAATATTGTTGACACATGGTCATTTTGAACTCCATTTTCTTCGGGACGAGACCATTTCAGTCCCATCCCTCTTATTCCCACCGAAGGCCATTTTGCCTCTCTTCATTCACGTGGTTAAGTTTATTATAACATCACTGACTATAAATTCGAATGTAATTAGAATGTAATTAATCAGCTATTAACGTCGTTTGCATGAATCAAAACATCGGACAATGCAGACTCATGAATATTTATAATAACCGATTAATTTCCTCGCACTTTTGGTAAGAAATAGCACTATTTACAGCGGTCTTACCCAAAGCGGTATAAAGGAGTCGCCACAAGGAATAAATTATCACTTCGAGAAAGAAGTTGTCCGGTGCAACTAGCCATGGCTGAACAAGCACAGCAAAATCAAGTTCCCCAAGTTCCTCAAGCGCAGCAGCCTGCTCCCGTTGCTAAGAGAACGTTAACCCGCCTGCTGCTCCTGGCGCCGCCCAAGAGGTAATTTTCTTGCCTTTTCTTTATTCCCGTTCCTGTGGTTTCTTCCTTCGCCCGCGTGTCATTTATTTCATCGTCATCCGTCTCTGGCTTATTCTATTGTTTATGGCTCCAGAGCAGAAGTTGTTTACGGCATTTTGGTATTTTCCTGACTCTGTCGAGCGTTTTGTTAAGTTGCAGGGACGAAAATTGCTAAATTGCTCGTTCCCCTGGTATTGTATTGTTTGTGGCTCCAGAGCAGAAATTGTTTACGGCATTTTGGCATTTTCCTGACTCTGTCGAGCGTTTTCTTAAGTTGCAGGGACGCAAATTGCTAAATTACTCGTTCCCTGGTATTGTATTGTTTGTGGCTCCAGAGCAGAAGTTAATTACGGCATTTTGGTATTTTCCTGACTCTGTCGAGCGTTTCGTTAGTTCCACGGACGCAAATTTGCTATTACTCGTTCCCTGGTATTGTATTGTTTGTGGCTCCAGAGCAGAAGTTGTTTACGGCATTTTTGGTATTTTCCTGACTCTGTCGAGCGTTTTTTCTTAGTTACAGCGACGCAATTTGCCTAATTACTTGTTCCCTGGTATTGCATGTATTGTTTGTGGCTCCAGAGCAGAAGTTTTAATAAAGTCTTTTGTTTCCTGACTCTGTTGAGCGTTTTGCATGTTAGTTACAGGGACGCAATCCCTGATATTGTTTTGTTTGTGGCTCCAGAGCAGAAGTGTTTATTACGGTTTGTTGGTTACATATACTCGTATCTGTTTTATCTTGCTTACTGGTAAATTATTTATCTGTTTTCCGCTATATTTGTTCGTTTCCTGCTGCCTACTTGTTTTCGGCTATTTATTTAATTGCTTTCTGTTTTGTTCAATGTTTGGCGCCTCTAGCCCCATGGCTTAAGTTTGTTTTGCGGGAATTTTCTATTTCAATCCTATGTCTGGGTGTTATTTCGTTGTCAGGCAGTATCCTGGTTGTGCAAGTATATTTTGTGTTAATGCAGTGAAAGTTGTTTTTTGTTATAGGTTATAATTTTCACAATATTTTTGCCTATGCGTATTTTGTTTTGTCTCGATTTTATTTCTTCTCCGTTTTGCTTCTCGTTTTGTTTTATTGTGTCATGCTGCGTCTACGGATTTATTTGTTGTATGGCCGTTTTTGTTTTGTGGCCTTGTTTAAGGTTTTAATTATCACGTTTTGGCTTATTCTATTCAGCCTCTATTGTTCTTTGCCCCTTGTTTTTAGCCCTTTTTTTCACCGCTGCTCGTTAGAATTTGTTTTATGCATGCGCACATCCTTTTGCACCTCCTTTATTCTGTATTTGCATATATCCTTGTTCCCTTTGCTTCAAGCCTATTTTCCTTTACTCGTGTTTATGTTTCGCCTTCCTACTTTACCTTTAGCGTTTTATTTCCCGTGTTTTTTTAGCCTATGGCGCCCCCCCCCCTTTTTTGTGCTTTGTTTTCCCTTTCTATATTATGCCCTATGTTTTCCTGTATTAAGTCTCGCTTTTCGTTGTTTTTTAGACTATAGATCGGCTCCTTCATAGGATTGTAGCCTTAGAGGGCCAGACAAAGGGTGATTTTTCTTCTCAGTTGGCAAGATTGTCGGCATACGGCTTGCGCAGTTAAGCGGATTTTGACAAGTATGCTGCCCTTTTGATGGCCGAAAGCGTAGCCCGCGAAGCCCACCGCCTTTCCCATGAAAAGGCTTCCTTTTTAGATGCTGCCATTCAAGGTCTGCGTCCCCGTCTTCAGGCACCTACTGATAAATTTCAGGCGTATTTTTTGGCTTTATTTTCGGATAAAGATTACTCGAAAGTTCTGGACAGCCTGGCTAAAGTGGACAAGGCTCATAAGAGGTCCCCGCCTGCTCCTCCACAAGCTTCTACCCAGCCCTCAAGGCCATCCACTCGTCCTAACCGGATAAGATGCTTTTATTGTGGCATCCTAGGGCACACGGCTGCTAACTGTTTTAAAAAGTCGGGCCGTGGACGTTATTCGCCTTATACCAGGCCTTTTGGCCGTGGCCAATCTAATCAGTAACTCTTGTATTTGAATCAATAAAGAATTTAAGTGTCCCATTTCTCTCGTGTTAGTTTTTTCCCTTTTATTCCCTTACTCTTGGAATGACTGTTTGGAACGGGAATCTTATTCCCTCTCGGATTACCGGGGCTCCAAGCTGTCATTCCCTGAGTCCCGTCGCGCTTGCCCCTTTTACCCTCTCACACGCCTTTTCTTTTGTCTTTCCCTTGTAGTCTCCCATTAAGCGCCTTCGAGTCGGTCATTTTTCCATTCCAGACTGGGAGATGTCGGATGATTTCAACCCTATTAGCCATTCTGCCCCCCCCCCCCCCAATCACTTGTTTTAGTCTGGGGTATGTTATAGTTTAGTGTGGGTGTTTTTTAGATTGGGGTCCTTAGTTTAGTCTCCTTTGTGTTACGGGTGTCCGTTTCCATCCTTTTCTGTGGCCGCCAGTCCTCCATATCTCAAAGGAGTACAGGTAAGACCGGTGTAAATAGGATACTATTTACAGCGGTCTTACCCAAAGCGGTATAAAGGAGTCGCCACAAGGAATAAATTATTACTTCAAGAAAGAAGTTGTTCGGTTTGTAACTTACTCTTGCGTCACCTACAGCCTTATGTCATCTTGCCTGTACTCCGCTCCCCTTGGCCACTTTCTATCCCGCCCTTCCCTCCATTGTTATACTAACTTTTGCCTCCGTATATGAAAGTGGCCGCCAGTCCTCCATATCTCAAAGGAGTACAGGTAAGACCCCTCTCCTTAGCCTCCTCTCATTTTTCATATTATTTCACGCGTGGTTTTCAGCTGCTTCGATCAGGTCGATCAGGGCAACATTGTTTTTTTTTAATTTTTTTATTTAATCTTTATTCCTCTTAAATAACTAACAAACTCGTGGCCCTCGGTTTCTTACTCATCCCAATTTTCCTTCGCACTCTCCCCGCATTGTTTAGCCTGTTCTAGAGCGGGGAGAGTGCGAAGGAAAATTGGGATGAGTAAGAAACCGAGGGCCACGAGTTTGTTAGTTTTTTATGTCACCCTCGTTAAATAAAGTTTGATTGATTGATTGATTGACTGATTGGTTGATTGATTGATTGAGAGAATGTCCCCCTCTCCTTAGCCTCCTCTCATTTTTCATATTATTTCACGCTTGGTTTTCAGCTGCTCCGATCGCGGCGCCACAATCTTAAAGCGATATTTTTTATATGGTTAGTCCTTCCAATCACAAGTTATAATGATATAAAAAACGCTACCCAAAGCTAGAGATTTTTGTAACGTTTGGCCTTGAACCTTCCACACGTCAGCATTTGAACAATCGAAGACCCATATTTCCTTAAAACGATACTGTACACGATGACTGCACACGATACTGCAGAGAAACGTTTACGAATGTTTTCGATTCTTTACTTGTAGATAGCGAAAACAAATGAAACGCGCAGAAGCGTCATTTTTAACATCTCTGTTTTTAAATAAAAATTAACGAAAAAAAGGAAACCGCATTTTATCTTGTTTACTCTTTAACAGAGCATCTTGTTAGCCGGATACTGTACATTCAGAACAGCGATATCTGAATTGAAGCTTTACAAAAATTTTTATTCTTGGGCCATCGAAGTTTGATGAGAAATAGAAAACAAACCGCGGTGATAAACATATTGAACTTATTCATTTTTGATAAAAACTTGACGTTTCGTATGCTACTACATACATTTTCAAAAGTGACCGTTAGTGTTAAAAAACGATATTAATATAGTAGTAAAAAGGGACTGGGACCGAGATTAAGATCCACGCAGTGTCCAATATAGAAGGCTTCTACATAATAGAGCATTTTTTGTTTCGTTTTTTGTTCTTGAGTTTAGCAGATTCTACATCTTTCTTCTGTAATTGTGGTGTCCATGCCTCTCGCGGTTTGTAGGGAGACACATTTCCGTTCATATCAGCTGTTTTATTTAAGCCTGTGAAAAGAATTGAAGAAAACATTAGTTAAAATGATGTTGTAGCCACCGAAAACACGCTTCAATCTTGTCCCAAAGCTCAGGTTCAGTGATTTCTTAAAACTTTCTCTGATTGTTCCCTATTAAGCATTCAGTTGGAAAAATGCAATAATAAACATAGGCCATGCATGCTACTCGCGAAAGAGACGTACTAGACTAAAGTTATACTATTTCAGGGGCGGATCCAGGATTTTTTTATGGGGGGTGGGTACGGGTATATGCCTAAGTCTATAATTTTTTTATTGTTGCAATTAAAAAGAAAACTGTTAAAACCGACGGTCTAAAGGTCTAACCCTAACCCTACCATAACCCTAACGCCAACCCTAACCCCACCCAATCCATCCTCCCCCCTGCATCCGCCCCTGTATTTATCTTTGTAGTACTACTAACTAATCACGCTCGTGCTTAATGGATACGTTCACGGGTATAGCTGGAAGTATTTTAAAACACAATGCAGTGGAACCCCTTTATATTTGCGATCCCCGTTGCAACGAACACATCATGTTAGATGAAGCCCTCCCTTTACCACCCGCATCATAACTAACCTTCAGCTTGATCGGATGATTTCAATCGACTCAGATTTTCTTGGATTTCATGAAGTTCTGGCCATGTTCTTTTCAAATTCTTCCGTGAACTTGTGCGAGGCCTAAATGGAAGTTTGGTTCTGGTTAACGAAACTTTGGGTTTGTGCTTCAGACATTCAGCTGCCACGTAGAATTGTGCTTCTTGAGGCTGCAAAAACCAGATTAACTGGTTTTTGTCGTCTGAAAACTCGACTTTCACATCATTCAGAGTATTTATTTCCTGCAATGCATAAAAAGAGATTTCAAAAGTAAACGACCAACCTTTTGTCTCACAGTGCGTCAAAAGAACTTCAAGTCGAGCCTCATTTCCACATAGAATCCTACATTCTGTACATTTACCGTTACATGTATATATGTTGTGGTTCAAATTTTTCTTTGGTTTAAAAATTTTCAAACCAGTTTAATTTTATTTTTCCATTGTCTCAGAATATGATAATGAATCTGAGACAATGGAAAAATAAAATTAAACTGGTTTGAAAATTTTTAAACCAAAGAAAAATTTGAACCACAACATATATATCTGAATTATTGAAAACGTTTTGATGAAAATTACAGCAATTTCACTACAACAAGCTCGAACAAGGGTTTTTATGACCCCGGACAGCTTGAAAATCACAGAACAAAGAGAGAAAAGGGAAAGGAAGCGAGAGTGAGGGAAAAAAAGACTAGCAACTGTTACAGTCTTTTGTTTTTATATTGTGGACTTTAGACAAGAAACACTCTCCCAGGCACTTACTCAGGGCGACGTGGTTTTCAATCAAAGGGCTTTGAGAGCCATCTCGTGAATACGAAACAACAGTCCACACATCGGTTTTAATTTTTCATACTGAGTTTGAAGCCAGAGAATTGAAGAGTCCAAAACATATTTAAAACGACCAAAACACCTTTAGCGTGACATAAATATGCATTGTGTGAAACGAAACTGTCTAGACAACTGAATGACGTAATACACTGGGGGAATTAAAATACAGCAATCATCTTTTAACATGTAATACACTGGAGATTAAAAAACGTTTACAGATGATGGAACGAGTGAAAGTTTGCATATCTGTCCCAGTATGCTATATTTCATTCAACGCGTCGTGTATTCACGAGATAAAAATCCAGCTAGGTATATATATTCTTCGTTTGTCACCTGACTTTATCACAATTCTAAAATCTAAACAGTTTATTTCTACACGACCCTTCTTTTGACAGGTTTTTCATATCATCAATAGCAATCATCGTGCCAAGTTTCATGTCAATACATTGCATTGAGCACTTTGGCGTTATAGCATTTTAAAATATTTAGCGTTGCAGCTGGGCCTCCATGCGTGAAAGCAAAACAAATATTCCTCACTCGGCTTGTAGTGAGGAATATGAGGATGAGGATGCAAATAGGAGATATTTTAAATCTTTAAACTGAACCGAAACAATTATTTAAACTATAACGAAGATGTAGCTGTATTTCAAAACCGAAAAGTGCAAATTCCGTTAGTGTACCAACATGGCATGGCGGACGCATTCAAAGTTTTCTAATTTTCTAAATATTATTTTCCACATGACTACAAATGTCATTTGGCATTCTGTGCGATATCTTATCTCTGCTGTTGCTCATAAAGCCGGAAAAAATAACTGCTTAAGTCATAGATAGAACAGTTTAGACCACTGAAATAGTGATGGTGTTTACAGGTGAATCCACTCGTTTTGGTGGTCAATCGATGGATCAATAGTGTACGAATTTTGATTTCGAAAACATCACCTAACATTATTGGAGCTATGTCATTGTGCTGTTGCCAGGCAACTGCTGGAAACCTTGAAAAGATATACACATAGGAGATCCGAAACTGGATACCCGTGCGACAAATTCCATTCCTCTTAGCCGGAAGGGAAGGAAGGGAGGTTTATCATTCGATGACGTCATGAATTGGCGCCGAAACTTTCGTGGGTATGAAGAGAAAACCTGGCTATTAAGCTTGTTAGGTTATATTTTAAAACCACATTTTATATTCAAAATACCGGCCCTGTTTGACACAAAGACTTCTTGGAGGCGAGCGCTTTCACCACTTCATTCCAGTATCTTCTTGTGCCCGCTTTACCATTAATGTTGCGAAACGTACGCGAACTTTACCTCAAGCAAATGACATTTTCATATCTAATATGTTTCTTAATTTTTTTTTTACCTTATTTGATTCAACCGCCTCGTCCAAGATTTTGCTTGCAGAATGAGCTATCTCCTGAAAAAGAAATTAAATATCAACTGTAAATCTCCTCTGTAAGGACGCATTATCTATCTTAGCTAATTCAAATCACATCAAAGGCACAAAGCACTCCATTTTTATGACGTTATGAACACTAATGCACAGACAGGAGAGGATAAAGGTGAAATGGTCCACTTCTTATTAGCTACAATTTAAAGATCTAAAAAACACAATAGTGAAATAGCACAATAGCACAATCAGGCCGGCGACTAGTTACACGATCATGACCTAAAGCAATCATCGTGCATGTTTCGTCATTGCTCAAAAATTAAATCATATTTTTGAAGTCAAGAGTCTAAAAGTTGGGATGTGAAAAAAGTTGCAATAATACATAGCTTGCCAAGTTTCCTCCTATAAACAGAAGGTTCTTATATTTTAAAGAAAGCTATTTCCTAATATAACTTAATTATTTATGGTGAGGCTGACGTTTACAACTCATATAGTTTAAAATTTGATTTAGGCAAAAACCTACCTCGAGTTTGACGTCATAATCTCGGGGTCCAGTGCTTTTTATTTTCCCGCTAACTTCGTCATACACGACGTCATGTAGACTGAAAATTACTCCTGGTTTTTCCTTTTTGAAATATCGGTTTTCCCATGCCCCCGTGTGCGGATCAAATTGGTACTATAATGAAGAAACAGGCATCTATGACTGGCATCTATTTTTTTTTTAATGAACTGGGCAGGCATCTATGTAAAGTAGCTCAAAAAGGCAAATGAATGCTAAGGGCTATACTCAGCAAAGGACGCAACATTTTGGCTATTACTATTAACACTAGGACGTACGCGCAAACTTATATCCCAACCTTACGTGGTACAAGGGGGGGGAGGTCGCACCCCCCCCCCCCCGCTCCCCGCCCCACCACCACCACCACCACCACCACCACCACCACCTTGGATGTTTGCGGTATGACATGCAATATTTCGAAAATATTTTACCTCTAATGAATAGCATGTGACGTGCTCTATAAAATATGAAATATTTCCTAGAGTTGCAAACTATGATATAATTAAACATTTAACTACTTTTGGTAGCGTTTTATATATTTCATTTTCAACCGAAGAAAGTTGAAAAACGCGCATTTTCATTCAAAAATGGTTTGACCTTATGCTACCTATGACGTCATATCTCGTCACCATAGCAACCGATTCTCTTGACTAAAATGTGTCTCAAGGATAAACAAACAGCTACTGAAGACGGCATGTGATGTGTTGAGATATGTTCATGGTGTTTTATTCCACAATTTTAATATTCTGAGCATGAACCAATTGACAGTGCTTGTTGGAAAATAAGTTGCGAAGTCATTCACAGCGGCAGAGCGTGGATACTAAACATAAACACTTGGTGATGAAAATCAAATCAGATTAAAATGGATTTCAAGCCTTTCTGTTAAGTAAGGAACGTTCATTACAAAGACAGCATCATACAATAATGGAGTGAGCTTGGATTCTATCCAAACCATGTCGAAAGCCGGAAACATGTGCTATTAAGGATGTGCGAGCTTACTTTTATTCCTTTAAACTTAATGAAATTACAATGTTAAAGCTTGCGTTTCATTCGTCGTGTTCGTTGTAAAAAGCAGTACTCATTGAAACCCATATAAGTCCATCATATTTGGTTTCCTCGAGCCTTTTTCGAACTAACTAAAATGGAGTACATCAAAATAAAAAAAAAATAGGCAGTGTATGACTGCATGTGGCTTACTGTATAGCTTCACCTAAATAAGCGACGACGTCTGACATTCATACTAAGCTAAATTGTAATGGAATTATCCACAAGGAAACCAGAGTAGAAGAAATAACAAGAAAACTATGGGTATGCAGTCTGCAAGTGTGATATAGTGATACAGGGGTACATGTCCCGCTAATGTTTAATAGATACCAGTCTAAAAGATAAGTCAGAAAATAACAGAGTTGAGTTAAACGCAATGTAATACTTTAATGTTTGTATCATATGTAAATCATGTGTCGCTATCTTCGGCCGTTACTGTAATATTTAAAGAGCTATTGAAAAGTCCTTTTACTGGCGATTTAAAGAGCTATTGAAAAATCCTTTTTCTGGCGATTTTAACGTTGCATTAAAGACTCCAAATGCGAAACATCTTTTAGCTTATTGTTGTTTTTATTCGTTTACAACAAATTTGTTATTGTTATCGCTGGATTCCCGTTTCCCTTGTTACGAAACGCATTCGTAACAAAGCATTACATCACAAGTTAATTGTGGATTTTATTGTAACACTCACTCACTCACTCACTCACTCACTCAACAGGACAGCATGGTGGCTTACGCCTCTCTAAGAGGCAGTAAGCCACTAAAACGATCGAGCTACAATGCATTGTTTTCGTTTACCTGCGGTAACAGTTTCCATCCATGCGTGGCCACCATGTTGACTGCCTCTATCACAAAGTGAACTGTCTCGTCATTCATGAAGTAAGGCAGGTTGATTCGAGCAAAGCCAGGCCTGAAAAAAAAATGATTTAGCATCCGGCAAGGAGGAGGAAATGAGTAGAATTTTAATAGGACGAAACCTTTAATGTACAAATTGAAAAAATGCGACATATCTTAGGGGCCGATTACATGGCGAATTTCAGCCCGGGCTGAGATTTCAGCTCCGGCTTCCGAAATAAATCATCTTAAAATGAAGTTAGCGATTACATGAACAAAGTTTCAGCCCGAGCTGAAATTCTGATGCGATTACATGGCGAATTTCAGCCCGAAACCGGGCTGGAATTTTCAGCCCGGGCTAGCTGATTTATTTCGGTAGCCGGGCTGAAATCTCAGCCCGGTTGACCGGGCTGAAATTCGCCATGTTATCAGCCCCTTAATTGACAGACGACGTGATAATGATGATAATTATGATAATTATTATCATGATGATGACGTATTGACGAATGACCATTATGACGATGATATTGGTCATTAACTTAATATATATTATTTTATACTTTTCAACTTTTTACTTTTAAGTGTCCTCGATCAGTTGTTGAAATAAAGTCAAAATGATGATGAGAGCGATGGTGATGAGGAACGTCAATAAAGTATGTATGTATGTATGTATGTATGTATGTATGTATGTATGTATGTATGATGCTGATGACGGTGTTGAGGATGATGATGATAATGACAATGGTAATGAGGAAACAAAGACAATTATCATTGTGTGCAGCGCCGTTGTACTTGTGGAATTAGTCATAAACCGTATGATTCATGGTGACATTGGGATCGTGAACCACTTCATCTGGTCTAGCTGGGGATATAGAATTTTGAAAAGGTTGCAAATCTCAGCTGTATAGCTTGGCTAGCCATATGCATGTGCAACAACGTTTTGTTTCAAACTAACTCTGTTCTACAAAACACATTTTTTTAACGAGGGGTGTCAGATTACACCCCGAGTTATTGAAAGCAATCATTGTTTTCTTACTTCATAATTTCCAATGGTTCTTTGCACGATACTTCTGTGTCCTCCCTGTAAAGTAAAAATCACAGTTCTAAATAATAAGGTGACAGAGCAGCGAGTGAAGCACGTAAAGGTTTACATGTGTCGAAACGCTGTAGCGGTTTCAGAAGACGCGCTTTGAATTTGTTCTGAGGTCGGCCATTCTAGAGCTATCTTCATCTAATCAGAAAACGGATCGGTTTGCAGTGTTGTCGCAGATGTTTTGGAATAAATTACATTCCGATTCAGTGTCATTTTTTATCGATGTGTTTCAAAATGTACAATAAACTGCAGGGCTGATCTGACTACGTAAAAAATAGACTTTGCGAGACACCATTGCGACAGAAACCGATAAAGTAGGATCGTAACCGTGGACAGCCGTTTCCATCGCCAGAAAAGTCGGTCATGGCGGCGCCCGGCAGGAGCCTGCGGTGTCGCTCGTTGGCGTCAGCAGCATTCCATTTAAATCAAACAAACATGGCCGGAAAGCGAGCAGAGAGGCTAGACTACGCGCAGCTAAATTTGCTGTCGTCGACTATAATGTTCGGAGATACACCAAGGAAGCGAGCGGGAAAAGTTTATGAAGTAGAAAGGATTTTAGAAAGAAGAAACACGATACGTAAGTACAGCTTTTGAACATTTTAATCGCTAAGAATGTCACCCATGCGAAGTCTCCACTGTCACGCACGTGGGGAACTACAGTAAGTTGTATTATGCCTAATGCCAATGCTGACGGCAAAGGAAGTGGTCTCCATGATTTCACAATTCTGATGGGAACAGACAAAAAACTATTACTAGAGAAGCTCCCAGCCAAGCTGTGGGATGGTGTTATTAGCCCTGCAACAAGTAGCACAGTGATAAAGATTTGGCAGGTATTTTTTACAAAGATCCAGTGCAATATTTTAAGTCTACCTATCTGTTTAGAAGAATATGTCAAACATAAACTAAAATCTTTCTTAATTTTAACCAGGGACAAAGGAATAATTTTTATGTTACTTAAAAGTGAAAAAACTGATACTGAACTTCATTTACTTAGGACTATAATGATTAGGACTACTTAGGACTTTAGGATGATTAGGATTACTTGGGACTTTAAATGATCTTCATAAAAAAGATCCCACAGAGATATAGGCAGCCATTTTGCTAAGCTATTGAATTTTTTCTGACTTAAGGCACAGTGAATCTCTGTAAAGGAGAGCCATGTTATTCAGTTTGACTCTACTTGTTTTTTTTTTTTTGTTCATTGTAGTAATCTGTTATCATGATTGACATTTGTTGACAACTGAATTACGCAATGCATAACTATATAACCAGAGTAATAGACAATTGTAATCAGTTCGGATCATTGACAATAAAGAACCAGTTTGATTCTATACAATTCTACATTGGCGACGAGGATAAAACCTGGACGACATTAGTGAAGGATGCCCGACACTAATGCAGATTCCTCTGCTTCTGGTGCGACCGGCGGCACTGGCAACCCCTACATCCAGAGAAACCTGACCATTAAACCATTCGTGAAACAAACCGACAACAACGAGACCGCAGTACAATGGGGCAAATACAAGAAAGACCTCGAGCGACAATTCCGCTTCTTTGGCATCACAGAGCCCGAGACCAAGAAGGATGGCCTTCTAATCTACGGAGGAGAAGACTTGGTTGACATCGAGGACTCTCTACCAGACCCACAAGCAGGAGAGACCGACGATGTTTACACGATCTTGATACGAAAGATCGACAACCACTTCATGCCGAAGAAAAACAAAGATTTCGCGCGTTTTCAAATGAGCGAACTCAAACAGCAAAGCCACGAACGACTAGCGGATTACTACGCCCGAATCAGAGAAATCGCCAAGAAATGCGAGTACGGCACTCACGAAAACGACGCGATACGTGATCATCTGATTCGCACCATGCTCAATCACAGAATCCGCAGCAAAGCCATTCGGGATAACTGGAGTTTGGACAAAATTCTCAGCGAGGCCGCCATAGAGGAAGAGACCGAACAACAAGCCAAAGCGATCAGCAACAAAATCGACGCTGAACACTTAACAGAGAAGGTTCGGAAAATATCGTTCAAGCAACCCGATCACTCAAGCCGACAATGTCTGCGATGTGGCAAAATTGGAAGACACGAAACATGTCCGGCCATGGGAGCCACCTGTGATTACTGTGGAAAATTAAATCACTTTTCCAGCGTATGTATCGCGAAGTCAAAAGCCGAACGATTTCAGGGAAACCGGAATCAACGAAGAGAAGACCGCGACAACTACGAAGCACCGATTTCACGAAACTTCAACACTCCAAGGCAAGATAAATACCATCACGTAGCCGCCGGCGGGTCTAGAAAACAGCACACATCACGCACAAAACACGTCCAACAACACAGCAGTGACGACAGCTCAAGCAGCGATGATGATTGTTATCTACATCACTTGAAAATTCATCACACAAGCCAACAAAACAAACATGGGAAAACGTGTACAGTGTACATTAACGATGTCGAAATGCAAGCCGAACCGGACACGGGCTCTGATGCTAACATTGTGGACGAACGCCAATTCGAACACATTCAAGATCATGCGTCAGAAGTGACAATAAAACCTTCCAAGATCAAATTGAAATCTCTCAAAGAAGATCTACCGGTCATCGGAGAAGCAGATGTAATTATCGCCAACCAAACAAGATCTGTCAGCACAACTATCGTCATAGTCAAAGGCCAGATCGACTCCCCACCGCTCATTGGACGAGAAACCCTAGAAGATCTCGGAATGGTGATGATTGATGAATCCGGCGGATTGAAAAACCCGAACAAAACCGTCAAGAGCATCAACAAACAAGAACCGGAAACCGGCAATGCAGAACTTCGCGACATAATCGACAAGTACAAAGACCGATTCACCGGAATAGGAAAAGCCATGCGTGATGGACAAGAAATCAAAATAACAGTCCCAATGAAAGATAACGCAATTCCAATCGCACAGAAACCCCGGAGAGTGCCATATCAACTGGTTGAACCACTGAAGAACCGCTTGCAAGAGTTTGAAGACAACGATATTATCGAAGCAGTCCCAGAACATGAAGCCATCACATGGTGTTCACCACTTGTGGTACAACCGAAGCCGAAAAACCCAAACGACATCCGAGCATGCCTAGACCTCAGAGTTGTTAACAAATCCATGCTACGCACCAGACAAGTGCAAGCACCTATCACAGAAGATTTTATCCGAGAATTTAAGGACTGTACGATCTTTAGCAAGCTAGATCTCAATCATGGATATCATCAATTTTCCCTCGATGACCAGTCACGGCGAATCATGACCTTCTCCACACCCTGGGGGAACTACCGATACAAGCGTCTGGCATTCGGAGGATTGAACAGCCAAGACTTGTTCGACGCGGAGATAGCCAAAGTAATCTCTGGCATCCCACGAGTTCTTAACAACAGAGATGACATCATGATCGGAGGACGAGACTGGGAGGATCACAACGCAAACCTTAGAATGCTACTACAGAGAATCAAAGATCACAATCTGACATTAAGAAGAGAGAAATGTGAATTCGGGAAGCCTACATTGAACTTCCATGGACACCTATTTACCGCAGACGGGCTTAAACCAAGCCCAGACAAGATTACAGCGATACAGTCCTGCGCCCCACCGAAGACCAAAGAAGAACTTGTCTCATTCTTACAGATGCTGGCCTATCTTTCAAGATACATCGCAAACTTCTCAAATCGATGTGAGCCACTACGACGCCTGACCAAGGAGAAAACCAAGTTTGACTGGTCAACAGAACAGCAAGAAGCTTTTGATGATCTTAAAAACGCGATTACCACAGCACCCGTGCTAGTACCATATTTTCCCGAGCGAGACACGCTGGTCATCTGCGACGGAAGCCCGACAGGACTGGGAGGTGGACTCTTCCAAAAGACTCCATATGGATACCAACCAGTCCATTACGTAAGCCGTACGCTGACAGATACGGAGAGCAGATACTCACAAATAGAGCGGGAGACCCTAGCCGTCGAATTTGCAACTTCGAGACTTCAGATGTACTTGCTGGGCGGTAAACATTTCCAACTTGCGACCGATCACAAACCGTTACTTCCACTGTTCAACAATCCACAAGCAAAGTTACCACCGAGGATTGAGCGGCTGATCATGAAAATGCAAAATCTGGATTTCACCATGATCCACATCCCCGGAAAGGAGAACGTCACAGATTATATGTCAAGACACCCGCTTCCAGAGACCACCAGCACGGGAGTAGAGAAACACGTCAAGGCAGTTATCCGAACAGATCACGCAATCATCCTCAAACAAATCGCAGCCGAAACAGCCCAAGACAAAGAACTGCAACTCTTGAAAGAAGTAATTCAAGCAGGAACATGGGACAAGAAGGACCCAGTACTACAACCGTACACAGATCTCCAAGCCGAACTTTATGAGGCAGAAGATATCATCTTGCGACTCGACAAGATCGTACCCCCACAGAATCTAAGAGATAAGATAATACGACTAGCCCACAGCCAAGGACACCTTGGATTATCAAAGACGAAAGAGATGATAAGACACAAGTACTGGTGGCCAGGAATGAACCTGCAGATTGAAAACGCCGTAAAGAAGTGCTTCGAATGTCAGATCTCCACAGTTACACACCACACCGAACCAGCAAAAATGACTGAACTCCCAGAAAGACCATGGACAGCCGTTGAAGTCGACTTCTGCGGACCATTCCCAAACGGAGAATACGCCCTGGTAGTGACAGACCAGTATTCCAGATATCCAGAAGTAGAGTTTGTCACAAGCACGTCATTTGAACCAACCAGAAAGAAACTGAAGAAGATCTTCGCAACTTATGGGGTACCGCAAACCCTGCAGACTGATAACGGACCACCCTTCCAGTCACACGCATTTGCTGAATTCGCACAGATATCAGGATTCCAGCACAAACGCGTCACACCAATCCACCCAAAGGCACAAGGACAGGTTGAGGGATTTAACAAGATGGTAAACAAAGCCATTACCATCGCTAGACACGACCACATAGACCCTCACGAAGCAATCTACGATATGCTACAAGCATACAGAAGTACACCACATCCTGCGACAAAGATGACACCATACCAACTACTTATGAATAGGAATGTGAGAACAAAGTTAGACCACTTTCCAACAGAGATCCACAGCAAGGACGAGCAAGTTCGAGAGCGTGACCAAATCTACAAACAGAAATGCAAAGAGTACCATGACAAGCGACACAACACGAAAACGCATACACTGAAAGTAGGAGATGCCGTCATTGTCAAAAGAGAAAATAAGCGAAAAGGCCAAACACCCTACGAACCGTATGTCTACATCGTCACACAAGTAAAGGGATCTCAGATCAACGCAAAGAGAATCAAAGATGAAAGAATGATCTGCAGAGACGCATCAAAGCTTAAACCCTTAAGGACAGTGAAAGCAAGGGAGGAAGAGATGGAACCCCCACAGATTAGACACGTATATCCCTCGGTTTCCGACGGAACCGCAGACCACCAGGGTACTGCACAAGTTGAACCTGCTGAACCAACCAACGGACCCGAGGAACAGGAACCTGAACCACTACCAGCAGCAGCACCACCACCAGCAGCAGAGACAGCACCAAAACGATCAGAACGATCCAAAAGATCAACATTCGAGACTCAACTCAAGGATTTTGTGCAGTGACATTATAACTTATAAGACATAAGAACTTTAAGAATCATAGGCTGAAAACTCATATCGCATGAACATTATATACCCGTTTTCATTTATTGAAATTATTCCAGTTATTTCAACTAGTGATCAATTACAATGATTGGTTAGCATCATTATTATAGAATCCAACTGAAAGGGGAGGGATGTAGTAATCTGTTATCATGATTGACATTTGTTGACAACTGAATTACGCAATGCATAACTATATAACCAGAGTAATAGACAATTGTAATCAGTTCGGATCATTGACAATAAAGAACCAGTTTGATTCTATACAATTCTACATTCATATGTGTGTGTTTTTCTTTATAGGTTACTGCTTGGGTGAATCTCTTTCAATCGCTTGGTGGGATGTTGGATGGTTATGATAAAGCTGCAGTTACTGTTACACCATACATTCACTGTATGGTTTATCATGTTCCGCACTTCATGAAAAAGCACAAAGGAATCAAGAAATTTTTTGGACAAGGTATACCCGTCAGTTTTAAATAATTCTGAATGAAATGAAACCCAAACTCATTGTCAAACTATGAAATTACAAACCCAAGGATATTCTCAATAAAAAATGACATGATTTTTATAGATGAGTCTAAACTGCATACACATACAATAACTAGATTCAACTAATTACAATGTTACATGTAAATCAAACAATATGTTTTTAGTATAATTTTTGCATTATATTCACCATGCCATGTGGTGAATATAGGATTTTTTGGCATGATTGCTAAGCTAAGCAAGGACATGTGTGTGCTGTTTTTCATGTTTAGCTCAACTTTCTCCTCTGAAAATTATATTAAAACAATTATTCTCCTCAGGATCAGTAAATATTGCTGAATATTTACCTCAACTTCACCTTGGTAGATCTTCAGCAATATTTACTTTGCCTTCAGTGAATAATTATTGTTAAAAATAATATGATATGTTATATTATATGTTATTTATGTAATGTACAGTAAATGTTTTTTAGGGGTCGAGAAGCTGAATGACGACTGTCGTAGGATCCACTTGCAAAAATCAAACAAGTGGGATGCTGCCAAAGATGTGCTGATGGTGGAGAAACGACTTGAGATGCTGAGTGAATACGAGAGAACCCCAAGCCAGTACTGTAAGGCAGCTAATGATTATTGGTCAGGTGGCGGTATAACTGAAAGTTGTGCAAAGCGACCACGTTTCAGCCACCATGAACAAAGTCAAGAAAGCAGTCCTGAGGACAGTGATAGCCTGACACCAGAGATAATCAAATCTAGGCTAAAGGACTTGGAGATTAAAACTAGAGCAAGAAATATAAAGAGATTACAAGAAATGTATAGAGCAGCTTTACAATCTGCATCCAATGACCAAAATTAACTAAAATTAATTCAGTGTTACAAGAAATAGGCAGATTCAGCAACTTATCTTGCAGAATTCCAAATATTTGTGTATAAAAATATGATCTTATATATTGTATTTATTCCATAAATTGTGAAGGGATATTCAACATTGCAACATTTTAAGTCCAATATTTACAGTTCTCCAATATCTAGTGATCAACGTAATCTTTGTAACACCGAAGATAGCACTCAACAGAGTATCTTAGATCTCCTTGCTTATATATAACGGTGATGAAACATAGGCCTTAGGAATAATCCGATCACTGAAGAAGTTAAAACTAATTCATCCAACTATAACTGCAACTGAAAATCATTTGGGATGAATGAGAATTTGTTCTTTTATATATTTGCTAGATGGCTACAATAAATTGATAATCTGAGTTGATCTAGGTTGTTGATGTTGCAGGCACGTTTGACCATAGTCACACATAGCTTCTCCAATGGAAACTGGGAAGCCTTCACAAGCTTGCCTGCTTTTCTGATGTGGTGAACAGGTGACCATGTCAAAACAGACTTTATCTTAACTGGGAAGTCGACTGCCCTCCCTTCCCCATGCTGATCTAAATAGTACCACCAGTAATTGGGTAGTGTTGTAAATCGGACAAAGTCATGTTTACAATATAACACATGCCCTTGATGTTGAGAAACTGTCCCTTTCCTGTATGAAAGGTATCTCCACACATCCAGATTCATGCTAACATAAAATGGGGACACAGAGGAACTCTTCAAAGCTGATAAGACTGTTGTTGTAAAGTGGTGGCCTGCCTCTTGCAGCTTCTCCTCACTAGGTTTTGGTGGGTTCTCATAGTTTCTACAGAAAAAAAGGTGTTTTCTAGGCTTTTCTGCTCCACAATTACAAACCATATGCATAAAAAAAACATGACTAATGTGTTTGTCAAGGTAAAGGGGAAGGAAATTAATCAAACTGTGACTACTAAACTGCTGATAATCAAATATAAAAGAACATACAGAATTAGCTTGACCTGTATCATACCTAATTAACACTTCAGTTAAGTTTTCTGATGGCTGCCAGGAACAGTCTTGCAATGGCCAGCCTTTCCATTTTATTAAGAATTCGTAGTCCTGTTATGCAGGGAACAATATATATCATTTGCCAGACGCCCAAAAATTACCACACTCAAAATGGACCGAATCTCTATCAATCTGGCATGACTACGGCTAGGCGCAAAATTCACACAAGAAAACACAAACGTGCATGCACACAAAAAGGCAAAATTTATTTTCATAATAAGCTTAAATACGAAATAATCACAGCGAAATAATATTGTCTCTGAGTAAGAATTATTAAGTTTATCAGCGGGTAGGGACAAAACATGGGGTACCCCATGGCCTAGGCCATGGCCTACCGGTGGTTAATTTCTTTAAAAAAATCCTAAAAAATAAATAAGTAGTTCCTCTTGAATACCATAAAATCTCTGTGGTGTTGAGTTCCAGCCTTGTACCACTTCATACAACTTAAAGACAGAGAGTTTGCAGGGCTCAAGACCATATTTTTAGCTTACTAACCTAGTGGCCAGTGACTGCAGGTTCGATTTCACTAGCCAAAATAATTTTTCATTATCCAGACTTGTATGGGGGGTGGTAAGGGTGGGGGGGGGGGGGGGGGGGAGTTACAGCGACAATTAAACAATTAAAGGAGCCAATATAGTTAAGAAAAGTTAAAAAAAACACATACACCTTTTAATAGTCTACCCCTCAATTTAATACAAACTAGGGCTCGAGACTTACGCTAGCCAACTAGCCAAAGTCTAGTAGAAATTCTGTTTTGATTACTAGATTTTAGCTTTCACCAGCGAGTATAGTTAGTGTAAATGGTAATGCACCAGATGGAAATCGAACTGGAAATTATTACTGATAAATCGTAATTTAAGTACCGGTAAATTGAGGGAACAGAAACTAAAACATAGATCAGACTGTAAACGGCGTCATACACTGTATTATGTAATGCTATAAAGAACCATTTTCCTTTTCTGTTACGAAAAGCAACGAAGGAAAGAATCAAACTGCTTATCAAGCGGAACTTCTGGGCATCACGTATCATTAAGCATAAACAATGAAGTGAAAGAGGTCACATACACATTTTTCCAAAAAGAAAGTATCTTTCTTGTTCAAAAGTTTGAATGATTTTGAAATTGATTTGATTTTTATATTTACAAAATAAAAACAAGTTAAAACGGAGTAAAATATGTTCAATTCGGTTAAAAAAAGAAAAACAATAGCAGTACTAAACGTCTCGGAGATTTTTTTCTTAACTATATTGGCTCCTTTAATTGTTTAATTGTTGCTGTAACTCCCCCCCCCCCCCCCCCAACCCTTACCACCCCCCATACAAGTCTGGATAATGAAATATTATTTTGGCCAGTGAAATCGAACCTGCAGTCACTGGCCACAAGGCTAGTAAGCTAAAAATATAGTCTTGAACCCTGCAAACTCTCTGTCTTTAAGTTGTATGAAGTGGTACAAGGCTGGAACTCAACACCACAGAGATTTTACGGTATTCAAGAGGAATTATTTATTTATTTTTTAGGATTTTTTTCTTTTTAAGAAATTAACCACCAGTAGGCCACGGCCTACCCCATGGCCTACACCATGGCCTAGGCCATGGGGTGCCCCACGTTTTGTCCCTACCCCTTTATATATCATGCCTTTCATTCTAAAAAGTCAAATGCAAATATTCATAAAATCTTACATATCGTTTCTTTCGCCGCGGTATGATTCTTTCAACGTCGTATAGTTTCTCCCTTTTATATTTCTTGCGGGCAGTGTCGAACAAAACGACAGACGAAAGAGAATTCAGTTGAAAATAGTCGACCCGAGTGCCTGCACGCTTTTCGGCAGCCATGCTGGTTTTTCTGCTATTTTGGTTAGTTCCGCTGAATACCCTGATCGCTTAGCAGGTATCCCAGAGTTCGTTACAGGATGTGAAAGCTGAGTTTTCACTGAGAATTTTGATACCAAACATGCCCATATTTGAGGAAGTTTTGCATCCTAAAAGTACACTTGAATTCACGGAACATCACGAAATGAAAGCTGATATTCACGAAGATTATGATATAGCGCTCGCTACTGACAAAAGCAAGAATTAAGGATTTTTAGAGGGAAAAACGAAACGTTTATCTTCAAGCTTCATTACCAAGATTCCGTGAGTAGATGGTAAAGGAACTCTACTTCATACTAACATTTTGGCAAATTGCATAGCAATCATGGATTCTCGGCGTTGGATGTCTATAGTTCAATATTTTGTACTTTTCCGTTGCGCTGCAAAGGGACGATGGGCTTCAATGGTACAATATTTCATTCATCCAAACGAAACGTAAATTCAATTCTTTTAAGCTATATTTTTCAACAAAAATGATGACCAGTTAAGGTGCAATGTTTCTTGATTTTGGCAAATTAAAAAGAACAAGTAGGTATGACGCTATTTGTCGATATTTTTCGATCTTCAGTCATTTCACTGTAATTTTTATTCGCCATTTTGTTGACTTTTTTGGGAAATCTGCTGCCCCACCGCGGGCTCAATGACCGACTTTTCTGGCGACGGTTGTGAAACAACAAAACGAAACAACGAAACGCAGGAAACGTTCATTTTTTGGCTGGTTAGGTCTCTCGCAGCTCCTACGTATACCGTTAGCAGCATTATCGTTTACGGTCCTTTGCAGATTTCACTTTTGTTTCAAAATCGGCCCGCATTTGTAGCAATATAAATAGGAATTTACGATTATGTCAGTGCTTTTCAAAGCTCGTCACAAGAAGCAGTTTTTTTTCCTTGTCTCCGTCTCCCATGCTCGTGACACGACAAACATTTCATCTTTCTCATGTCATTACCGAGCTTAACATTTCCCATTTTTCTTTATTTATCACCTCAGCAATGACGCTTTCAACATTGCTGATCCTAGCAGTACACAACACGTGTGTCATACAATAGAGTTTAACATTTCCCATCTTTCTTTATTTATCACCTCAGCAATGACGCTTTCGACATTGCTGATCCTAGCAGTACACAACACGTGTGTCATACAATAGAGTTTAACATTTACCATCTTTCTTTATTTATCACCTCAGCAATGACGCTTTCGACATTGCTGATCCTAGCAGTACACAACACGTGTGTCATACAATAGAGTTTAACATTTACCATCTTTCTTTATTTATCACCTCAGCAATGACGCTTTCGACATTGCTGATCCTAGCAGTATGTAACACGTGTGTCACTAGGAATCTAGTATATAGCCAAGCTAGACCGTCACGAGTCTCTCGTAGCTCAGTGGTTAGAGCTTTCGACCGGTGTGAGGAAGATCATAGGTTCGATTTCTGACGGGGATTCTGATTTTTACTTTTTTCCCACGCTAGTGGCATGATGAACATTACATCTTTCTGAGTAGAACCGGTTTCGTTGCAAGCGACCATTACAACAAAATACCCGTTTATATGTTTTGCCGTGGTATCGGGATAAAGTAACTTTGATATGAAATATCCAGTCCCCTACCAACCCACCCTCCAGTTCCCAATCCACCCACCCTCCAGCTCCCTACCCACCCAGCTTCCAGCCCCCTACAAACCCACCCTCCAGCTCCCTACCCACCCACCTTCCAGCTCCCTACCCACCCACCCTCCAGCTCCCTACCCACCCACCTTCCAGCTCCCTACCCACCCACCCTCCAGCTCCCTACCCACCCACCTTCCAGCTCCCTACCCACCCACCTTCCAGCTCCCTACCCACCCACCTTCCAGCTCCCAACCCACCCACCTTCCAGCTCCCTATCCACCCAGACCTACGGATAGCAAGTCGGAAAAGGTTGCCAGTGATTGTCTTCATAAACAAAAAATATACAGGAAACTGATAATTAAACTTACTCCTCGTGAGACTCAAGAAACCAAGTGAACTTTCTTGCTGTGATCTCGTTTATTCCAAGGAGATCCTACTGACAAAGAATATTAAACGTGGCCATGTTTAAACCTTATTTGTATTACTTCATATATTATTTTATATGCTTCTGCATCGTAAATGCATATATGTAATTATTAGAAAAAGAAAAATTCTCTCAACATTCCAGACTTAGCTGAGTTGGCAAAGCTTGGACGTCACAATTCACAATACCGTTGAATACTTGAAATATGTTTAGGCTTAATTAGCAATCAGAAACAAACTGCACAAGACTAACTGCTATGACCACTCCTAATCAAAATGAATGAAATTTCTTTGATTAATGTCCTAGCTTTCTACCGTGTTTTACCTCGATTGGCACAAATCGCAATAGGTTTTGATCGTGCCAGAAATTTAACGCGGCAATTGAAACGTTCAATTGAGTTATCCGACCTTGACATGTGAATATAAACAGCACCTTCGTTGTCGCTTTTTGAAGCTTTCGCTCAGTTACTCAGTCGCACAGTCCCGGCTACATGTATTTGCTTGAGCTCTGATTGGTTCATTGGATTGTCTGCCTCTGTTTTGATTGGCCAGAGTAAGGTTTTGGGTTTACGACCCTTAAGTGAAAACCGCTTTATCAAATCAGGTGATAAAACTAAATTTCCTATAACAGTATTGTTGCTAACCTGAGCATAAGGTCCTGCGCATGCGCATCCACCGCGAGCCTGGATACCATAGAGATCATTAAGGAGCACAGAAACAAAGTTGTGATGCAGCATCTTTCCACTGTCCTCGTGACGTATTAACATTGAGAATATTGGAAGACGGCTTGCATTTTTATTCCCCAAAATTGTAATGTTTGGATTCTTTTGCCAAACTGCAAATGCTTTCCTTTGTAAAGAGAAGCAAGGAAATAATGAGTGGCTAAGAAAGGAAGAGAAATAGTGATTTTAAATAGAAAACGCACGCAGTACCAGCTAGTACCTGTACAAATACACCTGTATGTATGCCGGTTATATACTATACACACATTAAGAGAGTTTTTACTTCTCATTCTGGGCTTCAAATCTTTCTTGCACTGATCGAGTTTTGCTCTTGAAGTACGTGCAGACTTGCTGGACTTATATGAACCGTAGACCAGAAATACTCGACAACGTAATTATGCTTGGTGTGTTTTTCATGTTCGTTCTGATTTGCGCGCTTATTTTCGCTATCGTGCGGGATGGCTGCTGGATGGGCATGAGTTTTCGGCTATAAAACGTAACCCTCGATAAGTTAATAAAACAAAGTGATGCATGGAAATCGCAGTGGGAATCCTCAGAGTGGCTCCTACTTTCACTATTTCGGGATCGAAGTGAAATTTAGACTGAATGTTGGTGGAATTTCACAACATCTAGCCTCTATCAAACACACTGGAGTGTTAACACGTCCAGGCTTTTTCCTTTTAATCTTGAATTGCAACAGAGAGCTAAGCTAATCAGATAACGCGCTGTTTTTTTCTTTTTTTTTTCACATAACTAACCTGCAAAGTTCGTCTTCCCTTTCTTCAATGATATTGGTCCCAACAGCCTGAGAGACAGCAAGCAAACGTTAGGTACTGTACGTAACATTAATTCAAACACTCACCCAGTTAAGCTATAAGGAGCTTAAGCCACCAAGACCGCGACGGCAGCGAGAACGCCGCAAAATAAGTCAAATGATCAAATTATAGGTTTAGTGGAAAATGTGAACACACGGCGTTTAATTTTCCTTTCCCTAGATTTGAATTTGAAAGCCATCCCTACGAATTCAGCTCCTGGACAATTCAATCACATTAAACAGACAAATGTAAAAAATTGGAACAATTCCAAAGAAGTTTAAAATAGCGCGAATTTGACATTTTCCTTGGCGTTTCCGTCGTGGTTGCTTAAGGTGGTGTTACTGTTACTGGCCAGTTTAGGGTTTTGAGCTGTGGGTCGCTGTAACTGGTATGGGACTGGGTACCAAAATATCCTCAGGCACTTCCCTACACCCCCCCCCCCCCCCCCCCAAAAAAAAAAAAAAAAAAAATCTATCTTCATTAATTAATTAATTAATTAATTAAATCAAAGAACATGAAAGAAGAAGAGCGAGTAGGCTATTAAGCCAAACGAAACTAATACGTCAATCAGCCTAAAAACAAGGCACTCAGCCACTCGTAAATGTACAAGAGAGAGTCCAGCTCATACAGAAACACTTCGCTCTCAGTGGTGAAAAACATGTCAGAACTTGAGAATGCTAATAATAAATATGTTGAATCGGCATCCTCGTGTGCTCCCTGAGTCTTGATAAACGGAAGGTCTCAGATACACGAAAATATCTGAATAAGAAACACACTGACCGTCAATACCCTTTACGTCATTTTAAGATTCATGAATTAACATGCCAGTGAATCCTTCCAAAAACAAATTGAATACAATATCAATGCATTCAATAGGTAGGCCTACGCTGACTCTACGTTGTTTTGTTACCATTTTAATGCCGGATTACTCCTTATTTACGTGACGCGTGATTGCTTAAAAATTTTCTCCGTGATAAGTGATTTCACTTAAAAATTCGGCGTCATGCGGTACCCTCTTTCAACAGCTGGCCATGTTGGTTGTTGAGCAAGCTAGTTTCCAGGGAAGCCGTGAGTTCGGCACATGCTTATTGTGAGTTCTAACGTCACGTGGGGCTTTTGAGCCAACGGGAAAGTGTGAGAATTTCAGTTTGACTTTCAAACGGGGAAAGATGAATTTTCTTGCGGCAACCTTTTTCCATCTGATTGAAGTTCTTTTCCAGTCAAGTTCAAGGACGTTGTATGAGGAAAAGGTAAGCATTTATATGGAAGCTAAGACCGATTGTTTGGTTCGTTTCATGAGCTTTGAATTGTAGGCGTTTATACCTAGAGCAACCTCTTACGAAGTTGGGTTTTAAACAGCAGTTTTGACACGAAGCACAGCCATGAGGTTTCTTTGTTTGTATATTTCATTTTGGTAATGTAGTTTTGTCTATTTGCAGACATAGAGCTTAAACGTTTAATATCTGAAATTAGAAGTTGCGTGCCATTCCATGGGATTCTGGCAGGCCACCAGTCAAGAAGCACGATAACATCCATGGATGTAAGTTACAGTGTGTCAGTGCGATGGTTAAAGCTTATGTTAGGTTGACCACTTTTGATCACCCTTCTTCCAGGTTAATATATTTTGTTTTTGTATTTTGGAAACGTGTTATTAATTTTTCAAATTAAACCGTTGCATAAGAATGTGATATTTCATTTTTTATCCGCACCCCCTCCCCACCCCCTATAGAAGGCATAATTAGTAATAGCCTGCGAGCAAGCTCTCGGGCTCAGGTTCGGGGTTTGAGGGAGCGGAGAGCGAGAGCTTGCAACGATGTCTTAGAAATTTGAATGCCGCCCCCAATACTTGCCATGGCTCCCCGCTGTCCGAGCTGTCAGAATTTGGCCAATCAGCGCAAACCGGAAACGAGCGTAAATGTCAACAAACATGTAACAGTCCACGTGAAAAAAAACTGAACTTGCTCGCAACAAGTAGGGCAAATATAGATCTGTGTAGGGAGAAAACCGAAAGCAGAAGATCCAAACGATTTAATATTGTAGATATTGTAAAGCTTCTTTAAAACTTCGCTACGGGGATTCTTAAGGTGTTTCTCTTTTGAATGCATATTTATAATTTTGTGAATCGCGAGATGTTTTTTATTGAAAAGGTTTCAAATTACTTTCAAACATATGCAAATGACGTGGTGAACAAAAATAAATAAATTAAATAGCACCGGCCAAAACACTAGAGCTCTTTCGATAGCTGTTCAAATGGCTGGAAATCTTTCATCTAAACGGGTACTAACATTCGCCGTTCGAAAGGGTGAAAATTTTTTTTAAACGGCTAACAGCCGCCATTTGAACAGTTGAATATTTTTTCCCGTTAACTTTCAGCGTGAGAGGTCACAAATGCTGGTCGATAATTTTCTCGGCTGACCCAATTACAAAAGCTGAAACTTCGCCGATCTTAATTCTTCATTAGATACATCGGCAACAGAAGCCGCAGACATTGCAATACTTCTGGCTTCTGCTACCTGGTTGTCGATGATGCGTTGTAACGGACACACAACCAACACTGTTTGATGCTGCCTCCTTTCAATTTGCAGCCGCGGCAGCAAACAGTTGAAACATAACGCTTTTGCCATAGCCCGTCGGCAAAACAGTGAGGACATCACTGCCTTTAAGTAGTGCTTCAACTGCTTGACGTTGCCCGGGTTTCAATTCCGAAGGAAACTTCACATATTTTGAACAATTCTCGCACGCTTTATGAATACAATCTCCTCCGCTCTCCGCGATTTTGTTTTCTTGATCACGCACGACGCGCAAAGAATGATGACGTCATTATCCAATTAAATCTCAACCAATCAGCATTTTCCGCTAGCTTTTACAGGTTAGACATTCAAATTTCTGAGACATTGTTGCAAGCTCTCGCTTGTTTCCCTCCCCCACCCCCTCCCCCCCAAAAAAAAACTCCAAACCCGAACCCGAGAGCTTGCTCGCAGGCTAAATTAGTAAGGTCTGAAACGACCCTGTCGGAATCTTGAATTAGTCCATTATGAGGGACTGTCTGAATCGCTAGGTTGAGCCTATAGGGGGTGTCGGAATCACTATTATTTTTAGTCTACATAAGGTGTTGGAAATTATATAGAGTGTTTTCACATGACGTCATAAAAATTAAAAAATCTGAAGTATACATCCTACAAAGCTGTTTCTAACATGGTATGTGGATACCAGTGTTATAATCTTTCACAAAGTTTCAGGTTTTAACGATGTTTCGTTTTCGATTTATAAAGGTTGTAAATGTGTCACGTAATTCGTCACGCTATTTCAGATAAGCTGTGAAAATAAACAAAATTGAACTAGTTGAAAGTTATTAATGAATTATAGATGCTTATTAGCCGATTTCATCCCTCTTATAGTGAATAAAATATTTTGTGATGAGAGTTTTGGAGTTACTAAGACTTAAAAGTCTTTAATTTTTTGGCCGCCATGTTGGTGTCCCTAAGTGGGACACCAAGATGCCTGCTCCATACATTTCTTACTAAAAATGTCTATACTCATTTGCCTATAACTCTTGAATGAAATGCTCTTGCGCTTCAAAATTTGGCCCAGATGTGTAGTGTTAAACTCTCTACAATTCCATAAACATTTTGGAATCAAAAACTGCTTCTGAAGTTTGATGACGTCAGTGAAAACACTCTATACATGTATAGTGACTGTGCTTAAGCTATGACGTCACAAAAATCAATTTTCTCAAATTATGGGATTTGACCAGGGGATGTCGGAATCATGCCTTCTGTAGAGTGGGGAGAGAGGGGGTGTCGGAATCATGCCTTCCATAGAGGGGGGTGCGGATAAAAAATGGAATGTCCCAATGACCCACTCAATATTGCTATTTAAAAGCTTGGAGAGATTTCAGAATACCCAGCAACTTACATGTAAGCTTACATGTATTTACATATCGCTTAACAGTAAACATGTAAAAAGAACCATTCTTATTCAAAATAAGTGGCCGGGTATTCTTTAGTTTAGCCTTAGTTGTTCACATGCAACAATTTGTTGCAGTTTTCAGTTTGTATTTTTAACCAAAAGAACATAATTAAAGCTTTTACCGAGCGGTAAAATGCAGTTAATGGAACGTGACGCCCTAGGGGTAACTGGTCACGCAAGCATTGCGCAGTGAGTAAACAATAAGCAAAGCTTCCATTCATTATGAATGTTTTCTATTCATAAGCTTGGAATAAATGGCATTCATGTCTAGAAATCGATCAGATATGTGGAGATACATACTTGAAATATATCTTATCTTTACCTCGATTGGTTGTTGTTTTCTAAAGCTCTATTCATGGCTCGTAGTTAGCCACGTTGTGTATTTTTACTTTGTAGTACAAATGTAGTCATTGGTCGCATTCAAAGGCACTGTCTTATTATAAAAGCAGTAGGACACAATCCCAGGTCATTATCCTGGCAGCATTGCACGATGTAGTTACAGCTTATAAATTGTTTCCCACCCTCCCTCCCTTTGGAGATGGGTTGTTTTGTTTACTTTATTAAACTAGGGATCACTCCTTGTGGTTTGGCTAAGTCTGCGTAGCGACTTCCCCCAAGCTCTTGGCATTCCTTGTGGTTGCCATGGTTTTACCTTTGCCTTCATCTTGTTCGTGATCCAGCCCGGGCGGTGCTGGGGAGATAAGGAAGGCTCTGCCAATACTCTTGTCCTATCCCCAAGTTGCGGGGAGATAAGTGAGGCTTACGTTGTGCGCATAACCCGAAGTCGCGAATTACCTGCCACAGGGCTGTGTCCCCCCTATTACGCCACATTGTTGTTGTTTTATTGCGTCTCAACATGTTAGTTTTGGGTTTGGTTACGTCTAAATAAGTCCAAATAGCAACATAGGAACAGTGACATTAAATTGTTTTAAAACAGATTAATTAAGTTTCGGTGGTTAATTGTGTCAGGCAAGGATTTCCAGCTACTTTTTGAACCCAGTGTTGTTGTTGTTTCTCATTTGCATCAGAAATTGGTTGTGTTTCACCGACGATGAGTAAACGATAAACCCGATAGCGTGGCCTCCATGAATAAACATGAACTGCCGGACACCATTAAGTATTTAAATATATATATAAACAAATTCTTGAGTAGAATGGATAACGTAGAGCGCTCAACTATAGAGGAGCATTGACTATAACTTCATGAGAGTTCAGACTTCAGGAGCAATCATCGTTTTATTGCGACAGCTCTGTTTCGTATGGTCCAAAATTAAAAGGACCACACTCATCAGGCAACTTGAATGAATGACCGGTAAAATGGAATAAAATCACAATTTAATTGCTTAATTACAGGATTTTAGTCAGTGATGTACCACAATTTTATTGACGCAGAAAACGGCACGCATTTGCTACCTAGCAACCATTTTTGAATTTTCGTATTTTACTGCTTGTATTCCATTTTACCGGTCATTCGTTCAAGTTGCCTGATGAGTGTGGTCGTTTTAATTTTGGACCATACGAAACAGAGCTGTCGCAATAAAACGATGATTGCTCCTGAAGTCTGAACTCTCATGAAGTTATATATATATGTATGTATGTATGTATGTATGTATGTATGTATGTATGTATGTATGTATGTATGTATGTATGTATATAGATACATACATACATACATATACATACATACATACATACATACATACATACATACATATATATATACATATACATATACATATACATATACATATACATATACATATAAATATACATATACATATAAATATATTTTTCGCTTGAATTCGCGCGGCTCAGCTCCCGAGGGCCAACAAATTTATAAACCTCGCTTTGCGAGGAATTAATTTAATTGATTAATAAGTGTTAAATTTGATTAATTACTTAAAGTCAATACCATATCTGATTTTCAGGAAATGGAATCACTAGCAGAACTACAAATGAGGTCATCCATTTATGTACATGTATAACAGTATGTTGATCCACCTCTGTTGATCATGTCCAAAGAAGGATGATCAGTGGCATCTCGTTGTGACTATCAGAGGAAAAACACAATACAAAGAAAACATCCAGAAACAGGCTACATCTTTCTATTAGTTTTATTTAATTAGAAGCCTGAATTTTTCAGGTTGTTTTTTGAACTGCTTAAGTTGATAGCAAACTGAGAGGATCACAAATTTCACTCATGTTTTTGTTCAGTTAACTCTTTAACTACCAAGAGTGCCAAATATCAAAATTCAAGAAAAATCCCAAATTTCATGTTGTAAAATATTGAAACCAAATGGTAACTGTATCATGTGAAAGCACTGTACTGCTGTACATACAATGTAGGATTTCTTCCACAGACTCAAAAGTTAGGACTTCACTACATGTACATGTCTCCATAATTGAATCTGGCAGTGAAAGGGTTAAGTGATGAGGTCAGAAATTCTGATTCCTTTCAGTTTTAAGTTACATGTACATGATCTAAGTGACAAGCACTAAGGTGCGGGATTGCAGAAAACTAGTTTAATGAGATGGAAGTCCTATTTCTATCTCACTGAATAACAATACATCCCATTGTATCATGCTTCATTCTAAAAAAACTGAATTAATTTTCTGCAATCCTGCACCTCACTCATGACATGGGAATTAGAAATTCTGAATCCTTTTAGAATAATATTATTAGATGTATATAGCTGTTTTTGTTTGGTTAATTGACCGTGGGGGAGATCAGAATTTCTGAATTTTTAAGAAATAGATGTATATACCAGTAGCTATTTTTGTTTAGTTAACTGATGGTGGGATCAGAATTTCTGAATTTTTAAGAATTAGATATATATAGCTGTTTTTGTTTGGTTAACTGACGGGGGGATCAGAATTTCTGAATTTTTAAGAAATAGATGTATATACCAGTAGCTGTTTTTCTTTGATTAACTGACAAGGGGATCAGAATTTCTGAACTTTTAAGAATTAGATGTATATGGCTGTTTTTGTTTAGTTAACTGACGGGGGATCAGAATTTCTGAATTTATAAGAATTAAATGTACATGGCCGTTTTTGTTGGGTTAATTGATGGGGGGATCAGAATTTCTGAATCCTTTTAGAATAAGTTGTATATAGCTGTTTTTGTTCGGTAATTGACGGGGGGATCAGAATTTGTAAAACCTCTTAAGATTCGGGAGAGATCAGAAATTCTGAACAGGTTTTAAATTTAATTCGTGAAAATTACAAATTGGCTTGAAAGAATTTTGTGCTTCCTTGCAAACAGAGAAAACTCTCCTATCAGTTTTAGCATGATTTTACGATTTAAAAATGGTATAATTTAAAAATTATTCAACTAAAAAAGTAGTGAAATGGCTTTTCCGAAAAAACTTCACATTTTAATTTTGGCCAATTTTCCACTAATTTCCGTGCAAAAACCAATTTCCGAGGTAGGTTGATAATTTATCCGTAAAAATAAGTCATTTTTGTAGTGTACCTTAGTATTTACTCTGAATTTGTCTAAATCGTAGTGCCACATTTTAGTTTGGAACGCGTTTGAGTAAAAAAGCATAACGAACAAGCGAGTGACCCGCGCATCGCACTCGCTATTTGGCAATGCTTTTAACTGAAAACCATGTTCTTCAGAAAATGTTTTTGCCATCGCGCTCTAACCATTGCGAATCTAAAGATTAAAAAAAAATCTTGCCCCACACGAATTTGTTGACAAAATGCTTTAAAAAGAGCGCGCCCCGCAATTGTTAATTTTATCACACCTTGGTATTTACATCACGCGTCAAAATGCATAATTGACAGCAGTTGAATCTGCCAAGAGACAAGAGCATTCCCAAAGCTTAATCTGTTGACCAATTACAACCGACTGGTTCTGTATATGCAAATAATTATGCTGCGCATCAAGAAACTGGGCACTGTAAGTATATGTCGCTAAACACAATGGCATACGGGGCGATGCCTGAGGGGTTGGCTCGCTACTCCATGAGTGTCGTCACAAAGTGTCCCTGGGGTTGGCTCGCTACTCCATGACTGTCGTCACAAAGTGAACCATGGGTTTGCTCGCTACTTCATGACTGTCGTCACGAAGTGTCCCAGGTGTTGGCTCGCTACTCCATGACTGTCGTCACGAAGTGTCCCGGGGTTTGGCTCGCTACTCCATGACTGTCGTCACGAAGTGTCCCGGGGTTGGCTCGCTACTCCACGACTGTCGTCACGAAGTGTTCCGGGGGTTGGTTCGCTACTCCATGACTGTCGTCACGAAGTGTCCCGGGGGTTGGCTCGCTACCCCATAACTGTCGTCACGAAGTGTCCCGGGGGTTGACTCGCTACTCCATAACTGTCGTCACGAAGTGTCCCGGGGGTTGGCTCGCTACTCCATGACTGTCGTCACGAAGTGTCCCGGGGGTTGGCTCGCTACTTCATGACTTCGAGCCTCTTCCGTCGTCCGCCATATTAAAGCGTAACAAACAAGCGAGTGACCCGCGCATCGCGCTCGCTATTTGGCAACGCTTTTAACTGAAAACCATGTTCTGCGGAAAATGTTTTTGCCATCGCGCTCTACCATTGCGAAAGAAAGCTTACATTCAAAGGACTTAACTTAAATTGTCTAATTGAAGGTCTGTCCTGTCTTTTCTTGACCTTTGATCTTCGTGGTGGGTCCAGAGAATCCGTTCCTGGCACGGCAAGGACAGAATCAAGAAATCAGAAAACGCAATCAGAAAACTCAAAGCTGACAGGGTAGAAGAGACTTGTCCTAAGACGTTACGCTACAACGCCAAAGCGCACTTATCAGATCCGATGAAGAATTCAAGAAGGAAATCGGAACCATATTAAAGAAAGCAGGCAACATGCCAGGCAAAACAGAAATTACGAGCAGCGCTAATCAACCATTGTCCAATTATAATCTCTTGTTCAAATCAAAGAACATGAAAGAAGAAGAGCGAGTAGGCTACTAAGCCAAACGAAACTAATACGTCAATCAGCCTAAGAACAAGGCACTAAGCCACTCGTAAATGTACAAGAGAGAGTCCAGCTCATACAGAAACAATTTGCTCTCAGTGGTGAAAAGCATGTCAGAACTTGAGAATGCCAATAATAAATATGTTGAATATCATCCTCGTGTGCTCCCTGAGTCTTGATAAACGGAAGGTCTCAGATACACGAAAATATCTGAATAAGAAACACATTGACCGTCAATACCCCGGGGTCAATACCCTTTATTTTATTTTAAGATTCATGAATTAACATGCCAGTGAATCCTTCCAAAAACAAATTGAATACAATATCAATGCATTCAATAGGTAGGCCTACGCTGACTCTACGTTGTTTTGTTACCATTTTAATGCCGGATTACTCCTTTTTTACGTGACGCCTGATTGCTTAAAAGCGTGATTTCACTTAAAAATTCGGCGTCATGCGGTTCTCCCCCCTTTGCCACCCTCTTTCAACAGCCGGCCATGTTGGTTGTTGAGCAAGCTAGTTTCCAGGGAAGCCGTGAGTTCGGCACATGCGTATTGTGAGTTCTAACGTCACGTGGGGCTTTTGAGCCAATGGGAAAGTGTGAGAATTTCAGTTTGACTTTCACGCGGGCGAAGATGAATTTTCTTGTGGCTACCTTTTTCCATCTGATTGAAGTTCTTTTCCAGTCAAGTTCAAGGACGATGTATGAGGAAAAGGTAAGCATTTATATGGAAGCTAAGACCGATTGTTTGGTTCGTTTCATGAGCTTTGAATTGTAGGCGTTTATACGTGGAGCAACCTCTTACGAAGTTGGGTTTACAGCAGTTTTGACACGAAGCACAGCCATGAGGTTTCTTTGTTTGTATATTTTCACTTTCGTAATGTAGTTTTGTCTATTTGCAGACATAGAGCTTAAAAGTTTAATATCTGAAATTAGAAGTTGCGTGCCATTCCATGGGATTCTGGCAGGCCACCAGTCAAGAAGCACGATAACATCCATGGATGTAAGTTACAGTGTGTATACGATGGTTAAAGCTTATGTTAGGTTGACCACTTTTGATCACCCTTCTTCCAGGTTAATATATTTTGTTTTTGTTTTTTGGAAACGTGTTATTAATTTTTCAAATTAAACCGTTGCATAAGAATGGGATATTTCATTTTTTATCCGCACCCCCTCCCCACCCCCAATAGAAGGCATAATTAGTAAGGTCTGAAACGACCCTGTCGGAATCTCGAATTAGTCCATTATGAGGGACTGTCTGAATCACTAGGTTGAGCCTATAAGGGGTGTCGGAATCACTATTTTAGTCTACATGAGGTGTTGGAAATTATATAGAGTGTTTTCACATGATGTCATAAAAATTAAAAAATCTGAAGTATACATCCTACAAAGCTGTTTCTAACATGGTATGTGGATACCAGTGTTATAATCTTTCACAAAAAGTTTCAGGTTTTAACAATGTTTCGTTTTCGATTTATAAAGGTTGTAAATGTGTCACGTAATTCGTCACGCTATTTCAGATAAGCCGTGAAAATAAACAAAATTGAACTAGTTGAAAGTTATTAACGAATTACAGATGCTTGTTAGCCAATTTCATCCCTCTTATAGTGAATGTAATATTTTGTGATGAGAGTTTAGGTGTTATTAAGACTTTAAAGTTTTTAATTTTTTGGCGGCCATGTTGGTGTCCCTAAGTGGGACACCAAGATGACCGCTCCATACATTTCTTACTAAAAATGTCTATACTCGTTCGCCTATAACTCTTGAATGAAATGCTCTTGCGCTTCAAAATTTGGCCCAGATGTGTAGTGTTAAACTCTCTACAATTCCATAAAAATTTTGGAATCAAAAACTGCTTCTGAAGTTTGATGACGTCAGTGAAAACACTCTATACATGTATAGTGACTGTGCTTAAGCTATGACGTCACAAAAATCAATTTTCTCAAATTATGGGATTTGACCAGGGGATGTCGGAATCATGCCTTCTGTAGAGAGGGGAGAGAGGGGGTGTCTGAATCATGCCTTCCATAGAGGGGGGTGCGGATAAAAAATGGAATGTCCCAATGACCCACTCAATATTGCTATTTAAAAGCTTGGAGAGATTTCAGAATACCCAGCAACTTACATGTAAGCTTACATGTATTTACATATCGCTTAACAGTAAACATGTAAAAGGAACCATTCTTATTCAAAATAAGTGGCCGGGTATTCTTTAGTTTAGCCTTAGTTGTTCACATGCAACAATTTGTTGCAGTTTTCAGTTTGTATTTTTAACCAAAAGAACAATATTGTTTTAAAACAGATTAATTAAGTAATTTCACAGTGAGCCAAAACTAAGATGATGATTATGAGACTGGTATGAACTCAGACCAGTGTGGCTCAGAACAGTGCGAGTAAAAGTACATGTACACGTAATGCAACTCGAAATTTAGGCCCTATTTATATGGTCTCTGGTACCTGAGACATCCCTCCCCCCGAGACAACTTTACAGAGCATTTATATGGAGTTGTGAGTTGTAACAGCTGTCCCCTCTAGCACACCAATCTCTCTCGCGATGCCATTTTTTGCACGTTTGGTCTCTGCCGACCTAAAACACACGGGCTCCTGGAACAATTTGATCTGTCTCGTCTCATGTAGGCAAGCCAAAGTGTATATGAGAAAAAGTTGTCCCAACTGCCAGGGTTACCCTACCTGCCGAGGCAAGACAACTCACCCACCCGAGTTGTCTCCCCCCTTCCCCCCCCCCCGAGACGAGTTTGTGATTCTCGTGTAAACGGTTGGTTACTCAATGCCATGAAATACATGTACCATAATACTAGAAATATGTGTCTCACATCTCGCAAAGTTCGGGGGAGGATGCACTGCAAAATTTTAGCAATGTGGGAGGGAGAGATGGAATTTCTGATTTGACTGGAGAGGTTGAGTTGCATGCCGGCAATGGCCCTGAAATTTAAAGTTGAGACAATGTTGTTCCTAGTCGCTTCCATTTAACTTGTACTTAGTACCCTGTCTTCCTAAAATAAAATAAATGGGAGCTGGTACTGGCCAGTTTAGGGTTTTGAACTGTGGGTCGCTGTAACTGGTATGGGACTGGGTACCAAAATATCCTCAGGCACTTAAATCCCCCCCCCCCCACCCCCAAACCTATCTTCATTAATTTTTGTCAGAAGGAAAATTGGTTTGAAAGTGGATTTATAGTACTGTTGTGAACATGGGTCGAGGACAATATGCAGTGCATGTGTTGTGTTTATTTTGATTGGGTGAGAGTTTGTTTATCAGGAATACAGCTAACTCCTGCTGTCTCGATTAAGTTCCATTTTTGAAGCTTGTGAGTGCTATCTTCCAAATTAACCTGTTCCCTTTAGATTCTGCTGATGTTTTTGTTCTATATACTGGGTATCAAATAATTGCTAACCCAATTCACTATTTGCTAGAATGGTTGAGATCGCAGGAGTTTACTGTTGCTGAAGAGTGATGTTGCACAAAAAATAACAACTCAAAATAATAATTTAATCTTACTCAAAAACAGCAATGAGACTACAGTAACATAGAATAGTAAAACCTCCTAACATACCATAGATAATAGTAATTAAATGTAGCATTGTCATATGCATACAATGTTATGTAATTTAAGCTTATATCAAAGTTTCTTAGTGGCCTTAGTGAGAATTTCAATAAACATCAATTTACAGTATGAACTTAGAGAATAGTTTCTAGTGTTTGAGTACTAATATATTATATTGAAAAACAGGTCCTCTTATCATCTGCCAGTCAGTTGTTTAGGTACTTAAATCTTCCTTTTGCAAAAGGTAGATTAAAGAATAATTTATAGAGGGCTGTATATAAGCTTAAGCTTACTTGCCTGTAAATGTAGGTTGTTTGAATTGAAGAGTGAACTAAAGTGTGGTGATTTGAGCTAGATTTCTTAATCGTTCTTCTCTGAGCCTTTCCTTTAATCTCTGTTTGCTTTTTCCTACCGTATGAAAGATATTCATCACGAGTATTTAACTGATCGTGCAATTCTTGCTGCCTCTCGTTGCGTCTATAAACAAAATCATTTTGTCCAACACTTTCAGTCGGTGTCGCCTCTCCTGATCGGTTTCATTCAGAAGGCGTTCAAGGCGTTTGAACCTACTCAAACGGTGTGGCTAGAATAGGCTGTTCGAAGTCTTTGTAATCAATGCTCGCGTTGTTTCTTTGTTGCTTGATCGCGGGGGAATTTCAAGTCGCCGTTCTCACTCCAGCGGAGTTTCGGTGGTTAATTGTGTCAGGCAAGGATTTCCAGCTACTTTTTGAACCCAGTGTTGTTGTTTCTCATTTGCATCAGAAATTGGTTGTGTTTCACCGACGATGAGTAAAGGATAAACCCGACAGCGTGGCCTCCATGAATAAACATGAGAGCGCGCCATTGTCAGCGGTTGCGATTTTTGTTGCCTGGCAACTGCCGGACACCATTAAGTATTTAAATATATATATATATATCTATGTATGTATGTATGTATGTATGTATGTATGTATGTATATATATGTATGTATATATATATATGTATATGTATATATATATATATATATATATATATATATATATATATATATATATATATATATATACATATACATATTCGCGAATTCAAGCAAAAAATATATTTATAATATATATATAAAAATATATATATATATATATTTTTATATATATATTATAAATATATTTTTTGCTTGAATTCGCGCGGCTCTGCTCCCGAGGGCCGACAAATTTATAAACCTCGCTTTGCGAGGAATTAATTTCATTGATTAATAAGTGTTAAATTTGAGTAATTAGTTAGTCAATACCATGTCTGATTTTCAGGAAATGGAATCACTAGCAGAACTACAAATGAGGTCATCCATTTATGTACATGTATAACAGTATGTTGATCCACCTCTGTTGATCATGCCCAAAGAAGGATGATCAGTGGCATCTCGTTGTGACTATCAGAGGAAAAACACAATAAAAAGAAAACATCTAGAAACAGGCTACATCTTTCTATTAGTTTTATTTAATTAGAAGCCTGAATTTTTTTCAGGTTGTTTTTTCAACTGCTTAAGTTGATAGCAAACTGAGAGGACCACAAATTTCACTCATGTTTTTGTTCAGTTGACTCTTTAACTACCAAGAGTGCCAAATATCAAAATTCAAGAAAAATCCCAAATTTCATGTTGTAAAATATTGAAACCAAATGGTAACTGTATCATGTGAAAACACTGTACTGCTGTACATACAATGTAGGATTTCTTCCACAGACTCAAAAGTTAGGACTGCACTACATGTACATGTCTCCATAATTGACTCTGGTAGTGAAAGGGTTAAGTGATGAGGTCAGAAATTCTGATTCCTTTCAGTTTTAAGTTACATGTACATGATGTAAGTGACAAGCACTAAGGTGCAGGATTGCAGAAAACTAGTTTAATGAGATGGAAGTCCTATTTCTATCTCACTGAATAACAATACATCCCATTGATCAGAATTTCTGAATTTTTAAGAATTAGATGTATATAGCTGTTTTTGTTCGGTTAAATGACAGGGAGATAAGAATTTCTGAATTTTTAAGAATTAGATGTATATAGCTGTTTTTGTTCAGTGAACTGACGGGGGAATCAGAATTTCTGAATTTTTAAGAAATAGATGTATATACCGGTAGCTGTTTTTGTTTGGTTAACTGATGGGGGGATCAGAATTTCTGAATTTTTAAGAATTAGATGTATATACCGGTAGCTGTTTTTGTTCGGTTAACTGAAGGGGGGATCAGAATTTCTGAATTTTTAAGAAATAGATGTATATACCGGTAGCTGTTTTTGTTCGGTTAACTGACAGGGGGATCAGAATTTCTGAACTTTTAAGAATTAGATGTATATGCCTGTTTTTGTTTAGTTAACTGACGGGGGGATCAGACTTTCTGAATTTTTAAGAAGTAGATGTATATAGCTGTTTTTGTTCGGTTAACTGACAGGGGGATCAGAATTTCTGAACTTTTAAGAATTAGATGTATATGCCTGTTTTTGTTTAGTTAACTGACGGGGGGATCAGAATTTCTGAATTTTTAAGAATTAAATGTACATGGCTGTTTTTGTTTGGTTAATTGACGGGGGATCAGAATTTCTGAATCCTTTTAGAATAAGATGTATATAGTTGTTTTCGTTCAGTTAATTGATGGGGGGGATCAGAATTTCTGAATCCTTTTAGAATAAGATGTATATAGTTGTTCGTTCAGTTAATTGATGGGGGGGGATCAGAATTTCTGAATTCTGAATCCTTTTAGAATAAGGTGTATATAGCTGTTTTTGTTCAGTTAATTGATGGGGGGATCAGAATTTCTGAATTCTGAATCCTTTTAGAATAAGATGTATATAGTTGTTTTTGTTCAGTTAATTGATGGGGGGATCAGAATTTCTGAATTCTGAATCCTTTTAGAATAAGTTGTATATAGCTGTTTTTGTTTGGTTAATTGACAGTGGGGGAGATCAGAATTTCTGAATTTTTAAGAAATAGATGTATATAGCTGTTTCTGTTCAGTGAACTGACGGGGGGATCAGAATTTCTGAAACCTCTTAGGTTTCGGGAGAGATCAGAAATTCTGAACAGGTTTTAAATTTAATTCATGAAAATCACAAATTCGCTTGAAAGAATTTTGTGCTTCCTTGCAAACAGAGAAAACTCTCCTATCAGTTTTAGCATGATTTTACGATTTAAAAATTTTATAATTTAAAAATTATTCAACTAAAAAAGTAGTGAAATGGCTTTTCCGAAGAGGTTGTAGAAACTACTACGTGCAAAAACCAATTTCCGAGGTAGGTTGATAATTTATCCGTAAAAATAAGTCATTTTTGTAGTGTACCTTAGTATTTACTCTGAATTTGTCTAAATCGTAATGCCACATTTTAGTTTGGAACGCGTTTGAGTAAAAAAGCATAACGTACAAGCGAGTGACCCGCGCATCGCACTCGCTATTTGGCAATGCTTTTAACTGAAAACCATGTTCTTCAGAAAATGTTTTTGCCATCGCGCTCTAACCATTGCGAATCTAAAGATTAAAAAAAAATCTTGCCCCACACGAATTTGTTGACAAAATGCTTTAAAAAGAGCGCGCCCCGCAATTGTTAATGTTATCACACCTTGGTATTTACATCACGCGTCAAAATGCATAATTGACAGCAGTTGAATCTGCCAAGAGACTAGAGCATTCCCAAAGCTTAATCTGTTGACCAATTACAACCGACTGGTTCTGTATATGCAAATAATTATGCTGCGCATCAAGAAACTGGGCACTGTAAGTATATGTCGCTAAACACAATGGCATACGGGGCGATGCCTGAGGGGATGCTCGCTACTCCATGAGTGTCGTCACAAAGTGTCCCTGGGGTTGGCTAGCTACTCCATGTACTGTCGTCACGAAGTGTCCCGGGGGTTGGCTCGCTACTCCATGACTTTCGTCACGAAGTGTCCCGGGTGTTGGCTCGCTACTCCATGACTGTCGTCACGAAGTGTCCCGGGGGTTGGCTCGCTACACCATGACTGTCGTCACAAAGTGTCCCGGGGGTTGGCTAGCTACTCCATGTACTGTCGTCACGAAGTGTCCCGGGGGTTGGCTCGCTACTCCATGTACTGTCGTCACGAAGTGTCCCGGGGGTTGGCTCGCTACTCCATGACTGTCGTCACGAAGTGTCCCGGGGGTTGGCTCGCTACTCCATGACTGTCGTCACGAAGTGTCCCGGGGGTTGGCTCGCTACCCTATGACTGTCGTCACGAAGTGTCCCGGGGGTTGGCTCGCTACCCCATGACTGTCGTCACGAAGTGTCCCGGGGGTTGGCTCGCTACTCCATGACTGTCGTCACGAAGTGTCCCGGGGGTGGCTCGCTACTCCATGTACTGTCGTCACGAAGTGTCCCGGGGGTTGGCTCGCTACTCCATGACTGTCGTCTCGAAGTGTCCCGGGGTTTGGTTCGCTACTCCATGACTGTCGTCACGAAGTGTCCCGTGGGTTGGCTCGCTACTCCATGACATGACTCCATAACGGTCCAGAGCGCTAAACACGAAAAGCTTCCGTCTCACAAAAGAGCCAAATTACAAAGAAAATGGGGCAAAATGACGTAACAAGGTGTATGTTTTACTCCATAACAAAAAAAAAGTACTTTGGTGGTATTCGATCGTGTAAAAGAGCGCGTCTATTTTTGGACTGCAAAACGCTCTGTAAAGAGCAGGGGAAACAAAGCGCAGCGTACAAGCGTGTGACCCATAATTCACGCTCGCTATTTGGCAACGCTTTTAACTGAAAACCACGTTCTGCGGAAAATGTTTTTGCCATCGTACTCTGACCATTGCGACTCTAGCGAAACAATTCGCTCTCAGTGTTGAAAAACCTGTCAGAACTTGAGAATGCCAATAATAAATATGTTGAATATCATCCTCGTGTGCTCCCTGAGTCTTGATAAACGGAATGTCTCAGATACACGAAAATATCTGAATAAGAAACACATTGACCGTCAATACCCTTTATTTCATTTAAAGATTCATGAATTAACATGCCAGTGAATCCTTCCAAAAACAAATTGAATACAATATCAATGCATTCAATAGGTAGGCCTACGCTGACTCTACGTTGTTTTGTTACCATTTTAATGCCGGATATAGAGGATATTACATGGCCGCGCGAAGATACGAAATTTCTCTTCGAGTGTTGAAAAATATTTCACGAGTGAGCGCAGCGAACGAGTGAAATATTTTTCAACACGAGAAGAGAAATTTCGTATCTTCAAGCGGCCATGTAATGTTCTGTTTATTATATAAACACCAATGAAATCAAACCTTGTTTTTTCAGTTCTTTTTGCTTTGCTCTCAATCTCGTAAAATTGAATAGCCTTTTCCTATATTCGCGCCTTGTAAGATAACGGTCAACGCTTGATAAGATTCCTCTGAGAGAAGACGGCTCATATTGTTCACCTTTCTTCGTTCTAGCTGCAATAATGAACTCGCTGAGGTATACTGATTCAGCTCTTGTGGTGGGATTTTCTCTAATTCTCTCTCTTCTTTCCGAACCTCGCGAAGAAAGTTTAGAACAATGTTGAGGTCATACATGGTCTTTTTCTTCGTATTTTCGTTCTCTTGTTGAGCAATAAGTTTGTCAACATCATCTTCGGACACATCAATAAATCTGCATTTAGAATTATTGTCGATAATCGAGAATATTTAGATTCCAGTTAGGTTTGTCCGCCATTCTGAAATTGTGTCGAGACTACGTTGACAAAGGCGCCGTTGCAACCATAGCAACGGTGATCTTTTCACGTGTGAAGATAACATGTTATTCTCACGTGTGAAGATATGATGTTTACGCGTGAAAGCTCACCTGGTATTTCATTGGTGATTATATAATAATACTAATTATTTACGTGACGCGTGATTGCTTAAAAATTTTCTCCGTGATGCGTGATTTCACTTAAAAATTCGGCGTCATGCGGTACTCCCCCTTTGCCACCCTCTTTCAACAGCCGGCCATGTTGGTTTTTGAGCAAGCTAGTTTCCAGGGAAGCCGTGAGTTCGGCACATGCGTATTGTGAGTTCTAACGTCACGTGGGGCTTTTGAGCCAATGGGAAAGTGTGAGAATTTCAGTTTGACTTTCACGCGGGCGGCTGGAGTGCACATTGGTCAGTTATTGCAAGAAGATGAATTTTCTTGTGGCTACCTTTTTCCATCTGATTGAAGTTCTTTTCCAGTCAAGTTCAAGGACGTTGTATGAGGAAAAGGTAAGCATTTATATGGAAGCTAAGACCGATTGTTTGGTTCGTTTCATGAGCTTTGAATTGTAGGCGTTTATACGTGGAGCAACCTCTTACGAAGTTGGGTTTACAGCAGTTTTGACACGAAGCACAGCCATGAGGTTTCTTTGTTTGTATATTTTCATTTTCGTAATGTAGTTTTGTCTATTTGCAGACATAGAGTTTAAAAGTTTAATATCTGAAATTAGAAGTTGCGTGCCATTCCATGGGATTCTGGCAGGCCACCAGTCAAGAAGCACGATAACATCCATGGATGTAAGTTACAGAATGTATGCGATGGTTAAAGCTTATGTTAGGTTGACCACTTTTGATCACCCTTCTTCCAGGTTAATATATTTTGTTTTTGTTTTTTGGAAACGTGTTATTAATTTTTCAAATTAAACCGTTGCATAAGAATGGGATATTTCATTTTTTATCCGCACCCCCTCCCCACCCTCTATGGAAGGACCCGGCCTATGCAATCGATGAAAATCGATCATCGGAAACCCAATCGATATCAATCGATGACAATCAGTTAATTGATATCGATTGGCATCGGCCAATCGATGACCAATCGATAGTCACACAAAAATTATCACTAATTACATCGATTGTCATCGATTGCCATCGATTGCCATTGATTGTCATCGATTGCGATCGATTGTCATTGACCATTTGGCATGATCACAGCTTGTTTTGCCTGGTTTCGACCGGTTATTCATGCGCTTTTTCTGGCTGTTTTAATTTCTATTGATTCATGTCAATGTCACGTCAGAAAGCCGCGAAGATCAGAGTGCTCAAAATGCTACAATGGTCAATGAGAATGCCGTGGAGGTCAACGTTAACGTTCGAGGGTGTATCGTCAAGGGATACCAAGAGTGTAAGCACCAGCAGTGGAGGGCACTACGACCCGATCATGCTCATCGAGTAATCAATCAACAAGGGAAAGTGGCCGCGGATTCTTTATTAAATACGCCATCTATTATTTTGACGAGAAGAAAGATCGTTTTTTTATTTACTTATTCACCTTTTCTTTCTGTTAGAAATTGTGGGTGCCTACCTAGACATCGCCACGTACCTCCATTTACTACAGCTTATGACATATACAAGTATCAATTGCTTCGTCTGGCTTAGCGTATGTCCTTCTACACATATTCGCACTTTTGCAATTATATTTTTTAAGTGTTTTGTATGCCAGAGTAAATCTATCGCCGTTTATAGATGATGTAGTTTTATACTAGTGCTATTTTTACAATTTACCCATACTAGTACATGGGCAATTTTCAATCTTCCCAGCATAGTCCATGGGTAAAGTGACTTTCTTGGGGTAATTAGTCGTTTTTTCATATTTAACATACTTATTATTTAAGCCGCGCGAAAGGCACCCGTTACTGTTATTAATAAACCAGAAAAGAAAGCCAAGGTAAAAAACAATGGGTTGTTAATTGTTGTCTTATAATTGTTGTTATCCATCGAATATCCCATGATAAGGGAGTCGATGAAAATCGATGAAAATCGATGACAATCGATTTGAATCGATGACAATCAATGAGAATCGATGACAATCGATCAAATTAAAAGTCACAAAATTTTATTTCATCGATTGGTCATCGATTTTCAATATCAATCGATTAATTGACATCGATTGTTATCGATTGTTATCGATTTTCATCGATTATCGATTTCATCGATTGCATAGGCCGGGGGAAGGAACATGGGTTGAGGACAATATGCAGTGCATTTGTTGTGTTTATTTTGATTGGGTGAGAGTTTGTTTATCAGGAATACAGCTAACTCCTGCTGTCTCGATTAAGTTCCATTTTTGAAGCTTGTGAGTGCTATCTCCCAAATTAAGCTGTTCCCTTTAGATTCTGCAGATGTTTTTGTTCTATATACTGGGTATCAAATAATTGCTAACCCAATTCACTATTTGCTAGAATGGTTGAGATCGCAGGAGTTTACTGTTGCTGAAGAGTGATGTTGCACAAAAAATAACAACTCAAAATAATAATTTAATCTTACGCAAAAACAGCAATGAGACTACAGTAACATAGAATAGTAAAACCTCCTAACATACCATAGATAATAGTAACTAAATGTAGCATTGTCATATGCATACAATGTTATGTAATTTAAGCTTATATCAAAGTTTCTTAGTGGCCTTAGTGAGAATTTCAATAAACATCTATTTACAGTATGAACTTAGAGAATAGTTTCCAGTGTTTGTGTACTAATATATTATATTGAAAAACAGGTCCTCTTATCATCTGCCAGTCAGTTGTTTAGGTACTTAAAATCTTCCTTTTGCAAAAGGTAGATTAAAGAATAATTTATAGAGGGTTGTATATAAGCTTAAGCTTACTTGCCTGTAAATGTAGGTTGTTTGAACTGAAGAGTATTGGAGGGTGAACTAAAGTGTGGTGATTTGAGCTAGATTTCTTAATCGTTCTTCTCTGAGCCTTTCCTTTAATCTCTGTTTGAGTAAAGGATAAACCCGACAGCGCGGCCTCCATGAATAAACATGAGAGCGCGCCATTGCCAGCGGTTGCGATTTTTGTTGCCTGGCAACTGCCAGACACCATTAAGTATTTAAATATATATATATAAAAGCATACGAAGTAGTTAAGATTGTAAAAACATTTTATCTGCTACTCGGAGTTTCACGTGTTGCAAGCAACACGATCATCAGGCAACTGCCAAAAATTCAAAAAAATACAAAAATAGAAATTCAACGGGATACAGAACAATATATCGTTTGTGTAACTAAATACGTATAAGCGCAAGGTTTAAGTGCGTATATTACAATATAAACATTCAGGTTATGGAGGTGTTTAGTAGAAATTTGTTCGTGTGTCTACATTTTGACATCAATTCGCTCCTCTTATTTAGCGAAGCCATATTGGGTTTGCAGATGATAAAAAATTTTTCCCATAAGCATAAACTGCACTTTTTGCTTACATTTGTATATGCGATGGTTTGTTTTACTTTTCTCCATGTGATGTTGTACTTGATGTTTTGATCTTTAAGGCTCCATATATATTTACTGAGTTCGGTTACGTGTCTATATCTATCGTGTTTGAATGAGCATATATGATTGTTATATCTAACTTTAAATGTAGTGTCACACAGTCCGATATATGTTTCTTTTGTGTTTGATGTAGATACCACTGCTTGATATATGATACTTGTGTCCTCGCAATTGCCATTCATGGGACACGTGGATTTGTTGCGGCACTTGCAATTTGACTTTTGGATTTCAATTGGCTTTGATTTGCGTATTACTGCTTTGTTGTGGTTGGTAATGATGGTCTTGACATTACTCATGCAGCTGTAGCTTAGTTTCAACGTGTTTCGATTGAAGATTTTATGCAGCGGATTTGTTTTGGGAAAGTGTTGATCGACAAGGTTGAGAAAGCATTTTCCTACGTTTGTTTCAACGTTTTTGTTGTAAGGTGGGTTGTACCACGTAATGTTTCTTTGCCGTTTTCTTTTACGTTTTTGTGGCGTTTCTTTGAAAGTGAGGTCAAATCGATATCCGCTTGCATTTAATGCGTCTTGATATATAGGTTTTGCTTTGTCGAAGGACTCCTTATCAGACGATATCTCACAAAGGCGTTTGTTAATTGACTCAGGAATGTTCTTGAGTATGGACGGAGGTACAACATCACATGGAGAAAAGTAAAACAAACCATCGCATATACAAATGTAAGCAAAAAGTGCAGTTTATGCTTATGGGAAAAATTTTTTATCATCTGCAAACCCAATATGGCTTCGCTAAATAAGAGGAGCGAATTGATGTCAAAATGTAGACACGCGAACAAATTTCTACTCAACACCTCCATAACCTGAATGTTTATATTGTAATATACGCACTTAAACCTTGCGCTTATACGTATTTAGTTACACAAACGATCTATTGTTCTGTATCCCGTTGAATTTCTATTTTTGTATTTTTTTGAATTTTTGGCAGTTGCCTGATGATCGTGTTGCTTGCAACACGTGAAACTCCGAGTAGCAGATAAAATGTTTTTACAATCTTAACTACTTCGTATGCTTTTATATTGCTCCGGTTTATCCAGTTGAGCACTCTCAATAGCCGATGAAGACGTCACCGCTTTCCCTGATTATATATATATATATCGCTTGAATTCTCACGGCTCAGCTCCCGAGGGCCGACAAATTTATAAACCTCGCTTTGGGACGAATTAATTTAATTGATTAATAATGTTAAATTTGAGTAATTACTTAAAGTCAATACCATATCTGATTTTCAGGAAATGGAATCACTAGCAGAACTACAAATGAGGTCATCCATTTATGTACATGTATAACAGTATGTTGATCCACCTCTGTTGATCATGTCCAAAGAAGGATGATCAGTGGCATCTCGTTGTGACTATCAGAGGAAAAACACAATACAAAGAAAACATCCAGAAACAGGCTACATCTTTCTATTAGTTTTATTTAATTAGAAGCCTGAATTTTTTCAAGTTGTTTTTTCAACTGCTTAAGTTGATAGCAAACTGAGAGGACCACAAATTTCACTCGTTTTTGTTCAGTTAACTCTTTAACTACCAAGAGTGCCAAATATCAAAATTCAAGAAAAATCCCAAATTTCATGTTGTAAAATATTGAAACCAAATGGTAACTGTATCATGTGAAAGCACTGTACTGCTGTATATACAATGTAGGATTTCTTCCACAGACTCAAAAGTTAGGACTGCACTACATGTACATGTCTCCATAATTGACTCTGGTAGTGAAAGGGTTAAGTGATGAGGTCAGAAATTCTGATTCCTTTCAGTTTTAAGTTACATGTACATGATGTAAGTGACAAGCACTAAGGTGCGGGATTGCAGAAAACTAGTTTAATGAGATGGAAGTCCTATTTCTATCTCACTGAATAACAATACATCCCATTGTATCATGCTTCATTCTAAAAAAAACTGAATTAATTTTCTGCAATCCTGCACCTCACTCATGACATGGGAATTAGAAATTCTGAATCCTTTTAGAATAATATTATTAGATGTATATAGCTGTTTTTGTTTGGTCAATTGACAGTTGGGGGTGATCAGAATTTCTGAATTTTTAAGAATTAGATGTATATACCGGTAGCTGTTTTTGTTCGGTTAACTGACAGGGGGATCAGAATTTCTGAACTTTTAAGAACTAGATGTATATAGCTGTTTTTGCTTAGTTAATTGACGGGGGGATCAGAATTTCTGTATTTTTAAGAATTAAATGTACATGGCTGTTTCTGTTCGGTTAATCGATGGGAGGATCAGAATTTCTGAATTTTTAAGAAATAGATGTATATACCGGTAGCTGTTTTTGTTCGGTTAACTGATGGGGGGATAAGAATTTCTGAATTTTTAAGAAATAGATGTATATGGCTGTTTTTGTTTAGTCAACTGACGGGGGGATCAGAATTTCTGAATTTATAAGAATTAAATGTACATGGCTGTTTTTGTTCGGTTAATTGACGGGGGGATCAGAATTTCTGAATCCTTTTAGAATAAGATGTATATGGTTGTTTTCGTTCAGTTAATTGATGGGGGGATCAGAATTTCTGAATTCTGAATCCTTTTAGAATAAGTTGTATATAGCTGTTTTTGTTCGGTAATTGACGGGGGGATCAGAATTTCTGAAACCTCTTAGGATTCGGGAGAAATCAGAAATTCTGAACAGGTTTTAAATTTAATTCATGAAAATCACAAATTCGCTTGAAAGAATTTTGTGCTTCCTTGCAAACAGAGAAAACTCTCCTATCAGTTTTAGCATGATTTTCCGAAGAGGTTATAGAAACTACTACGTGCAAAAACCAATTTCCGAGGTAGGTTGATAATTTATCCGTAAAAATAAGTCATTTTTGTAGTGTTCCTTAGTATTTACTCTGAATTTGTCTAAATCGTAATGCCACATTTTAGTTTGGAACGCGTTTGAGTAAAAAAGCATAACGTACAAGCGAGTGACCCGCGCATCGCACTCGCTATTTGGCAATGCTTTTAACTGAAAACCATGTTCTTCAGAAAATGTTTTTGCCATTGCGCTCTAACCATTGCGAATCTAAAGATTAAAAAAAATCTTGCCCCACACGAATTTGTTGACAAAATGCTTTAGAAAGAGCGCGCCCCGCAATTGTTAATGTTATCACACCTTGGTATTTACATCACGCGTCAAAATGCATAATTGACAGCAGTTGAATCTGCCAAGAGACTAGAGCATTCCCAAAGCTTAATCTGTTGACCAATTACAACCGACTGGTTCTGTATATGCAAATAATTATGCTGCGCATCAAGAAACTGGGCACTGTAAGTATATGTCGCTAAACACAATGGCATACGGGGCGATGCCTGAGGGGATGCTCGCTACTCCATGAGTGTCGTCACAAAGTGTCCCGGGAGTTTGCTAACTACTCCATGTACTGTCGTCACGAAGTGTCCCGGGGGTTGGCTCGCTACTCCATGACTTTCGTCACGAAGTGTCCCGGGGGTTAGCTCGCTACTCCATGACTGTCGTCATGAAGTGTCCCGGGGGTTGGCTCGCTACTGCATGACTGTCGTCATGAAGTGTCCCGGGGGTTGGCTCGCTACTCCATGACTGTCGTCATGAAGTGTCCCGGGGGTTGGCTCGCTACTCCATGACTGTCGTCACAAAGTGTCCCGGGGGTTGGCCCGCTACTCCATGACTGTCGTCACAAAGTGTCCCGGGGGTTGGCCCGCTACTCCATGACTGTCGTCACAAAGTGTCCCGGGGGTTGGCTAGCTACTCCAGTCAGACCAGTGTGGCTCGGAACAATGCGAGTAAAAGTACATGTACACGTAACGCAACTCGAAATTTAGGCCCTATTTATATGGTCTCTGGTACCTGAGACATCCCTCCCCCCGAGAAAACTTCTCTGCTCTCTGCTCCTGGAACAATTTGATCTGTCTCGTCTCGTGTAGGCAAGCCAAAGTGTATATGAGAAAAAGTTGTCCCACCTGCCAGGATTACCCTACCTGCCGAGGCAAGACAACTCACCCACCCGAGTCCCCCCCCCCCCCCCCCCCCCCCCCCCCTGAGACGAGTTTGCGATTCTCGTGTAAACGGTTGGTTACTCAATGCCATGAAATACATGTACCATAATACTAGGAATATGTCTCGCAAAGTTCGGGGGAAGATGCACTGCAAACCTTTAGCAATGTGGGAGGAAGAGATGGAATTTCTGATTTGACTGGAGAGGTTGAGTTGCATGCCGGCAATGGCCCCGAAATTTAAAGTTGAGACGTTGTTCCTAGTCGCTTCTATTTAACTTGTACTTAGTACCCTGTCTTCCTAAAATAAAATAAATGGGAGCTGGTACTGGCCAGTTTAGGGTTTTGAGCTGTGGGTCGCTGTAACTGGTATGGAACTGGGTACCAAAATATCCTCAGTCACTTCCCCCTCCCCCCCCCCCCAAAAAAAACCTATCTTCATTAATTTTTGTCAGAAGGAAAATTGGGCTGAAAGTGGATTTATAGTACTGTTGTGGACATGGGTCGAGGACAATATGCAGTGCAGCAAGCCTCGCAAAGGCGTTGTGATACCTGATGCAAGATTGTTGCTGCTGCACGAACCGTGATGTTACACGGTGCAACGTTCATCTTGCAGCTTGCCACGATTTGGTTGTCACGCATGCGCCCAGAGGTTTTAAAACCAAAACATCGTGGGACTGCAATGGTTCATTAAGCATGTCATTTTGCTGCACGAAATATTTCAGCGTGTAACACCCGCCTTTAAGTTTCCTATCATATTCTAAGAGACTGTAAAGGCTATACTGATATTATTATAGCTTTTTTTCAGTTTTAAACATCGTTTCCCGCCCGTGATGTATTATAGCTTATCTGTACCGATTCGAGTACCGATTCCAGTTACATATGAGCCCGTATTGACTCCAGGGTCTTTACCTGTTTCAGTTGAAAGTCCATACCAGCTCGTATTGACTCCAGATTATTTGTTGTATTAATTACCTGTTTTAGTTGGAAGACCATACCAGCCCGTATTGACTCCACTATAGCTGGTGTTCCACCCTCTTCCCTTTCTTCGATGTCTTTCAAGTATAAATGTGTGTCACGTGTTACCTGTTTCAGAGCACACGAAGGATTGTAAATGACATAGAGACTAAGGATATAAATAAAATGTACTTTCTCCTGTGTTTTCAATAACGCGCCGTGTTTTATGTAAAGCCAAAGGATTTTAGACCTCATAAAGATGGCAGCTTAGGGCAGAGAGGTATGAGAAATAACGAGAGTGTTAGCTCAGAAATATTCAACTGTATGCTCTCCACGTGAATTTCAAAAAATAAAACTATATATTGAATATAAACTGAGCCGTTGATTTCTATTAATGGAACACCAATATCATCTTGTTTTAAAACTTACAAAAAGAACTGTTCCACCTCCACAGCCACCAGGTACAGGATTTTTGAACACTTTCTTTTTGGCGATGAGTAATCCTAGGGCAGCGAAATAAATGAGCAAACTTAAAAACAAGGTTCTATCAAACTGTGGTGACAAAATAATAAATACCAACCTGGCGTACCAGGTCCTCCTACAAATTTATGAGGAGAGAGAAAAACTGCATCTTTGTATCTAAAAAGGGAGGAAAGAATATTTTGAAACAAAGATTATGAAAAAATCTAATTTGTCTCCTCTAATAAACAGCAAGCAACGAATGAGTTGTTACAGATTGTTAGCTTCGTTTATTTATTTATTTATTTATTTATTTATTTATTTATTTATAACATCATTTCTATGCTATATTGTTATTTCTGGTTACCACGTAATTTTTGTTGGCGCCGAAGAAAAAGACGATTCTTGAAGCCCGGTTTTCACTAGTGACATACACGAAATTGAAGAAACGTTGTCGGGTGTAAAGCATAAACCAAGAACGATGCGACCCAAAGGTTTACTGGGAAGTTGGAAAATTTAATCTTCCTCTGTGACAGAATATACATTATATTAACACAGGATCCTTAAATCATGCTCTTAAATGTCTCAAACAAAGAAAACATCTTGATTATCAAGAAACAGAATATTACTAGCTTGCCAATGCTGCCTACCCAGAATACCATTCGGTCTCATTGTTCATGGTTTATGCTTTTTCACGAGTCAACGTTTCTTCAATTTGACTTATAATCATAAGCGCAAGCCATAAGTCAATTTTTTGCTCTTTACTTGACGCAAATTCGTATGCTTCCGCTTATGCTTATACTCATGGCATGTGCAGACCACTGAACTTGTTTTTTTTTTTTCCGAGCAAATTGCATGTCTACAGCATGAAAACGAGGACAACGTAGCACCGTAACCAGATCCCAAACAATGGTTGAACCTTAACGAATACAAGACACTCACCCATTCACTGTGGGGTTCATATCAATTTTGAGGTATGGACCAGCAGAGGCGTAATCCCAGAATGATAAGGCGCCATATTTGTGGCACAGTTCAGCTACTGCTACTGTGTCTGTCAGGATGCCCGTCACATTGGAAGCTGCTGAAAACGCCACGTATATGTTGTATTCCGCTAAGCGGTATTTCTATGTAGGACAAACCATAGTAGAGAAATGCACGTCTTGTTATTCAAACATAATTTCAGATACCAATCTGATTAACTTACAGGCAATAACTAACAAGCAGACATTACCCTCAAGTTGGCCTCCAGCATCTCCATATTGACTGTTCCTTCAGTATTATCCTGTATTCGGACAATCTATGAATACAGAAAAGAATGTGTTAATTTCACATTTCAGCAATATGAAATGCAATTTTCTGCTGGGATTTAATTTTTGCGATTGTAGTAAATCATGACCTGCAACTAAATTCAAAACGGAATTATCGAAACACAGGTATCTACAGAGTGTAACATGAAATGGTCTTATGCTTGCTACACGCTACTAATGTTTACAGTTTTATATTTTTATTTTGCCTATTGTCTGGAATTCATAAGTGACGATTATTAGGTAATTTCTATAAATAAATTTAGTATACTTCAGCCGAAAACATTGGAAGATCAAATTAAGCAATCTTTAAAAAGCAATCACTGCATGTGGGTTGGTTGGATTGTCCAGTAAAAAACAGAGAGCAATACGTAATTTAGCGGAGTAACCGTGGTAAATTTGAAAGAAGATCAAGTTGTTTTAAACTACCGAAACGTCAGTCAGAGTCAAACCTAATCTTCACGTTTTACTATATCAAGCTGTAATGTCTAGCCAAATATAGACCTTTTTCATCAATGGCGGAAGATAACTATTTTATGTTGATTAGCCCTACTGACCTTATGTTAGAGTAAACATTATTTTGAATTTTGCACATGCTAACGAGACCAGAAGGCTGGGCTTTCAGAATTATCCGCCTCCATAAAATGTATTTTAGATGCTAATTCAGTTGTCCTCTTTTTTTTTAAGGACTAGACACTGGGCTACTAAATTTTGTTTGATAGGTTTTGTAAAATCACTGTTAATAACCTATTATTAGCAATCATTACCTTTGTCCCAGTTTCTTTCCAGGGTAGAATATTCGAGTGGTGCTCAAATGGACCAACAAAGACAACCTGAATGTGAAAAATAATTTGGTTAAAAAAATTATTGAGTATATTATGTATAGTTTAAAAAACGAGCAGTAGTGTATTATCAGGTTTAAAAACTCGAGGCGAAGCCGAGAGTTTTTACACCTGGTAATACACGTGCTGCGAGTTTTTTGAACGGCTTCAAAAACATTCTTTCAAAAGCGTGCCCCTTCGGAATTAAAACAATTGCGCTTTTGTGCAAAGAGGAAATTAGCATACGAGAAAAACAAGTAGACTAGACTGATTAGCATACAACACATGTGCCACGTCTTCGACGAAGTGACCATTGCTTCCCGGCTCCTGTCGAAAGTTTTGGGATTTTATAGTTCTGAGGGATAACATCTACTGAAAATGCTTTACTAAAGTTGTCAGGTACGGTAGATAAAACGGCTGACAATTTTTTTTTTCAGAAGTAGAGAACGAGTAGAAATAAGCAGCTTGCATCTGCGAACCAGTCGCTTACCTGACAATTTACACGAGGCGCTGGTGTCATTCAAATAACGGCTCACTTGTTAAACTGTTGGTTGTTTATTTTGTTGAGAAGATTCCAAATAGAATGGCGAAAGACCAGATTTCGTAAAACAGTACTGCACAAAAATATTAAAGTCACCATTTGTTGCACTAAGAATCCTGAACAATTACTACCCATATCAGTAACCTTTATATAAAGATTACGTGTGATCTTAATATAAATATCACGGTCATTTTAAAATCATTCTCATTAAAAATTCAGCGATAATTGCATTGTTTGCCCATTCAGCCCCGAACTCCCCTGTGACTGAAATCAAAGCCGCCACCAGGCTTTTCATAATGACCGTAGATTACCAGGTATAAAGGCTATAATACACGTGATCGATTTGCGTCGTGTGATTGGCTGATATGCTCATGAATTATTAATGAGTTTTGAATGACCAATACAAGATAGATGTTGTGGTGCAATTTTGTCCTTGGTGCAAATTTTATTTTCCTTTGTTTTTGGGTATGGAAATGTATGAAAATGAGTTGTAAACAAAGGAAAATAAAATTTGCACCAAGGACAAAATTGCACCACAACATAGACTGATTTTCTTTGAGCATAGGTAGATTAAAGGTAAAGATTTTTCTTTGAAATACATCTTTTGCCTCTCATTACCAGGAATTTACTTTTCGTAACATCCAAAAAAACGCATTCTTCAAAATGTATGTGTGATAATTTCAGCGTCCCGGCTGAAATATTGAGTTTTCATGATTATGGCCAGGAGCTTGCTTTAGGACGAAAAAATCGTCAAAAGTGATGATCGCAAAGAAATGCAAACTAAAAAGACAGAGTAACTGCTACTGATTAAAAACTTCAAAATTCCACCAGAGTGGCAATTTCGATTTCTTGACCGTCTGTCACCAACCATCCTTGTTCTCCTGCACGTTTTCTCCAAACTACTGCTTCTGTTTTGCTGTATAGAATCTTTTTTTATCTAATTTAGTTGTATATTCGGTGGCATTTGGCGACATAACATGGTAATCAAATAAGCAAAACTTCCTTATTTTGGCGGAACACTATCCCTTAGAGGATTGTTTTTAATCAGAACGAACATTCAATAACGTCAATTTAAATAACATCCTTCATCCATTTAAGATTAATAAAATTTCAATGACAACCTAGGTAATGAGAAACATGTAATGTTTAACTTGTCACGAGCGTGGGACAAATGTCATTACCGATCGAGCTTACCATTTACCATCTTTCTTTATTTATCAACCAAAGTAATGTTTTTAAACGTATTTCGTGTTTTGCACGGTTTTTCTACAAAGTCGATTTTGATGAATTAATGGCTTTTTCAAATCGTTCACGTGGAGGTCGAGTGCCCAATACATTTCAGTTAATAATTCATCAAGTTTGAACAAAGAACATCATATAAAGCGCAAAGGTGTTCAGAAACCCGATCTGAATTAGCTAGCATAGATTTTGGCGGCTTTACTTCTTCCGTCGTGTTTTCAGTATTTGATGAGCAGTTTGCCGAGAAGTTCATCAAACACTCGAAAGAGTGTTTCATCAGATTCCAAACACCTGTTGCGCCTCTTTTCTTCAACCCACTTCTCGGTGTTTGGATATATATTCCTGATGAAACTGACACTTCTTCGTAGCGTTTCAGCACGCTTATTTATTTGGATAGTGTGGTATGTAGGTTTGCATAAACTGATACCACTGTGTACAGTCCATGACAGATACATTGTCTCTTACCGACTGTTTACCATGTTCATACGTAATATACTAGCAGTATTCACAGATCATGGAGACGCGTTCGAAGGAATTTCCGGCGGAAATGAGCCCCTGAAAAAAACCAATAGGGGCGGCCATTTGGAAGACCGTCTACCAAAAAATCTCAAATTTGTCTCCAACACGAAATTAGGATTGCGTTCTTCGAACGCGATTAAACACGAGGAAGTGATTTCCATGCACCGAGAAGTGGGCGGTTGATAAAAGCATGAGGCGCAGCAGGTGTTTAAAAATCTGATGAAACAATTTTTGAGTGTTTGATGAACTCAGTTCTCAAATTTCTCGGCAAATACAGAGAAAACGAAGGATTAAAATAGCCAAAATCTACATTAGCTAAATTAAGATCGAGTTTCTAAACCACGTTTACGATTATGATGTTCTTTGTTCAAACTTCATGAATTATTATCTGAAATGTATTGGGCACTCGACGTCCACTGGAACGATTTGCACAAGCTTTTAAGTAATGGTCCGCATAAGAAGGATAGCGCTGAACGGCAATGCACGATGGAATGTTAACTTTTTTCGTTGTTACAAATAGTGATCTCATTGGCCTAGACTCAAAAACTGCTAAAAAGTGAAGGTTCAAGATGCATTTTGTCTAATTTTTTTAACGTTTCAAGTAATTTAAGACCCAATCGCACAACATGCAAGTTTTAAAAGGTATTGTATTTGGGGAACTTCATCAAAGAAGCAACATTATTAGCTATTGTCTTCTGCTATTCTGATTGGTTAAGCACGAACATTTCCTAAAATTTATTTGACGCAAATGGATTTTCTTTATTTTTATAGTGAAATATAATTATGAACCATCAGTCCCTCCTCTATTCTTGAAACCAAACATATTCTATGTGGGAAAGAGCCAATGCCGCCGAACAATGAAGTTTACTATAGTTCTTATGTGGAGCATTACTTAATTCATCAAATGTTGTAGAAAAACCGTGTAAAATTGAAAAAAAATGCCTTCCGACTGAATGCCAATTTCGTTTGCGCAATTTAATAATAAAATGAGCACAGAACGAAATTTCATTCTCACTAAGGACATGTTGTTTTCGTTAAGCAAAACGGCTCATTGTACTACTGTCAACCAATCTCCGTTTTGATGCAAAAATCCTTCATGACCACGCAAAAGATATAAATGATTTTTAACAAAAATGATCATCATATACATATGTTATAATAAATGTTACATTGACGTTATTTTCTGTTAATAAATAGCAAAAGGGCTACAACGATCTAATTCTTTCACTTACAGACTTGCCCACGACTTTTCCTTTTAACTGCAAAGCATGAACTAACTTGTGGATGGCTCCGGTAGTTCCACTACCAGTGAACACAACTACGTCATCGGGTCCGGCGTTGACGCATTTTTTAATGATATCACTGTAAGGAATTGGCATAAAACACTGAGCAAAACCGGTCATTTTACCAAAATATTTATTTTTTAGCTTACCACAATACGGAGTAATCTAAAAGGCTTACAAATGTCTTACCGTGCCTCCTGTCTGAATTTAGTAGTCTGGCGCGACGTCACACTTGTTGTGGTGTGTGTGTTGGCGTAAAAAGGGTACACGTAGTCCCGGATGTAGTTCTCGATAAACTCGAGGGGCCTGGCAATGAATAGTTACGAATGTTAATGCATTATTTTTGCACTCCGCATGTGACACAGATGAACTGAATCGCGTAATTTAATTGGTTGATGGAAATGGTTTCGTCTGGACCACTCAATTTACATTCCGTCCGCTGGTTCACGTTAACGTTTTCAAATAGAAATCTTATTGACCAAGTTTTTTCTACCCAAATGTAGTAACATTGCCTCCTTTCTTTTTTATGTTTCGGTCAGCATGTAGATGTTGTGGTTCAAATTTTTCTTTGGTTTAAAATTTTTCAAACCAGTTTGATTTTTGTTTTCCTTTGTCTCAGAATATGATAATGAATCTGAGACAAAAGAAAATAAAAATTAAACTGGTTTGAAAAATTTTAAAGCAAAGAAAAATTTGAACCACAACATAGATAAAAAACAAAACTCAGCAATACCCTGCGAATTGCCCACCACCAGCATTCGCGAGTCCGCCGCCGCGAAAACTCTGCCCTCGCGTTTCACAGGCAATCAATGACGCGGAAATCCAGATTTATATGCAGGAAATCCAAATTGTGACGTCACTGTGGAAATCCAATTTCCGCACTGAGGTCACAAATTTATATGCAGGAATGTCCTGAATGTCCTGTAAGTTTTGTTGATAATAAAATTCCTTCACGTTAGACCCTTTGGCACTTCAATATTCAGCTAATATCATCCAAATGTATGCAAAATGCAGCTTTCTAAGACTGTGCTTTTTGGGAAAATCCGAATCCGGATTCTTGAATCCAAAAAGAGATTTTGCGGGTTTTTTTTTTACTTGAATCCAAAAACGGATCACGAATCCGTTGAATCCATACTTTGGTGAGATTTTTCAGGTCAAATCTAAATACCAACGGGTTTTTTTTTACATTAAATGATCTGTTCTAGGATTTTTCGTTTCTCTGGTCATGAAGAAACCATATGATCTGAGATAACACATCTAATTTCGGATTTTCCAGAAAAAAACGCAGCCTAAATTCCCACGTTGGTTGTCCCTGATATGTCATGGAAGACATATCTTTTCAATTTAATTTAAGTGATTCAATTACATGTGCAAATGGAAATTAATGCGCTATCGTGTTCCTTAACTATTAAATCCACTTACTTGCCAGAAGCTGTATAGTCGCAATATATCACTAATAAGAAAACAAAATATACATAAATTATATGAGTTGCTCAACATTCATATCAAAGATGTTTACTGCATGAACTAAAGGAGCTGGTAATTTTAGATTCCATTGAATTCCAGACTGTCATTTGAGGTTCTTAAATTAAACCCAAAATACTGCCCGGGGCTAACGCAAATTAAGGGGTGGTAAATTCAAGACTTTGTCGGCGAGAAGGGGAGACAAGCATTTTGCGAAACTGAGAGACTGGAAGAAGGGTCGAAGAAGTAGAGAACTGCTCAAACATCGAACTGCGAGGCATGTGAAATTCTACTAAAATTTGGTAAAACCCATACAGTTTTGGAAAGACAATTCGCCTTCCATCAATTAGAATGAGTCAACTGAACGACCCGTCATTAAACCGCAATGTAGTTGTTGAATAGCAATATTTCAAAAGGCGACAAATAATAAGAAACACTTAGTGGTTAAAGACGAAAACTGCAGCTCGTGTCGATCACAAAGTAAACATTCCGGCTGTTTAGATGGCAACTCAATTCTAACTCCGTGTTTTGATTTATCTGTGATGATTCATCATCATCAATCTTAAATTGCGTGGTGCAATTGAAAAACATTTCAACTTTGTTGAAACTGAAAGAACAATAACGGTCCTTGACAGTTCGGCCGTGCCCTCGCGGCAATTTGTGCTGTGTATACATTAATGCTAAAGCTGAAAGAATCAATTAATACGGCTTTAAAATTTGAAGAAACGAAAGAAAACTCCATGATGATAAAAAAATAAGTATAAAGTTGTTGCTTTGTACTTAAATAATCAGAATACTCGTCCTTGTATTTTTTTTTAGTGATAGACAACTCCTTTCCAAAGAAGAATTGGACCGTGAGCGAATTAGCCAATCAGAACACTAGCTACAGTTGGTATAAAAGCAGCAATAAAACGACTGACTTAACAGGTAATGGAATTGACATCACTGTGCAAATTGTTGCGATATTGATACTCCTACTAAATCTTTTAAGGTATAAGTCCAGTCGAGTTTGCAATTTGCCAAATCAAAAAAATACCAATGCCATAATAGTCACTGTGGTCGCAGCTCCGTGTTGCTTACATTAGAGATTTTCATTAGAAAAGTACAGTCACTAATTATCATTAGTATTGTATATTCAATCAATTAACAGTGCCCTTATTGTAGAGAGGCAATGGCGGGCAGCCTGATGCTTTCTCTTTTATAGGAGGGCTACGGAAAAAATTATTGACATCTTTTGTCGGAAACGGAACCACAAAATAAAATATTACGATCCAACAAACAAACCCAAGTGGGATAGGGATGAAGATTCTGGCAGACGAGGGTGGCGAGTGGTACAAAAAATAAGAGCGCGAACGTGCATTTTTGAACCATCAATCAGTAAACAAATTCATTACTTAACTTCAACGCGTACGATAACAGCGAAACGCATTAAAAGATCGTATCTTACCCCGTCTCTCTCCGTATGGTCCCTCAAATCTTGTTTTGCCACCGATAACATTTTCATCGATAAATTCCAGAAAGGGTAACATGACTTCCTCTGATGCAGTCTGATGAATTTGTCTGTTCTCCCGATTTCTCTGACTGCTAAATTCTTCGCGTTCTGAATCTGCGAAATAAATGAAACCGAAATGCAATTTGTGAAGCTGTAAGGCGGTCCAAACGGTTCACGTTAAGTACGGCTAGGCTGAGTTAGGCTATTCCGTTATTTGATGCTAGTAAGTCATTTGTTCCTTTCATCAAAATACGTTATACATTAGAATCCATCGCCTTGCCACAACAACTTCGAATGAACAAGCAACGGCTACAGTGTTAAACGCACCAGTCAGACTCTAAAGATGGAACAGGATGTTAGAAAAATAAAAATTTGGTAACGGGTGGACGTCCTGTCCTGTGATATATGTCAAACCGAATCTTCTTCCTAAACGAGGGGAGCATACTAAAATGATCATGTCCATTGCGTAATCTGGTCACACTCTTCTAAGCATTTTTTATTATTTTCTTTGTTTGTTCTTATACAGGCTGCCTTAAGAATTTATTAATTAGATTTCAATTATTATTACCATTATCAGCTTGATTAAATTTTCGTTTTTGGTCATATACTACTTGAACTGAAAAATCTTTTGTTTTCCTGTTTTCGTGATTACTATAACAAATAACAGAAAAATAAAACCACAAACAAACTATAAAATCAAGCTTAGATGAAGTCACGAGTTGTTGTTTTCAAACAGCACTCAACTTCCTGAAGAGCATAACTCATATTCTGCGGTCAGACGTGGTACGTGTCAAGAATTAACTGAATCTTCTTCCTCAAAGAACGGAGGACGCTAAAATAAATAAGTATATACTGAAACAGTGGATAGCATTGTTGGCGCGCTCTGCTTGGCTACTGAAACTCGGGATAGCAAGTGCTATTCACCTCCAAGTAAAATGCGCGCGAAAATTGTTGACAGGAATAAATGAGTTAAAAATTCGTGGCGAGGTTAATATCCACCACTAGCCACCTACACTTCGGTGAATAGTTGTTAACTATAAAACAAACTATAAAATAAAGCTGAGATGAAGGCACGTCGTTGTTTTCAAACAGCACTCAACTTCCTGAAGCGCATGACTCGTGGAGCATGCGCATTATAAATTTTATTGTTGTAATTCAGTAACAAACGCGTTCATCGCGTTCAGGTATTCGTTATCCCAGAATCGAGGGTTCACTGCTGCAAGTAGCAGATTACCTTAGCAAAAATAAACAAATCGCGTTGAGATGAAACAGGACGTCGAGGTCCGCTGATGCCGGCCCTGCAAATCATGGTCCAAATCATTAAGTCTAACAACTATCAAATGTTTGCACTGATATCGATATTGTAGTCTCTTACTAAAAATAGATTTAATTGCGACCAATTTTCGTCACTGAACTAAGAGGTCACCTAAAGTTGTAAACCACAAGCCTGGGGGTTCATGGTGATGCCCTCACTAATCCGTAAGTGTATATGTTGTGGTGTTAGTCTTTTCTTGTAAGCACTCTTCACTTTGACAAATTTTTAAGATGGACAAATTCAAATTTGCATCATTGCAAACCCAAACACACTTATCGACCTTTGCGCTAAGAAAAGCTGGGATATCAATGGACTGTTTAACTCATGGCTTATTAATCCAATACTGACAATAATTGCCGTGTTTGCCCCCAAGCGATGTAGAACCAAAACCCGTGACAAGGGTCTTCTAAAATTTACAAAAAAAATACCAGATTTTGAACAGATAAAAAGTCGAAGAATAAAGCCAAACAAAATACAATACATGATATTTATATAGCTGAATTTTTGAAAACGTGGTCAACGTAAATTACAGCAATTTCACAACAGGATTTTTATGACCCCGATCAGCCCGAAAATCACAGCGAAGAGAGAGAAGAGGGAAAGAGAGCTAGCGAGAGCGAGAGAAAAAACGACTAGCAACAGTCTTTAGTTTTTATATTGTGAGATTTAGAAACAAGGCCAAGCATGCTTACAGACGTTTACTTAGGGCGACATCGTTTTCAAAAATCCAGCTAGATAAACTCTCAATAGAATGGCGACAAAGTGCCAAAAAGCCATTTCCGGCCAACTTCAGCGCTTTCTGGAAGACTTCACTGCGTTTGCTTGAAATATATAACTGAATTTTTGAAAACGTGGTCAACGAGAGCGAGAGAATAAACATAGAATAAATAAATAAATAAATAAATAAATAGACACAAATAATTTTATTTCGTTCACATCTGTTGCAAAAATTAAGCTGAGAACAAACTTGAATTTATTTATAATTATCATCTATATCGCAACCGTTTGCTTGCCAATCAAAATAAACCTCCAGTTTTTAAAGCAGAAATTTGATGTATTGTCTATTATTTTAACTTGACGAAATTGAATAACGAACTCTTTAATAGCTTTGATGTTACGTTCCACGACTTTGGCTCACGTCACAACACTGTACCAAGCGAAGTATGAGAACAACTTCCACATCAACAATTTATTCCAACATGCGCATAAAGAATATTTGGAAAAAAGAACTTTCTATGTATCCACCTGGTTGGTGTACTAAGGTGGTACATCAACAAGGCGGCCAAGAATTTTTTAAGAAACAACAAATTTTCCTTGTTATATTATTTCTTTTCAATTCAGAGATTCAAAAAATCTCATTCCGATTTACATCCTCCGTTAGCAAAGTCTAAAATAAGAGTGAAAACTTATTTTTGTTGCCTTTGGAAACACTCCGCCGCACCACCAAAACCAATCTAAAACGCTAACAACTCCAGAGATAACATGTTGCAGCCCCGGAATGCAGAATGAAACGACCTGGCAATATTTTAATCTGAAATAATCGAATTATGGAACATAATATTTAGAAAATTAAAGAGCTTTGTATGCGTCCGTCATTTTGGTGTACTATTTTGGTACACCTACTTGTATTTTTAAAGAAATTCTTGAAATACAGCTAAATTGCCTTTATAAATGTTTCTGTCCTTCAGTTCAGAGACTCAACAGGAATCCGATTTGTCTACAAACTGAATGAACAATTATTTCTATTGCCTAGCGGAAACATTCAGCCGAACCACCAATCTAAAAACTGATCGAAACAATGTAGAACGCTTCATCTCTTAAAACAATGTAATGTATCGACATGAAACTAGCCTGCGAGCAAGCTCTCGGGTTCGGGGTTTGGGGGAAGGTTGGAGGGGGTGAGGGAGGGAAAGGAGCGCTCCTTTCCCTCCCACGCGTTGCCGATAGTACCATGTGCACTCTTAATATTTTCCTTTCTGGACTTGTCATAATGTAGCTACTGGTCGCATTTGTTATTATCGATTAGCATTAAGAGTGAATGTCACTAACGACCATCGATATCGCGGACACAGCTCAAAATTCAATTTCGCTCATACTTTGTGTATTGGTAGGCCTAAGTACTACACATATGAAAGGGAGGTTTATTTACTGAAATATTATTTCGTTGATGAGAAATTAATATTAAACCGTTAACGGTATTTTTCGTCAACAAAGCTTGCAAAATTGTCAACATTCACGACTTTGCCGAATCGGTTAATCGCAATTTTTGAAGCATTTTTGCACAAATAATAATCGTTTAATGCCTCATTAGTTCAACGAGTGTAGTGACAGTTCAATAACTCCGTTTTCAATTTTTTCCTGATTTTTTTAAAAAGTGCACCCGCGACTTCCCTGAAAAGTGCTCGTCGGTACCTCTAACAAACAAACCAAAAATGCCCGCGGTACGTATCAAATCTCACCAGAAAACCTCATGAGCCACGTTAAAGGATAGTTTTCAATTTTTGCCGTTTCATTTCTTTGGGATCTTTTATACTTTTCCGACAAAACAATCCTAAGTGAGCATATTTTCGCTATCCGCCATTTTGAAATTTGCAGCAAGTCAGACAGTTGAACTTGGCGATTCTGTTGAACTGTTATGCTACGCAGCCGTCAGTGGTATGCTTTTGCTCTATCTATCAAACGTAAATCGCCTTTGTGTTTCTTTTATAAAAAATACAATCAGTAACAAGAGAAAGTCTAGTGTGAAGTTGAACCTAATGATAACAGAGCCGTTGGGCAAAGGTCATTGCAAACAGTAAACATCAAATAGCTATGCGGTGACTAACCTCACTCAACAATCCGCTTGGCTGCCGTAGATTTGAATCCACACAGTTTGAGTTGATTGCTTTTTTCCTTTACATTATCCATGAAACGCTTCTGTCTTTGCGAGCAAAAGTTTGTCTTATGTTTCGGCCTAGAATATAAATAATATTTCACCAACACAGTAACGTAATACGATATTTTAAAAGGTCCCATCTGTCACGCAATACAGAGCACAAATGATTTATTTCCAGCCTGGAGATGGGTAAAAATTTAAAAATACGTTTAAATGACAAGGCTGAAATTTATTGACGAACTGTTATTTTCCCAGTGTCATGCAGCTCTGCGTGCGAATTAATTTCACCAAAACTGCTTTGCATTTTCGCACCTGGCACGGGTTTCACATTTTTTAGACTTGCCCACAATTCGAGCTTAGGAGCGCGGAGCGCGATCGAACGAGCGCAGAACTCGAGCGCGAGCCAAGCGAGCACGTAGCGTGAGAGAATGTTCACTAACCCCAATACTACTCCCGAGCCAGCAGCGTCACCACCAGCTTCCCGCGGCAATACTAATGACATGTAGAAAATCAGGAGCCCATAACCCTGGGTATGGGCTTCTAAGAAAATCAAAAACCAGATTACAGCTATAATACTTGTACTGATTTGAACAAACAAATAACTTTCTTAGTAATAATTATGCTATAGTTAGTTTCTTGAAAAATGATTCCCGCTAGAAACATAACACGCGAGCAAACGCGCACGTAATTGCGCATCTTCCACGCGGAGGACGATGTCGCGTGTGCTATAAGCAGCAGAGCTAAAATACTATAATCAAGATCAGAGTGAATGAATGTCACTCTTATACTCTGATGACTCCATACCGAAACCTTTCTAAGTTTTCCTCAGTTTCCAAACGTGAGGCAAAATTGGAAGGGTTTGAATCGTTTATATGGAGTCATCAGAGCATTAGATACCGAAGTGCCAATAACTCGATCACCCCCAAAGCTATAGGATGCTAATATTCTTTCCGAATATCTCATCAAATCCCATAATTGAACAAGTTTAAGTTTTTGTGACGTCACACTTTGGTCTTTGTTACTCTATTTAGCGAAAATATTGCAACATTACTCATAACGGTTACAGCTGTCACATTCGTGCACACGAACACTCCCCAACAACCTGGCTTTTTCTTTCTCTCCGTAATATGATCCATGCTTAACCCAAGATACTCGCAAATCTCCCGCAGCATAGCTACCGATAAGGTCGATACCCTTTTCGTGGTACTAAATTACAGATGTTACGGGATAGGACTAGGGTGTCGTAAAGAAATTTCCTCTTCGACAACTGCATGGATCCTTGAATGCAAAGATTCAACTTTAACCGGATTATTTTCATCGTCATCGTCGCTCTCAGATTCTTCGTGCTGCGTCAATGACTCTTCCGAATCTTTGCGGCCAGTCGAGAGAAGAAACCTGTCACTTGTTGTGGCGAAATAACATCTTTTCCCAAAAATCAAAAAATTGAGCCCCCGATTCTGACCCCTGACTTGTGACACTTCTTTTGAATCGGCCTTATTCCCGCTTTCTTCTCCAATAACAAATTGTTCTGTAAGAAATTTTTTTTGTTCGTCAGTGATCTAAGTTCGCCTCTTCGTTGCTTTTAGCGCCCATTCCATCTCAAGTGGCCAATGTAAGTCCGCAACTGTACTATTCACCGTATCTATACTGTTCATTATTCTTTTCGAAAAAATAAATATTGTCTTATTACTAAACACATATAATTAAATACTATAGTCCAGTCCAGGCAATTTCACGTGTGTATGTTTGTGGGTGGGTGGTGGCAGGACTTCAGCCTAATGTCCAGGCTTTCCCATCCCGTCCACGCGATTTTGGCGCCAATTCATGACGCCACCAAGACCTTACGTGGACATCGTACTGGAGACTGCGCACTGCGGGCCCAAACGTTTTGTTAACCATTTTATTTATGTTTTTGACTCTGACACAACCATTCCGAGTAATTAAAAAAAAAAAACTTAAATTTACCTTAACCATACCATCTGGAATGAATTCTCAGAATTAGAAGAATCTTATGTCGGGAGTCTAGTAACTTCCGATATGAATTTAGACTGACAGCCCCGTTCAGCGTTTTCTTCGAGTCTTCGCTTTGCTCCGAAATTTTCTGTGAAGCACTACATAGCCTTGTTCATCGATTGAATAAAGTAGGCTTGTAGACACTACTGTGAGGGAGAGCCCTCAAGTTGGTCAGCGGTGTCACCTGGACGCTGATATTTCTCTAAAATTCTACCAAATTTTACTATTTTTCTAAAATTCTTTTCAATGTCTAAAATTCTGAAAAAAATTCCGGAATTTTGTATCTGATCCAAGAATAAAGACATTTTAATAAAATTATTATTATAGCCTAAAAGACCTCCGCCAGCCAATGCCCAAACTTGCGCAGTCAGTAAAGGACAGATGAGCACAGGTGGTTATTTTCTGGATGTTTGCTGGCGTTTGGATACAGGCACTTCGCGCTAAAATAAGTTCAACTTCGGTTTCGCAGCAACTAAACTTTACCAACTTTTTGTGGCTTGATGTATTCTTGCTGCATGATACAAGAGGCACAATCTCACACGACTGAGTCTTTTATCTTGAACCAGGTCCACATTCTCCACCGACCAAAAGAGACCAAGACCATTCCTTAATTTGGTAAGACGTACGTATTCTCCGAATTCGAATATCCTTAAAGTGGCTGTTTTACTGAGGCAGCGAATAAATTGATACCGGAAACATGAAAGAAAATTGACAGCTCAAAATGTTTTTCATATTCAGTGCATAATTCAATTATAAAAGAGATAACAACTCCTCGTTGAACGCAACCCAATTAAGTGTTTTTATTCACCATTTTGATGTCAATTTCCCTTTTACAAGACTTTTATTTGTTTCTTTGGTTGTACTAAATTTACAAGGGCTACTATATTTCGCATTGAATCAAATAGGGAATGTAGGCAGTGCTAAAGCTACAGTGTCACGCAAGCCAGCTAAAAAATATAAACAGATTTGATGCAAGATATATATCTAAGTTTCAAAGGAGGTAACCATTACAGGCACGATTAAAAAAACAACAATATCAATTCGAATTTTTGGTACAAATGGAATTTATATTGTCTTTTTGTTTGAGTCGTAATCAATGAGATTGAACTTTGACATTTTTGTAGGAACGTGACCGCTGCAATATTTACACAGGTGCCTCACCGTGCATATAGGCTGATTACTCATTCTTATCGTGTGATCAGTGAATGTAGTCCTCAAACAAGATTTCATAAATAATATGATCCAGAATGCGAAAAAAAAGATTTGAACTGGCAGAGAGGAAATCTGTAGCTGGCGGTTTCAACAGAGTTGATGTTTCAGTCACGGCCGGCGAAATTCTAAAGGTCGGTGTAAGCAGCTCTTTTACATTCGGTTCACCGGGTTGTGTAAACTACTTTGCTCCGATTTGTTATTTTAAACGTAAGATACAAACAACGTTCTATAAAGCTGCACCATACTTGGATTTATGATTTCAAGTCATTTTTTTATGATTTTTTAACAGCTGTATATATTTTGTTTGGATGCTTTGCGTTACAGTTTCAATGTGGCGGCCGTCGGAAAATACGTCAAATTAGGAAACTTCAAAGAGGGCGCAGCGCAAAACTAATAGAGATCCCAAGAAAATGAAAGCGAAACTAACATTAGCTATCCTTTAACTGTATCCTCAGTAAAGTCTGGGGATTTATTTTGACGTACCGATAGGGTTTTATGACATGTATTTTAGGCCACCTCCGGAGCTATTCAAAAAAAGCTTCAAAGTGGCTTCGAATAAAGGCTCACAACTTGTCTGTAAAACGAATATAACTTCCTTTCTTAACTTTATTACATTTGCTAAGGACTAAGCTATAACATAATGTCAATAAAAGATTTACTGTCTATTTTTCACTTAAGCGAGACCGCCATAAACAATACGAAATTTCGTTCCTTCGTACAAGCAAATTTGAATCGATCCGGACCCAACGGTTTTTATTTAATTACTCTTAAACAAGCGAATATTAGAACAAACTAACCCCGTTTTGTTTACTACGATACAATAGTGTATCACTGTAAAAAGTATCAAGGAAATCGAACTTTGAGCCGTGTCCGCGATTTTGATGATCATCTTTGATTTTTAGTGACATTCACTCTTAATTTTCAAGTCAGTATCGTTATCGACCCAGCCCAGTCTTACATGAAAGCAGCGATGCTTTGTGATCAGCCGGCAGATCTAGAGATCTCCCAGATTTCCCTTTGTTGGTTTTCTTTCTTGTTATCAAGAAAACTGAACTACTAATATTACTACCTACTCTTACCACTATTAATATTACCCGTTATCTTTTATGCTTTCATTCTCTTAACTCTGTTCATATCTGGCTTTTGTAACTTCGAGTATTAAAGCTATTACAATGGCACTTATATGGGCATAGAACGTCTAACAATCTCTAATATAAGGTAGGAGCGACATCATACGGACTTCATATGACATGAAAATAACGGCACCAAGGTATTTAATATAATTTTGTTAAATAGTTTTATTGTCAAGTTGTTACTACGAGTGATCAGTTGAACACCAAAACTAACTAATTCTATCTATCCAACTACTGTCTAAAGTAAATAAAATAAATGACAAGGTACGGTAGTATTAATATTACCCTGCTATTATTTTTATCACTATTCATATCACCTGTTATCTTGTATGCTTTCCTTCTCTTAACACTATTCATGTTGGGCTTCTGTAACTTCGAGTGTTAAAACTATTGCAATGGCACTTATGGTAGATAAAACTTCTATACCGTCATATGTTACGTCATATGACATGAAAATAACGTCATAGTATAAATATCAAGCTAGGTATTTACATAGGTTTGTTAAATATTTTTATTGTAAACCTTTGTAATTTAGTTATTACTGCAAGTAAGGTAAATTTCACACCAAATCAACAAACCTATATATTTATCTACTAAAATAAATGTTAAGCCGATATAACTATGTTGTTAAGTCGATGTCGGAATAATAAAAAGTTTAACAACAACTTTAATCTTCGTCCTCGTCCGTATTTTTTATTTGTCCATCACTTATTTGGCACGCGAAATACCGTGTTACAATCCATAGTTTCTGACAAAAAGCGATATTGTTCTCTTTTTAACATTTCATTACGAACAACATGGTTTTAAGGAACAAGCAAACAAACAATAGACATATCTTTATTTTACCTTGAGTGAAACACGTTTTAGAACTGGTCTTTTTTTTCCAATTCCCTTGTTTTTATTTATTTTTATTTTCCAAATTCTTGCTCTCCATCGATTAGATGATTCTTAGCAAGTGGTCAGCGGTCTTACTAATAATATTAAATAACAAAAATAAAAAGTCAGAACATAACTAACTTGGCTCTGAAAGAATTTGCAGTTTCTGCCTCAACAACGTTCAGGGGTAGGCTATTCCAGTCCCTGATTGTATTAGGAAAAAAAGAAAACAGATGATAATTTGTTTCAGATGCTGGGACTTTATACGAAAATTTATGCATGTGCCTGCTAGAGCGACCAGCAGGCTCCAGATACTTCTGTCGATCTATCTCAACTAGGTTATGGTGCATTTTGTATGTTTATACTGTTATCCCCCAAAGAAGCTTTGCATTGCAAAGCGAAATATTGGCCACTATTATATTCCGCTTTTACTTTATTTGCTTTTGTTTCTGCTTTTATGTCGTTAGGATCCGTTTGCCGTTTATTTTATTTTACTTTTATTATACATTAAGTTTTAACGACTGGATTTTTTTTAAACTTTACTTGACACAAACTTACAAAAATAATATGTAAATCATAATTACTTATATCTGTGTAATATGTAAATCAATAACAAATTTTATTGCATTTTCAAACCATGTTTTATTGAAGAAATACTAGGCCTGTAACTAGCCGATACATCGTTTATGTATGTATAGCGTAGTATACTTGACCACGTTAAATAAAATGGAGGTATTAGAGTGATTACAGTTAACCCGTGAAACACTATCTAGCAATTAGTGTGTGATAGTAGTCGAAATTAAACAAAAGAAAACAATGGAATTATTGTCTAATAGTGCGTACTATTCTACTAACTATTTCACGGGTTAACTGTAATCACTCTAAATGAATAAAAGTATATTCACCAAAGCAGATGATGTTCAATACATATACCTTATTCGATGGTTTAACAGATAAAACGCGCGAATATTTTACAAGTTGCGTAGTATTTTTCCAGCTCAGCAGGGGCGAGAAAAAATGCGAGCAATAAGTAAAATATCCACACCTATTATGTGTTTTATTACATCCATTTTGAAATCGCTGGTGAGCCTTACAATCTGATTGGCACTCAGCAGTGCGATTTATTCCCGAATCGTACAATCGCATCTTCGCTCTAAATCGCACTATTTTTTGCTCTAAATCGCATGTTTGCCCTAAATCGAATCTTGATACATGACGTCTAAGTCTTTCTGTTTTGCATACAAAATGAGATGTAAAAGCGTTCCCGGGTCCGCTTTTCTACAAACAGGCTACTGGATCAATAAAATATTGGTACTGACTAAAATCCTGTATTTGGGCGATTGAATTGTGCGATTTCAAAATGGATGTAATAATTAAAAGTGGTAATTAAACTTCGTGTCGTGCAATTTTGGTCTGAAATCATACTTGCATGTGATTTCAAATCGAAATCGCGCTGCGCGCTGGTTTGATTTTGAAATCACGCGTATGATTTCAGACCAGATTGCACTCCACCCAGTTCAATTATCGTTATAAATCATCGCGGAATAAGGGATTTATTATTCCACTGAAATTCCTTCTATAATAGCTTCTGTCCTCCAACCGCGATACATACTAAGGTGTAGTACGATAATCTACTGTGTAATACGTTCGGATATTTTACGAATAATATGTTTCAATATCTTACCTTCTGTCTGGCCGTTCAGCTCTTGCATTTTCATCAATTGTTTTCATGATTGGGAACATGGCTTTCTCAAGTGAAACTTGTCGGATTTGATTTCCTTTCGACTTGCAACTAAAATGGCCTTTTTCTAACTGTCAAATGTTTCACTTTCTTAATCTACAATTTATATAAGACAATTAGAATTCGATTGTTCGGCGTAATTTTTACGACATTTAATGTGTCAATTAAAAACAAAGAAGCCACAGAAGCAACTACTCACCCTTCTTTCGACTCTGAGTCCGAATGCTAAATAATGTAAGTACCCTTTGCTCGACGCTGACAGTTTTTACGTTGTTTGCAACTTGGCGTACGTGCCGCAACAACACCAACAACAACAACAACAAAACTTTATTGAAAAACAGAAAAAAGATTACAGATATAGTAATAAATGTAATCAAAACTGATGCTCTTTACAAATCGTATGTTTGTTATTAGAAGGCTAATTCAACCTTTTATGATAGGGTGGGCTTTTTTTGTCATTTGATGCTTGATGAACCCACCAACTTAGCTCTAGTTGAATTGTTATAGGGCCATTTCAACCCTAATTAATTGGTCCAAAATAGTACCATTTCAAAGGGCCTAATTAGCCTCCAAAATAGTACTGTATCTGAAATATATCTTTTAAATTTACAGTATGCGATATGACGGACGAGATTGCTCACGCATGAAGCGAAAACCGGGGAACTATTGTTTCCTAAAGATAATACCTAAGCCCCAAATTTTGTCTTGGACGGATAATCCGTCTGGAAACGTATGTCGAAGACGTGTTCAGGCGGATAATCCAGAAATAAGCCCAATATCTGTTTTAAGTAGGACGAAACAAAATATTGGCTAAATACCTCAGATAAGCACCTTCGACATTACCGATATTAGAGTTGTCCGTTCCAGGTATAAATTTGGCCATTAATCGATAACTTTTTTTTAATTTCTTAAGCGTGTCTTGTGAGCTTGGTATTGTTATTAACTTTTTCAGCAACAATCCGGCTATTTTTTGGGTATGTACTTGGTGTATCCCTTATTATTTTGTATTTAAACACTTAGTTTTTATTTCAGTAGAAAAAGAAGATAAAAACAGCAGAATGGGGAATCGAACCCGGGCCGTATGATCTACTCCATGCACACTATCCACTGTACCACCGAGGGCTAGCTGCCGGAAATTGTAATTTTTAAGGGATATAAGATAATATGCTGCCAGCCCAGACCATATATAAGAACTAACCCTTTCGATACACTGGAAATACTGGATCAGTGCTTAACCCTAAATACTAAAATCAATGCTTCAACCCTAGATACTGTAATCCGACCCTAAATTACACTGCAATATATCTAAATTCATTACAATAAGGGATACATGAAGTACCATACATTATGATCAGGGATACACCAAGTACCTAGGATTTTTTGTTGGTGAATTATTTCCCTTAGCCGAGGACCGACCATTTTTTTTGTCTTAGCAGATGATTGGGCAAATATGATACCAAACATAAATACTGCAAAGTTATTGTAGAAGATAAAATATTTTGTACAGTACAACGCAATAAAGTAAAATCTAAAAGGCGCTATTTTAGTCTCATTTTAAAGACCCAGTATCACCCATTCGGCTCTGCAGTCGATTGTTTTTGTTTTCAAATGACGAGCTCGCTCGTGATTGGCTCTTTCGGGAATTTTCGACTGCGTTAAATTCAATCGTCGAGGCATTGGGTGCGCAATGCATTTTGGGTGACACGGCCTTTAAAAAAAGAAAAGACATATTTGTATCAAAGGAAATCTAGAATTAATGGTGCATTTTTGTTAACAATTGCTATACTAGTACACTGAAACTAATAACGTGTTTCAGCAGCGGATGGCAGGATGCATCTTCAAGTCAACTTCAAGTTCTTCCTCCGTTTCTTTGAAAAATCGATTTAAAATGGCTGCGGTTCGTTTCCCTATAAGAAGAATTCACTTTTTATCTTCCATTAGTAAGTCTTCACAAGCCTAATGGCTCACAACTGCCGAAGCTTAACCCGGTTTCTGTAGCATGAAGCGACTGAGAGTATTACTACTCCTCCCTGGATGGGATGCTAGTCCATCACAGGGTGACCTGGTTTATATACTATGAAGCAACTGAGAGTATTACTACTCCCCCCTGGATGGGATGCTAGTCCATCACAGGGTGAACTGGTTTATAGCGGAGCACTCGCCGGGCCGAAGGCCCGGCTGCGAAGCCCCATACTCATAGAACCTATGCCCGTCATTTTTCATGGTCATGGCTAGCGGAATGTTTCGCGGGCGCGCCTCCGTGACATGTGTCGGTGCGTCTGAGCGTCGCGCAAGGCAAACTCGCGGGCGCGTATGACGTCGCAAAACATGCGCGTATGACGCCACACGCGCGGCTACACAGCCGAAAAGTTGGATCTTTCGCAGTGTTTAGAGGAGCAGTAAAGTCGTTATTTCCCTGCTTTTTTTCGCGGTTTGCTACTCAAGACAGGGATACCAATTAAGGGATACTCGGAAGCCGCTTTAGTGGAGAAAGAAGAGCTTTCAGGGATAAAATCTTGCTTCGATTCACACGTTTTTATCAATGCAGGAGCAATGCGGGGAGATGCCTTGTTTTTATTACTGATTTCAGAACCGAGGAAGCGGAGTTTTAACGAATTTCCAAGCAGTCCAGTGACTTAAAGGTAAAATAAATCACATTTTTCGATGGGAATTTATGTTGATATCAATTTTTGATTGACTTTTCCTTTGTGTTCGGCTTACGTTTTGGAGACACGTTTATGAAACGTGCTCAAATTAAGTCGTGTTGTTATCTTGAATTTCATCGAGGACAGCTCTGCCTTGATGCTCTATAAATGGTGTGTTTTGCTTTTAAACATAAACTAATGGAGATTTGAATAACATTTTTTGAAAGAAGATTGCGTTGTCCATTTTTATGTGTTTGTTCATTCATTCAAACAAGACTTGTTCATTCATTCATTCATTCATTCATTCAAACAAGACTTAGATTTTCTGTCTTGACTCGCGTCGCCTTATGCAAATATGTTTGTGTATTTTCCAAATCAGTTTCTCGGGCAATTTTTGACAAACAAAAATTGTGTTTTATTCGGACAGTAGTCGTACTAGTTATTTTAGACAGAGAAAAGTTGTTTTTGTGAACTTTTGTACGGTCTAAATGTACCGTGCAGACGGTCGGGTAATACTGTTTTTGAGAATTGCTAAAATTGAAGAATAGCCCGGTTGTCAATCTTAATTCTTGTGCTTCCGACCTTTCACCTTAAGTTTCACCTTAGTTAAGCTTGTTCAAAGTGCTACGCTGTTAGGTTCAGCCTATCTATATATATATTATACTATGAAGCGACTGAGAGTATTACTACTCCACCCTGGATGGGATGCTAGCCATCACAGGGTGACCTGGTTTATATACTATGAAGCGACTGAGAGTATTACTACTCCACCCTGGATGGGATGCTAGTCCATCACAGGGTGACCTGGTTTATATACTATGAAGCGACTGAGAGTATTACTACTCCACCCTGGATGGGATGCTAGTCCATCACAGGGTGAACTGGTTTATATACTATGAAGCGACTGAGAGTATTACTACTCCACCCTGGATGGGATGCTAGTCCATCACAGGGTGAACTGGTTTATATACTATGAAGCGACTGAGAGTATTACTACTTCACCCTGGATGGGATGCTAGTCCATCACAGGGTGACCTGGTTTATATACTATGAAGCGACTGAAAGTATTACTACTCCCCCCTGGATGGGATGCTAGTCCATCACCGGGTGAACTGGTTTATATACTATGAAGCGACTGAGAGTATTACTACTCCCCCCTGGATGGGATGCTAGTCCATCACAGGGTGACCTGGTTTATATACTATGAAGCGACTGAAAGTATTACTACTCCCCCCTGGATGGGATGCTAGTCCATCACAGGGTGACCTGGTTTATATACTATGAAGCGACTGAGAGTATTACTACTCCCCCTGGATGGGATGCTAGTCCATCGCAAGGTTATCCCCCAGCATTATGTCGCTGGTAACTATTTATAGCGGAGCACTTGCCAGGCCGAAGGCCTGGCTGCGCAGCTCCATACTCATAGAACCATGCCCGTCATTTTTCATGGTCATGGCTAGCGGAATGTTTCGCGGGCGCGCGTGTGCCCGACCTCCGCCGCCGCCGTCGCGCAGGACTAGCTTGCCTTCGCGCAGGACTAGTTCGCGGGCGCGTATGACGTCGCAAAACATGCGCGTACGACGTCATGTTGAAACCAAAGCGAGGCTTTGTTTTTCGCGCGGTTACACGGCCGAATGTCACGTCAGCTAGAAAAACACTTTGATGTTTTGCTGTGAATTTACTAAGCGGAGAAAACCGTTGAAATTAAAGGCGTTATTTCCCTTAATATTTCGCGGTTTGCTACTCAAGATAAGGATACTAATTAAGGGATACTCAGAAGCCGCTTCAGTGGAAAAAGACGAGCTTTCAGGGATGAAATCTTGCTTCGAGGAACTTCATGTATTACGTTTTTATCAATGCGGGAGATATTTGTTTTCTACGGATTTCAGAACCAAGCAAGCGAGGGACTTAAAGGTAAAACAGATTAAGTTTTCGATGAGAATTTATGTTGATATCAATCTGTGAGTGACTTTTTATTGGTGTTATTGTTAGTTTTGGAGAATTGATTTTAAAACGTGCTTAAATTCAGTTGTATCGATCTCTTGAATTTCATCGAAGAAAGCTTGAACTCGATGAGCTATAATTAAGCTTAAATGGTACGCGTTTTGCTTTTAAACGTAAACTAATGGAGATTTGAATAAATTTTTTCGAAATAAGATTGTGTTGTCCATTTTTACGTGTTTGTTCATTCATTAGATAGTTTGAAAAGCGATTTTATGTAAACAAAACAAGACTTTGATTTTATAGTACAGTTCTATCTTCACTCGTATCGCCTTATGCAAATATGTTTGTGTATTTTTGCAATTTTTGATTTTCAAATCAGTTTCTCGGGCAATTTTTGACAAACAAAAACTGTATTTTATTCGGAAACTAGTGGTACTAGTTATTCTAGACAGAGAAAAGTTGTTTTTGTGAACTTTTGTACGGTCTATAAAAATGTACTGTGCAGACAGTCGCGTAATACTGTTTTTGAGAATTGCTAAAATTGAAAATAGCCCGTTCGTCAATCTTAATTCTTGTGCTTCCAACCTTTCACCTTAGTTAAGTTTCACCTTGGTTAAGTTTCACCTTAATTAAGCTTGTTCAAAGTGCGACGCTGTTAGGCTTGGGCTATCTATATATATTACACCTGGCCCCAGTTGTTCAAAAGGTGGATAGCGCTATCCACTGGATAAATCACTATCCAGTGGATAAGTATTAACAAAATCCTCTGTGTTATCTGCTGGGTAGAGATTTATCCGGTGGATAGCGCTATCCACCTTTTGAACAACCGGGGCCTGGGTGGAGAAAGACAAAGTGGAGCAAAGTATCTTGTCTACTGAGGAAACAACATGACGGCAGAGACCAGGCTTGAACCACCGACCTTCAAGTTCAAAGTCCGACGCGCTAACCACTATGCCACCGTGCCCCACCTTCCGTTAGTAGGTTCAAAAAAAATTGTGCACAAGCAAGCCTTATGATAAATATGTTAAGGATCGAGATATAGCAATAATCCAACCTTTTTTTATTACCTGGATATTATATTTTTTATTAGACACACAATAACCATTAAAAAAATACAGCAAAATGCCTTCTTATTCTGTGTTTTTAGCACTATAGTCTTCTAATAAATAACCGTATAGGAAATTAAACTGAGAAGCACACAAAATCACAAATTCACGACTTACATTATCTATTCCCAGTAATAACGTATAAAGACGAAAAAGCAAACGAAAACAGCAACAAAACAGAAAATTAGACAAAGGGGGAAGGGTGGGTGAAACAAAAGTAACAGCTTAGCATTATTGAAAAGATGATGAAGGGAAAAAAGGTCAGGTGGAAATATTACGTTAAAATGACAAGGTCTGTATTCGGATTTTCCTTTATTCGTTTTGTGCTAAAATCATCATTTGGTCCTGGATTAAAATCCCGTGACTTATAACAAAATAATGATGAAAGAAATTATGTATTGCCTAAAAAGGAATATTCACTTAAAATAACGCCTAAGGACAAGTGTGTGTTATCTTCTATCCAAAACACTTTCAACATTTTCTACTCTGCTTGTTTGAAGTTGAGCGTCTGCTATTCTGTCATCAATTTTGTCACTTAGCCATTCTGTTACAGTTTTATTGCTATATATTTGTAACAGCAAGTTTTGCGCCTCATCTCTTATTTCCGTGTATGAAGTAGCGGCCCTGAAAAAGAAGTTGAACATCATGATAAAATTTAGTTCAAGTAGTATAATTAAGGTTCTGTATACCGTCTGTGGAATCCCTTATAATAAATACAGACAATTATAATAAAGGGACAGTTGAGAAGCATCCTATTTATAGAGGTGTCCGTATTACTGGATCGAGGAGTAACTTCCAGGGGCCGTATTCACGAAAGCATCCTAAGATATAACTTGGGAGATAACTGGTATTCACGAAGACCTCCTAACTTGAGATATGTCTTAATTTTTCTCCTAAACTTAGGAGGTCAAAATTGAAACATGTCTTGACGGGGGCTAAATTCGATTGTTGACGAGTTTTACGTCGATTTTCAAAGTGATTATTGTGTATCACAATAGTTACCGATTAGATAAACATTTTAAAGCATTATATTGCTTTCCTAAGAAAAAATAAATATTTTCTAGTAATGTCAAACAACACGGTTAGTTACATATAGGCCTTCGTGTCATTAACGGGTTCCACATTTCTTTCTCATCGCAGAGTTATATTTCCGTTTTTCGTGAAAATAAGCCCTTGTACAAGAAATATCGAAGTAGACCCTATTAAAATGATGATGGATTTGTTTGTTGCTTTCGCTACTGACCATGAACGAAGATATTACCAGTTTTGCTATCTTAAATTTGAGATGAATTAAGGTTATTGTATTGTCATTGTAACAACAATTTACACAATACAAAATATTCATTCATATTATTTTCATAACTTATTATTCATAACAGCGCGACACATAAACTATCTCTGATTGGTTTACTTTTACTAATCGATAACTGCCCGCAACCATTAAACTTAGGAGACTCCTAAGTTACGCTTGCCTTAGGATGGTCATAAGATATCGTTCGTGAATAGCACTTAGTACACATCTTAGGAAGCTCCTAAATTTTTTTCTTAAGTTATATCTTAAGATACATCTCAGGTAGGATTTCGTGAATACGACCCCAGGATTGCACGCAAGGGGGGGGGGGGGGGGCACACAAATCCGTGATAGGCATCACAAAGTTTCCTTATCTATGAAAGTTCATCATAGCTCGCATTATCCTGTCACGATTGAAGTAATTTGAAAATGACGAACTAGAACCCTGCTGTCAAATATGAAGTACTTGTTGAAAAATACTTGCGCGCAATTCTGAACATAAGTGGTCCATATAGTGAAGGCGTTCGTATTACACATTTAGAGTGCGTATAAAGTTTGGTATCTTTGCAGCCAAATAAACTGTTGATAATCACTGAGGAGTAAATATTTGCATATCTGTCTCCGCATACTATATCTCGTTCAACGTTTCGCGTATTCACGAGATAAAAACAGGACAGATAAGAAAAGAATAACGCAACTTGGCCCCTAAAGAACAATACAACCCTTTAACCCTACTAATTTAAAAACATGACTTTTTCAAATATACATAAGCATGATAAACACAGAGGTATGGTATCATTGTTAAACTTGTAAGTAGCCTAAAAGTACAAAACGTTGAGGAAGTTATTTTAAACTTACTGAATACTTTTCATGCGTGCAAAACGCAAGCGGAAATAACTGAGAGACTTTTCTTCCAGCTGTCGCTTCAACATCCAGCCTTTCTCACTTCAACGGATAAAAAAGAGCAAAATTTATTCATGTGTTTTAGCATATCAACAAAACCAAATATATAATTATTTAAGCATTGCCTTGTATTGTATTGTTTTGCCTTGTACTTTATTGCATTGCATTGTATTGCTTTGCATTGCATCGATCAAGTTGTATTCACTGACAGATTACCTTGTATTGCATTGCATCCATTATTGCAATGTATTGCATTGCATTGCATACCTGATGGAGATATTGTGCTCTTGACGTTGGGCTTCGCTGCGTTACATTGCGCTACTTTGTGATGTGGTTTGTTCCTTTGCCTTGTATTGCATCACATTTTATTGGCATACATTGCACTGTATCGTATGGCATTGCATTCTATTGCATTGCGTTACCTTGCAGCATAGCTGTAGATTCTTTATTAAAAGTGTGAAAAATTCACCAATTTTTACTTGCGGTACTTGGTAATGAGGATGATTATGTTGAGGTCTCTACGTTAATGTTGAAAATTACCAATTATCATTAATCAGACTCCAGCTATTATTATTACTTCCTTATCTTCTATGTGTTATTATAGGTTCTTGCACTACTCATGTAAATGCCAGCTATCTGTGAATGTGTGTATACCTATTTATTTATTTATTTATTTATTTATTTTATTTATTTATTTATTTTACTTATTTATTTATTTTATTTTATTTATTTATTTATTATTATTATCATTATTATTATTATTTTTTAATTAATTATTTATTAATTATTATTTACCTGATTTTACTAATAATTTGTGTTTGCTAAATTTGATTGTAAATTATACAACCTGCCTTGATTAGCTTTGCTATATGCAGGTTGTATATTTCTCTAATTTGTTAAATTTAAATTATTGAAATAAAATGATGAAAAAAAAGTGTGAGTTGTTGTTAACTACTCACGTGCTGTGGACAAGCCCCAGTGCATGATGGATGTCCTTTAGCTTAAAGGTGAGCTCGTAGATTTCATGACCTGGGAAATCCCCATAAGTTTCTTTATCACTGCAAGTAATACGCATACACACATCTATAGTATTTATACCATGTATAAATATAACCAATGAACAAGTAAAGTCAGTAAACATTGATGTGTGTGATTTCAATTGAATAGTATTTCATACAGTGGAGTAAGGGGTACGGGAATCCGGGAAGTTCAGACCCCTCCTCCACCCAACCCCCCTCCAATACCTGATCAGGCTTTTTTTTATCTCGAGAATGGTCACTTACGAGGGAGATTTTAAGTTCTATTATGTGTCAGCAAAACCTTTAACATACTCATAATATTCCGTTCCCTCCACATCAATTCTGTCACTGAAACCAAGTTCCCTGGAGATTTCTTTACGCGAGGCTTCGTTCATTTGACCTAAAGAAAATGTCATGTTTCAATTAAATAGCCACAGTCACACCAAAGCTGTTCGATAACCACGGTCACACCAACCGTTGCGGTGCAATTTGTCGCGCAATTGCCTCATGGCTATTATTCCATGTTTCATAATGCTACGCACAATTAATGTTTCGTGCCTGTAAACTAGCTTTTAAGCTAAGAGTATATCCACATTAAATAAAGTATGTATGTATGTATGTATGTATGTATGTATGTGCAAACAATGTCTCGCGAAGCTTTCAGAGACAACTTAAGTTGCACGAAGATAGTAGAGCTCAACTGCGACTTTACTAGATAACCATCACCGAGTGAGCCGTTATTTTCCACTTTGTATAAAAGTTGACAAAGTTCTTTTTTTGTCGCCACTATTCAAAATAAATTCCTTCAAAAATAAGGCTTTTCGTTTACAAGTCATGGTATGCCGAAGGAAACTTACCATCGTCAACGGCCTTTAAACAGAACACAAGTGATGGAATTCCTGCTGGTAATAACTCGCACAGTGTGCCATAATGGTCATATCTACAATGGATAACAAAAAGCAAAATAAACAATACCGTCTACGTATCTCTATCTCTATCTACGTATCTCCAAGAAATGTCTGCAAGAAGACTGCTCCGACATATAACCTTCTCCTCATCCCAGTGGATACTCCAGATTTAAAGTGACGGGGATATGCGAAGGATTTTTTTGAATTTGAAATTTTCGATTCCAGGATATTTTTGGGTAAGAACATTTTGGCAAGTATTTTTGAGGGTGGCTTGAGTGAAGTAGGTTTTTCTGGGGTAGTAAAAAAAAATGAAGATTCGTGGTAAAAAAATGGTTGCCGTGCGTAGTGCCTGCGTAGTGCTATGAATGTAGAGCAACCAAACTTGCTCTATCATTGAATCCCTTCTGGGTATTTTTAAGGTTCGAAAATTCAGCATGGGATTGTTTTGGGTTTAATTTTGGTCCGGGGGATTTTATTAGGTTTTGGTGGAAGCCCTAGGGATTTTTGCCTCCATTCGCACATCCCCGTCACTTTAAATCCGAAATACCCCCCCCCCCCCCCGCCCCCCTCCGACTGTACTGTAAATAGTTCAGACCCGGACTGTCACCCTCTCAAGCCGGCATTGTGGGATTAGAAGGTAAGATCAGAAATACAACTTATATTTATTTATATATTTTCACCCCAACGAATTTCCAACCCTTTCGTGGTAACAGAATAATCGTTGACCGTGATTCGTAATCAAATTATGAGAAGTAAATAGTATGGAGCCCGTTATTCTGACCGTATTAATGGGGTGGCTAAATTTCAAGTAAGTTTACATGAGGGACTGAAAAACTAGTCATTTGGTCCAAATCCATCATTAAATTTATATTTCGTATCTGACACATTCCTTCCATCGATCATACCAAAAGGCCCTTATAACTCCTGTAAGTGAGATATTTAAAAATGTAGGAACACTCAACACAACGGTAAATTTCGTGGTCACTTTTTTTCCGGATCTCCTTAACGAAGAGATACTTCCACTAGACTTCAATCGCGGTATAGATCAAATAATTCAAAATGCAAAGCTAGTATAACGGAAATTAAAAGCAGATTTAATGGCCAATATTTAGACTTGTAGAATTACAGTCGACAAAACAACGGTAACAACGAGGTTGTCCCATTATTGCGGTGGCCATAAAGCAAAGCTCCGCTGTTACACCTGCACGGGAACAAGTATCGTTTGTCAATTTCAACTGAGGTATAATTAATTTTTCTCGCGATTAGTCTATACACGTCACGTGACGCTGCCAAAACTGGGGAATATACGATGATATTCCTCAGTTTTCAGAATTTGCGCTTTACGTTCGCACGTTCACAGTTTTCGTCTCAAACTGATTGTTTTGAACAGACTAGAAATATTTTTCAACGCCAACAGAATTATTTTGATGTTTAACAGCTTGGTCAACTCACCCTAACAGAGTGGCCTTGTGAAAAAAAAATATTTGAAGGATAATAAACACAGTGGCCTTCATTTGGCTTCAAAAATATGCACGGATATGTGTCCTTGAACATTATCTGTTCCTCGAAGCTCACAGTTTTCCTCGAGCTTCGCTTTCGGAAGACTGCTCACTTCTCGAAACTGATAACATCCGCGAACAATTATCCATGCATATCTCCGTGCCAACGGCGGTTATTGTATATATAATCTGTGAATAAAGTGGTTATTTACCTACTCCAGCCTGTCAATGCAATGCCCAACACTTCATTTGTCTTGGATATCTTGGTCATTATGTCCACCCATTGCAGGTTGTTTGATACGTGTTTAGATATGGACACGAAATCACTACTCGGCCCAGTGGCACCTAAACAATGAATATATCAACAAGTGAGCCTTTGTCCTGTATTATTTCCAGTAAGATCGTTCGGGTCAGAGCACCGTTAGGATAAATTCCGACCAACGAAACGACGTCGTAGTAACAGCGACATCAGCAAATTAAACGGCAAGAAGATTCCGTCTTCCTTCGTCATTTGCTCGACGTTTCGACCATAACGGTCTTCATTAGGAGCATCTGAGGTATATTCTAACTGTTAAAACATTCGAAATTTAAAAAGCTTAACGGAAAGAACACACGTGACATGCTGACGTAATAATCAGATATGGAGCTATAAAGCTAAACTAAACTAAGCCAAGCAATATATCACGTAAATTTAACTAGGATATTAATAGTAGGCTTGAATTTAGAAATCCAATAGCTTTCTCTTGCTCTTCTAATGTCTTGATTAGGATTTCTAACTTTTTCAATGACTGTTAATTTTAAATGTTTAACCCCACAGTTTTTGAAGTATATATATAATGGCGAGATTTAGAGCTGAAAAAAAAAAATAAACCGATACAGCATTACAAATGCCGCACATCACTCAAATCGAGAGTTGTTAACTGTGGTGTAAATGCGCGTTTCAAGATGCAGCAAACGAACGGCGGCCTCGCGTTCGCAGAAAAAGAAGACTGGCAAGAACTAAACGAGAACAAGAAGAGGAAGGCAAAAAATGAAGTCAGAGCTTTATTTAAGCAGGGTCTGAATTCTTGTAACTGAAAATGTATAATCTGTTCTAGTGTCGAAGTTATAATGAGTCTATCTGATTTCAGTACTGATAAGTAACAAAAAGCTACCTTTAAATGCACTTGCGGTCCACATTTTAGGAAATGCTTCAAAGTATCGTTGATACATATCTGTGGAAAATAAAATATTATAAATATGGATATGGCCTCTCAAATTACTGCAACATCAGATTTTAAGATAAACAAATCTAAGGCTCCAATAAGCCAATTCGTGAATACGAAACAGCCCTCGCACCCATCTCCTGTCCTAGGCGTTTTGCTTCAACTCCCCACCGTACCCTCCCTTTAACGCCATCCGCATGGGTAAGGCTCCACCGCGGTCAAACCTCCGAGGCATTTTTCGTTTTATTTAGTGGGATTTTATTTAGTATTAAATGGAAATATGGGCAAGAATGTAAAAAAAAAAAAAATTAGTTGACGTTGCTATCTTTTAATTTTTCTCGAAATGATGAGCTTTTTTCCGTTGAAAACTGACCAAAACTCTTTGCGCCTGATCAAAATTATGTTAGCAAATGGCCGACCAAATAGCCAACAATTCTGCAGTTCACAGTTTTTAACGCTTAGAACTTTTTTTGGTAAACTTTCAAAACGTTTGGTAAATTGACAGTGTATTGGAAACATATTAAACTCTAAACAGTGAAAATGACAACCTTAACTTTTAAGTGTTTTGCCTAACTTTTGCAAATTTCTCTTGTTTGACCATGGTAAAGGGTAAGGCAGGTGATCAGTACCTATCGGGGATCAATGTTTACAGTCGATGGTAGTGAAAATATGCAGATTATATTTTCCCTCCGTTATAATACTATAGCTCGTTCAACCCTTCGAGCATTCACGAGTTAAGATCCAAGATGGCGGCCACCTTGACGGCCATCTTGGATGACGTCACGGACCCCAGCAGCGCCACAACCCATAATGTTTACCTTATTTTGTAGAGCACATCACAGGCTATCTATGACACGTAAAATTTTCCGAAATATTGCGACATCGCAAAAACCCAAGGGGGGAGGGGGGGGGGGGGTACAACACCCCCCTTGTACCACGGTAGGGATATCAGTTTGCGTGTACGTCCAAGGGTTGATAAAAACCAAAAGAAATTAGTTCGATTCCGTTGATGACACATATCAGATTGTATATGTTATTATTAAAATGATCCAATTGAATATAACACATCTAGGCACGTCAAGACCAACTAAAAGATATGACCAAATAACATAAACCCGATTTTAATAGCAAATAGTATCTGGAAAACACTATCAGAAGCTTGCTTCCAAACATCTTCATGTAGGCTTTTTTCTTTATTTTTAAAGATGAATCATACAGTACTGATAATAGAATCGTGTGTTTTTACCTATAGGAAAATGGCTTCTGAGGTCAGTTCTGTAATACCAAATCATAGGCTCCGCCAGCTTGCCGACCACTGAGAGAAAACAACAAAAAAGTACAGTAAATAGTGCAGTAAACAAAAGTACAGTTAATAGAGTTCGACAATGGAATTTTATTCGGGGCCTGAAATTTATTTTCTAGCCTCTAATTGCAACTCCTTCAGTTGTTGCATAACTGCAACATGATCTCTTCTGACTTTTATTAATTATTTATTCCGCAGTTCATATAGGTTTAACTCATATAGCACCGGTATTCGCAAAGGTCATGGGTTCGAATCCCGTGGAGACACGAAAAATTATTTTCATTTTGATAGCGGAGAAGGCCTTGGGGCCGAGTTAACAGTTGTATCAGCCGGTAAACAGAGTCACTGTAGTCCTTATGACCTGCCCTAGGATGTGGTGGTGGCCACAGGAAGGTAGGCTCGATCGATTTCCGGTCGTTTTGTGCGCCGGCGTTCCTTCGCGCCCAACCAGCCTCCCTCAAAACAGCTGACAATGGAGCCTAGCAGGAAAGACGCCAAGAGAAAGCTGGTAGAAGCGAACTATCAGCTACAAGAAATTTGCTTTTTGCATATTTAGGAAACAAAAACAAACAAGAACAACCTTTGAGGAAATCTATTGTCCACTCCCTCATCATATCATCCCACATGATTGGTGTCAGACTCTTGCTCCTCACATGTTGAAGAACAGGAACCATGTGTTCCAAGAATATCATGCTTTTGTTTCTGCTATCATCAGAGCATGCGCGACAAGTCTTTAAGTTCCACACCTGTAACAAATCAGCCCAAGACAGAAGATTATTCAGGGGAAATAGAGAGGCAGCGTGGTCCAGTGGTTAGGAGGGCGCTTTAAATCGCGAGGTCGCGGCCGTTCTGACCTCTAGCTAAATTTGTTTTACGGTAGGCCCGAGTTCGTCTCCTCTTCCGCGCGTGTTAAATAGCCAAACAGTTCACCTCCTTCAGTTAGATTTCTTTAAAATTTGTCATGTTCTATTTGCAATATTTCTTTCGGTATTGCGTTTGTTCCAATATCCTTAAAAAGCCACTAGTGATGGGGAGAGAATAATTTTAACACTGTTTGAAAATTAATTTACAGTCATCCCCCCGTTAATACGGGCACCGAACGGACCCCGGAAACTGCCCGTATCTCGAACGGGGTTTCCGTATAAAACGGGTTCTTATGAATGACATAATTTAAGCGTTCTATTTGTTCTTACGGAATAATCCTACAGTATATTATCACATCTAAACCCACCAAGAAAAGCATATATTAGCTATATGTTTAGTATATGCTATACGCATTTGAAAAAAACTGTAACCCTTAGAATTAGCCAAGCTGTCCACATTAGCGAGGTTTTAACTCAATGTATGAGATTATTCCAGTCTGGACGGTAAAAACTGTCCGTTGTCCGTAATTTACGACGGTTCGTAATAAGCGGGCAAATTTTAGAGAAAATGTATGGGCTTTCGGGGGGAGGCGGGGGGGGGGGGGGGCAATAAAACTGTCTCCTGGTAATAATGCATGGGGTGTCCGTCTTAGCGAGTGTCTGTAAAGCAGGGTTCCACTGTATCATGTTATTCTGTCACTGGGTCCAAAAAATTGATAGAAAGACATAACCTTACCTTGTACTAAATCAGGAGCTCCGGCTGACTAAATAAACAAACAAACAGTTTATTTCCTACCTCGTCAGCGCCGACATGAAACCATTGGATTCCCGGATGTAGTTGTGCCACCTGATTGATCATCTCCTTCACCAATTCCGCTGACTCTAGGAAAGAGAAACTCCGTCATTACCTGAAATTCAATCGTCCAAGTAAACACTTTCAAATTGCACAGTTTAAAGTCGCCATCACATGTAGTGTAACCTCACAGTGGTCGCAATAGAACCCAGTTTCCTTCGAGTGAAGTCGCAGGGCTTACACGTTACTTTGCCGAAACTATATTGAGTTAAGCAGGAAAATACGAATTAAGAGCAGCTGTTATGTGTTGTTTAAGCTTGGCTACACACTTCTACACATTTTGACGTAAAATAAAACCTAGTTGTCTGGCCTGCCCCCTTATTTTGCTTTAGACTAGTGGGTGTTTCCTTTCCTACCTGGATTTTTGGGACAAATGGAGTTTGTGTATTTTTCTGTTTCACGAAGGTGTGCAAACTTCTCGTGCTTTAAAACAAACTATTATAGAGAAAAGATAAAACATAAGGACGAAAACTTGACCAGTATACTTTATTCAGTACAAAATGATTTGTTAATGACTTAATTTCGTGAAATAGAACACCAGGTATTAAGTCAATAAATCAATCAGTTGTTAGAAAAACCTTTGAATGCAGAGGTCCACACGACGCAGAAATTAAACTTACTGGTAGTTGCCGGATCTTCCTTGTGAAAGATCTCGTGCCAGGCGTCACTTGAATGTGAAAATACAAAACTGAATGCAAGGCTGGCACTACGGCAAAGGGCAGGTTTATTAATGGCCAATATTTCGACTAATTGTACTAGTCTTCCTCAGGGCCAGGGCTATACTGAAAGAAAATATTGTAACGGCTCCTAAAATTTGAAAATTACATGGTTATAAATTATTGGCTAATACATGACATGTAGACAGCGCACTTGTAGACATAAGATAAAAATAATATATGACATATATAGTGTGTGATATAAAACTGAGTTCAGCGTTCGTTCTTTCGGTTAATGCCTTCTGGTGACAAAGTGTTCCCTCTATGAATTAAAAAGGCCTCGCGTGCTTTTCGACGGGAAGCATTGATGGTAGGTTGCAGTTCAAGCGGGATGAGTCTCATGTCCGAGGAAGAGTGGTCTGGTAGGTTGAAATGTGTAGGGACCGCTGCTGTGGAGTTGGCGTGATGTGGGTTGTTTGTCCCTTGTCTGTGTTCTGTGAAGCGTTCACGAATCGTGCGTTTGGTTTCCCCTATATACTGTTTTTTACATTTTTTACATTCTATCATATATGTGAGGTTACTAGAATTACAGGTTAAATGTTGTTTTATTTGTCTAATTTCCCCGGTGTTGCTAAAAGTATACGAAGTTCTACCATTGTCAATGTAAGGGCAGGTGAGACATCCATGAGTGGAGTTGCAGCGGAAAGTGCCAGGGGTGGGCTTTGGTGTCGTGTTAGTGTTTTTTAGTTTAGCTCTAACCAAAAGGTCGCGAAGGTTTGGTGAACGACGGTAAGCGATGAAAGGAACATCTTTGAATATTTTTTGCAGGTGATTTGTGGAATGGAGAATAGGTTGTTTCTTGTGAAGTATTTCTTTAATATTAGGTAGTGCTGGGTTATAGGTGAGGGAACACTTTGTCACCAGAAGGCATTAACCGAAAGAACGAACGCTGAACTCAGTTTTATATCACACACTATATATGTCATATATTATTTTTATCTTATGTCTACAAGTGCGCTGTCTACATGTCATGTATTAGCCAATAATTTATAACCATGTAATTTTCAAATTTTAGGAGCCGTTACAATATTTTCTTTCAGTAAAGCCCTGGCCCTGAGGAAGACTAGTACAATTAGTCGAAATATTGGCCATTAATAAACCTGCCCTTTGCCGTAGTGCCAGCCTTGCATTCAGTTTTGTATTTTAATCAGTTGTTCATTTAACGTAGTCACCAACACTGAGCTATAGAGCGTGGCACGTGACGTCACGGTGGCCATATTGGTGCCCAAAACAATGAAATGGCGACCATATTGGTGTCCTAAACTAATTCTGTGGGACTTTAGCGGTCAAGCCCAAATCATACCGTCCAGAAGGACGTCGAACGCCTTATTGAGACTTATATAACGGAGTAACTGGTTAACTTTCAGTTGAGGTTGGGGGTAGCAGTTTATATAGTTAAATTTAGGACTAAGCAACCCGAGAAGCTAGGTGGTACGGTGGTATGGTAGGCTATGTAGGCCCAAGACTAGCCGAGGTCACAGGTTCAATCCTGAGTGGGGATTTTAGATTTTCTTTTTTACACTTGAAAATTTATTGAAAATAAATAAGTGTCGACATTGCGTTATTTAAGTCTCAATAAGGTGTCCGACGTCCTTCTGGACGGTATGATTTAGGCACAACCGACTTTAGCCCTATTCTTTTGTTTTTGCACTCCAATATGGCCACCGGTCACGTGAGTGAAAACACACTATACAACAGCAACTGTCAACTATTTTTTCAGGTACGTCACGAACTAAAAAGATTAAAAAAGTGAGACTTATTTTAAGAATAAGCAAGAGAACATAATGTTCTCTTGAGAATAAGAGATTAAACTATAAACTATATAGACCCGACATTATCAGTCTTGACCCCAGTCCCTTCTCCGTGTTAAAAAAATCGACGTAGAATCACCTGGACAAGGTGCTGGACAAGACTGCCAAATAGTCCAATAATCGTGTAGTATTTTGTCACGTGACGCACGATAAAGCGTTACCGTCTTCGGAGGTTATTTCAAGCAACTGGCATCCAAATTTGTTTCTTTAAATCGGAAATCTTTATTACAAGCGTAAACAAAGCATTTTATGAGAAAATACTCTACAAAATACCCCATGATTTTTGGAATATTTCAACAGGGTTTTGCAAGTGTTTCTCCATTTTGAAGGAGGAGAAGACCCTGGGGACGAGATTGACGATGTGTTATCCGCAACCTCGTCCCTAGGGCCTTCTCCGCTTTTCAAATTCAAAATGGCGGGTCGGGCGGAGATCCGCCATTTTGAATTTAAAAAGCGGAGAAGGTCCTGGTGACGAGGTTGTTATAATCCGCAAAGTGATACCTCAAGATGACCGAATGTCTGCACAAGTGGTATAACGATAAGATCATTCCGCCGCGCTTCTTCGACCAGAGAGGAAACTTCTTCTTCGCTAAAATCAACATAAGTAAAAAAAAATGGAAATTTTGTAAAGTTGAAAACGTGAAGGGATCGAACCACGAGGAAAAACATTGCCTTTTTTGTTCATTTTGTAGAAAGGAACCTCGTGTTTGTTTTATTTTCTGTATTCATTATTATCTTTAGTGTTACAATAACAATAATAACAATAATACTTTATTTACTCATTATTTTTTTACACCTATATTTTAAAAATACCTACACTCATTTTATTTACTAAATACTGATAATTTCAATAGTTAATATAATTTTGAGCCTGGGAGCTAAATAAACGGGTGAGTTTTCTAGTTAGCTCCCAGTTACACGATGATATTTTGTTTACCTTTAGTATTTGAAACAAGCGTTTTAGCATCTTGCTCTTAGAAATGTGTCTTATTTTGTTAAAATTAACACAAGAGCTTTGTAAAATTAAGACCGTTTAAAGAAGAACACAAATGGGTCGTAATTGTGAATATTCTACCTGTATGCGTCAGGTCCTTGAATCACCTGGAGCTCTCCGGAGTAAGGGAACGTATCAGCATACTCAATAAGGAGCCCTGTGGCTCCCCATTTACGGAAATAAGGAAGTAGCTAAAACAGGAAAAACAAATGGCGTTTGCGACAAATCAAAAGACAAAACGAATTTCCTTGGAATTGGAAAAAATCATGAACTTGGCGAGTGAAGTACAAGTAGACACTTGCTATATATCATACAAACTGGATTTTTGTCCTGCGATATAATCAATCTACTGCCCTATTATAGGAAACTCCAATATTTTTTTTCGACTCGACGTATTCACTACAAATAGTAGGTAAGCCCGAAAAAACACACATTTCATTCAGCGACCCAACAGCATATGTAACCTGTTACGTTACAACAAAACTCTAGAGCCACGGTAGATGGGCTTGGGGGTAAGTCTTTACAAGCCTCAGTAATGGCTCGCAACTGCGGGAGCTTAACCCAATTTGTGTATCATGAAGCGACTGAGAGTATTACTACTCCACCCTGGAAGGGATGCTAGTCCATCACAGGGTGACCTGGTTTATATACTATGAAGCGACTGAGAGTATTACTACTCCACCCTGGAAGGGATGCTAGTCCATCACAGGGTGACCTGGTTTATATACTATGAAGCGACTGAGAGTATTACTACTCCACCCTGGATGGGATGCTAGTCCATCACAGGGTGACCTGGTTTATATACTATGAAGTGACTAGGAATATTGCTACTCCCCCCTGGATGGGATGCTAGTCCATCACAGGGTGACCTGGTTTATATACTATGAAGTGACTAGGAATATTACTACTCCCCCCTGGATGGGATGCTAGTCCATCGCAAGGTTACTCCACAGATGATGTCGCCGGTACAAGAGACAATGTGAAGTAAAGTTTCTTGTCTAAGGAAACAACATGAGGCAGAGACCAGGCTCAACTATCGATCTTCAGGTTGAAAGTCCAACTTACTAACCACTAGACCACCGCGAATCCTCAAAGACGCGTAAAACGTATTACTATCTGGTTATTGATTAGTAACTGACCTAATCAATAATGAACGGTCGATAAAAACAGGAGAGGTGCATTTACAAAAACGGGTAGGGTACGTTTAGAGTAACTTTGTCTTCAGTCACCTGCAGTAGATAAGTAAGCTTTGGTGGCGCTCCCCCAAGATCAAAATGAACAAGCTTGTGACCACTAAATCTAAGGTAGTAAAACAATAAATAACATAAATACAGTTAGGTTGGCATGAAACTGTTCTAACTGAACTAATTTACATGATTTGTGCTTTGTCGTGTTTTAACTTAACCCTATTCGGCCTGGGGGGGGGGGGGGCGGGGGGGCACAAAGTGCCCGCGCTAACTTTGAACATTTATAACTTCCTTAATATGTATTCAAACGCCATCAAACTTTGTGACTTTTCCTAAAATTTATCTGGCAACAATTTGATATGACAATTTTTTGATCACGTGACTTGATGTTTCCATGGCAACAAGATTTTGACAGCCATGTTTTTTGAAATTTGCATATTTATACCTTTGAGAGAAGAAAAACAATGTTTATTGGTATAACTTTTGTATTTTTACGTCATTTAACGTTTATTTATTGGTTTTCATTAATTTTGGGGGAATTTGGACGGTTTTTAAGAGGTTTTAAAAAATTTCAGAAATCTAAGATGGCGGATCCAAGATGGCGGCCGCATAATTAATTACCTAATAACTACGTCATATGGCGTCATCGTTCTATTGTGCGGACCGCAAAGGAGACAGTTTTGGACGTACTATGTACCCTCTAGGTTTCATTGTCATAGCCTTAATGTTCTTGAAGTTACGAAGGGGGGGCCACAATGTGCCCCCCCCCCCCCCAGGCTCAGGAACTCAGAAAAAGCCCAGGCTGAATAGGGTTAAGATCCTGCGCCCTCTATGATTAACCACCAGCTAATGGCAAGAAGAAATGAAGCGAGCAGGTGACCGTAAGTGTGGTTTTTGCAACATAAATAAAGCGACTAGGAGTATAGAATGATTTTCAATTGGATGTCAAAAGTAATTTCGTAATAATATTGCGAAAGCATTGCTATGCTTTGTGATTGGCTAAAAATCTCGCGCTACGTTAGCTCCGCACCGACGTCCAAACCTTTATCCTTTTATATACCGTTTTTTGACAGAAAAGGTAAGAAACCCTTTCATATACCTAGTTGATGACTTACATCCCTGATACATGTTATAATAACAAAGGAATTGTAAATAAAAGAAGCGTTTTTGGCCAACATTTGAGCAACGTTTACTGACTTTTCACTTCTATCAGTATAAACATTAAAATACTTTCATAGACGAATTAGCCGTAACGTGCGACCTAATTGGCAGTTTTTCCCTTCCCTTTTCTATACTTCAACTCGTAAAATCCCTACCCTTTTATATACCTCCAGCCTACAAAAGGTACCTCCTTCCGAGCGGAGCATCCCCTTATAGCCCCCGTGAATAGAACTGCCCGTAATAGAGAGGTGTCCGTATTTATGGAGTTGTTCTTGAGGAAAGCTTCGACTGTATTTAATAAGGTTCACCTAAACCCGAAATTGTTTTTCGCTTAATCAACTCTATGTACGTTGAAAAGTTGAAAAGTTAAATATTTTCTTGTTTTTAAAGTTGCGTTAGTGAATTATAGAGGTTTGATTTTAATGTTAATAAGATGACGTCAAATCAAGAATCGTTTATTATACAACTACTTGTTTCCACCTCCAAGTAATATATTTTTATAAATCAATTGACTATTAACAGTTTTTATTTAGTATTTCTTAAATTGATTATCCTTAAGCTGTGGACAGTGTATTGTAAATTGAAGTAGAAATAATGGTAAAGTCTTAATTTGATGTCATCTAGTTAGCATTTTGTAAATTCAAATCTCTATAACTCACTAACGCGACGTTAAAAACAAGAAATATTTCACTATTCGACTTTTCAACGTAAATTGAGTTGATTAAAGGAAAACAAATTGGGGATTAGGTGCACTTTAAGGTAATATAATAGTAAACGTATCGAATAAACCATTTGTGATAGTTGAAGCTTGTTATTTAAAGCTATGTCATAGGGATTTTTGATATTTTGGGGGAAACTGCCCCAAAGTTAAACCTTTGTCAAACGCGACATTCTTATAGAACACTAAGAGGAAGATATCAAGTTAATTTTCGAAGAGACAATAAACCATAACTTTGCTTAAACATTTCTTACTTGTAGGTGTTATCCTTCTGATAATTTTCATGGTCCTGGTGTCCAGGCGACACCTGTGTGGTTAAATTGCTTATTCTTTGCTCTGCCTGTTCCAGTTGAAGTTTGGCTTGATATAATTCTTTTCTTGTATTAGATAGCTCTGAAAATAATGGTGCAAAAACAGCAAAAATTGGGATAGCGTTAATTCACAAGTCTTGTTTACATGGAGGGAGCCAGGGTGACCCGGTTACCATGGTCACCCTCTCAGCCGGGCTAAAACGTAACCCGCATTTACATGGGCGGGCTATTAGGAAGAGCTGTCATATAGGCGAGCTATCTCTTTTGGCGGGCTCTTGTTTTGGAGGACATTTTACGATTTACTATGTTCTTGGAGGCTTTTCACAAATAAACACGACCAAAATATTCGCCAAGCTTGTATGGCGCGCCATTTTTGCGGGTTTTCAAGTAAACAGAAATAGTCTGCCTAGGAGGGTGACCCTGGGGTGACCGTTTACATGCAGAAAAGATAACCCGCCTAAGGGCCTCTTTACACGACCCCGGGTTGGTTTCTAACCCGAGTTGAATCACCGCAACAGGTGGCTTCTTCAGTCAATCTTCTGTAAGCGTTTACATGAAAAACGCTTCCAATCCGGGTCAATCCTTCTCGCTGGGTAACCCTTTTCGAGACCCGGGTTGACCTGGCTAGAGGGGTTGACATTTTCCATATTTTCTTATGTAACCACTCGGCGGGTTCAGTGTGAATGACGCGATTTATGCGTACAACAATAGTACGCACATGCCCACGGGGCTAACCGGGCTGACCCGGGTTGTATTGACCCTCTTCTTGTACTTAGGAACCCGGGATCGTGTAAACGTAAATTTGAGCAGTGATTCAACCCGGGTTAGAAACCAGCCCGGGTCGTAGAAAGAGGCCTTAAGAGGGTGACCCTGGTAAGAAAACAGGGTGACCCGGGTGGGTGGATCACCCTGTCTATCATGTAAACACTTCAGTGTACTTTGTAAACAAATGTATGAAAAGTTGGCCCTCCCAGGGGACCCCGGCTTGGTGGGTGACCCGGGTACCAGGGTCACCCTCGCTCCATGTAAACGGGCCCTTAATTGATGAAACACTTTATATCCAATGAAATGTTTTATGTGCTGTAAAACGGGCAAAAGCCCAAACAGCAAATTTAAGAATAAATCTTGTTCGAATTCTGAACAGTTAAAATGATTGCATGGTCAGCTTACTAAACATTTTACTCCACTGGCTGTCTTTTTGAAAAGAACCTCGTTGAATTTTACGTTCAGGTTGTAGTGTTGTTGATAACATCAGAGTTAAGAAATCAAAGGCTCCTATTCGCTGTTCCGAGGTTGCGCGGGAGATTGGGTCAAGTTACGTGTCGCAAAGCATCATAGGGCTGTTTTGGGGGACGCTTCTGTGTAACTCGTCGCTTTTGAGTTCTGTACATTCTTTCTTGCCTAGGGAACTGATCTCCACAAATCCTAGTGTTTTGTGTATCCACCTTCAAATTTTCGTTGCGTATGGGATTTTTTACATAAACGCCTCGCTTTAGCATCACTCGGCAACGTGCATGTGACACTTTATATCTGGCGAGTTCCTCCAGTTATTTGCGCATCCTGACACACAACAGTTAAATTTACCCACTTTACAACAAACAAAACACAAAGCAACGAGGGCTACGTCCCCCAAAACAGTCCTATGATGCTTTGCGACACGTAACTCGACCCAATCTCCCGCGCAACCTCGGAACGGCGACATCTCGTGAATACGAAATGTTTGGACCCTCTACTCTCCTAGACATCGAGGGCCCCCCTGTTCAACTCCCCACCCTCCCCTCCCTCCAACGCCGTCCCCATGGGTAAGGCAGGTGACCTTTACATATCGCGGGCTCAATGTTCACCACCCCTCCCCTATAATAGACGTTTTGTCCACCAACCTCAACCCTTTATGAGTAATATTTACGTTCAGTTGAGCATAAATTCAATATATGAGAGTTTTGATATGTTCTTACCAGCCATCAATCGTCTAACAAGAGAATCGGTGTCATTGCACTGAGTAAAATTAAACGACGTCGTCGCAGACCTTAAAGAAAAGCAAATTAAATTACTGAATTGCCGTATAGCGTATAATGAGATTATAGCGCGCGCGCCATCAGAGTCAGTCATAATATTCAGAAGTTGTTTAAGGTTAATTATGCAGCTCAAGTTTATTTATAGAGTTTGCATACATTATCGCGGTGAATATATAAGAAAATTTCGATCAGAAACAGTGGAACAAATGCATGACTTATTTCAGCGATGCATTTGTTTGGATCAGAACCTCGCAACCAGAAATGGCGTCAAATACCGTCTCGGAACAAATAAAACCATTGCTGTTTCTTTAATCTATACTAACCAAATAAACTCCGACAACAGATCGAAATCCATTGGGAGAATTATAAACAAGGAAGGAATTAGAAGAAATATATGACAACTGATATTTCTAATTAAAACCTACCTTACACAACTTAAAAAACACATTCCAATCCACCAAAATACCATTAAAGGAATACGCCCCAACATTTTCCTATTATTTGATCTCTTATTAAATAAACAGACTACAATAAAAAGGCAATATAAATTTTCCTAGTTTCATTGGCAATGTTTGCTGCCATTACGGTAAGGCACCTGTCGCTGATTGTGATCATTAGTGCATGACTAATAACCTGCTTGACATGACAGTTACTGACACTTGAAATGTTTACTTGTCACAGCGAATCAGATGAAAGAAGCGTAAAAAATACAAAGCATCATCGGTAATAATGACCTTTTTATTTTACTTGATTGCCTAGAAATTTAAATACTGTGCAATAAATACTAATGAATTCTAACGGTCGCTTGTGATACTTCAGCCATCCGACCTGATTGTTCGAATAGGCTGAATAGAATTTAAGAATAACTTATAGGAAACGAGGAAGGAAGAGAAAAATTGAAGGAAACGATAATTTTACTAAGGGCAAGTACATGTGTATTTAGCCTGTGTAGCAGGCGCCCGTTCAGTGCGAAAGTTCGAGGACGCGCGCGCGAGGGCAGAGGGGCATGGCCCGGCGAAAAGCGCGTGACAGATAAAGCCTGGTTTCCCGTAACTACCCCGTAACTGCCGTAAGCCGAACCGACGGTAGCACTGGGGCACACCGGCGGTAGTTCTATTTTTAATGGAAACATTCTGTTCCGGCATCTGGTATGACCGGCGGCACGATGTCCCCGGTGCCGGAAAGTTGAGTTGAGTTCAACTTTTTCCGGCTTTACGGCACCGCAGGCTTGATAAGATTTTAAGGGAAACACGTGCCGCGGGAACCGGCGACATCCCGGGGGAGTTGCATTGTTTTTATGACAACACATGATTAGAACTGTCCAATCGAATCGCAACCATTTCTGCGCTAAAAGCTCGTCACGGTCATGCGGTCACAAATGGAAACACACAACTGCGGCTGCCGGCGGTATGTATATGGTAGCATCCCGGTCACTGCCGTAGTGCTACCGGGGACTCGCTTACGGCAGTTACGGGGTAGTTACGGTTATATGGAAACCAGGCTTAAGTATTCATAAGCCTAATGGCTCACAACTGCTGGAGCTTAAAGGGAGGGTTTCACGGTTCGGCGCACGTGTAAGCTGTGACGTAATCCATTTAATTTCATTGTCGGAAGTGAGTAGATAACTCTGGCGGGAAATTTGCCCGTGAAAATGTCGCGGTCAGTCGGATTATACATACCCATGTGCGCCATGAAAGCCACCAGAGCGTAGAATAAATCCTTCGGGTCAAAGGTTTTATTCAGTGGCAGTGTTTTCACGAGGCGGTTTTTCTCGCTTAACATTCCTGTAGGTAATTTGTTTACTGACCGCGTTAAGCAGCTTAAAAAATTTATACGTTTTCACGGACAGAACTTTATTCATTTTTCTTATACCATGCGCGATATATTCTCTTTTGTTAAAACAATAGGAAATTAGAACACAAAAGAATGACAATACAATGCCCTTCTTTGTTGTTTAATTGCCGACAAGCTTAAGTGACCTGGTTTGGTGGCTTAAATTTAATGAGAATTCTATTGTAGTTCGCAGACTCGCTTAACTTTAAGCGAGTTGGACAAGCAACTGTTTTCACGAGATTTCCGACTGTCACTCGCTCAGCGACTTGAAAAATCGCTCGTGAAAACACGGCCAGTGTTGACTTTGTTGGTGTAATCCGTTGAAATTTTCTGAGAACTTTGGTCATTCTTCGCTTTGTTTGGACTGATTATAGTATGTGATTATTAAAGTAAATGTAAGTGTTTTTTTTAACCGATATAAAATTGCTATAAAGACAGCGAATAAAGCATTTCAATCTGTGCACATGCGCCGAACCGTGAAACAATCCCTTTAACCCGGTTTCTGTTGCATGAAGCGTCTGAGAGTATTACTATTTCCCCCTGGATGGGATGCTAGTGCCTGCCACTCGTGTATGTATAAGAAAAAAAAAGGAAGAAAAGAATGTGTCAGAAGTGGGATTCGAACCCACGCCCACAAGAGTAGACTGCGACCTGAACGCAGCGCCTTAGACCACTCGGCCATCCTGACCACATGCTTTTTTTTTGTGAAAGTCCGACGCGCCATTAACCACTAGACCACCGGGGAAGGTGGCCACTTTTCCCTTTCGCGTTTACCCCTCGCGCGTGTGCCCTTTAAATTTTGCCTTATAAAGGCAAACTAATGTTATTAGGAAGGCGGTAACAGGCAAGTTACATCTCGCTTCAACATTACAGTAAGTTCCTGCTTTTATTTAGTGCTTCTGTTTTGTTCTTTTCTGCTTCAATTTACGTTACGTAATATTTTTGTTACTCTTACTTTCTCTCTGTACATAAGATTTTATTCGTCTTGTTGCGCACACACACTAATCTCGTTCCCAGATCCCGCGCGTGAGAAAAAGGAACGCGCGTGGCCGTCGTTGCTTTGTTACTTTTACTGGTGCAGCCAAACATTACTCTACTTCCTTGTTCTTTACATCTTTTCGCTAATTTTTATTCTTAAATGTTTAATGAAAACCAACCTGATTAAATAGGACCTTACCAACTATGTTTTTTTTTTCGTATAAGCGAGGTTATCACCTTTCCAGGCAGTTCATGTCACTAGTATAATTACGAAAGGGTTGAATCTATTACCGGTAGGTCATACTAGGAGAACAACATCCCGTCTGACTGGTGACAAGAAATAGCATGTACTATATTTAATTTTGCTGATTCCACATTTGTAAGTTATCTGTTCTTAACAAAAATACGACAAATAAAAAACAACACATACTGCAAGTAGGTAGGTCATCAGTTAATAGTATAGGTCTCTAGAAGGCATCACTTATGACTGGTGACAAGAAATAACATGTACTATATTTACTTTTGCTGATTCCACATTTGCAAGTTATCTGTTCTTAACAAAAATACGACAAATAAAAAACAACACATGCTGCAAGTGCCTATCACTCGTGTATGCCGTAAGAAAGAAAAAGGAAAAGAAAAAAAGAATGTGTCAGAAGTGGGATTCGAACCCACGCCTACAAGAGTAGACTGCGACCTGAACGCAGCGCCTTAGACCGCTCGGCCATCCTGACCACATGCTGTTTATAAGCGAAAGTCCGACGCGCCATGGTGGCCACCTTTCCCTTTCGCGTATACTCCTTTTTATTTAGTGCTTCTGTTTTGTTCTTTTCTGATTTAATTTACGTTACCAGAAGCCCATGGGTAATGGGCTCCTGACGTTACGTAATATTTTTGTTACTCTTACTTTCTCTCTATACATAAGATTTTATTCGTCTTGTTGTGCACACACACTAATCTCGTCCGCAGATCCCGGGCTTGACGAAAAGGAACGCGCGTGGCCGTCATGAGGTCAACACGTTCGGTGCCGTTGCTTTGTTACTTTTACTGGTGCAGCCTTCCTTGTTCTTTACATGTTTTCGCTAATGTTTATTCTTTAATGTTTAATGAAAACCAACCTGATTTATATGACCTTACCTAAATCTAAATTGAACAATGCGCAAAGCTACCACATGGGATATATGTGAACAGGGAAACGGTCAGCGGTCATTCAGTTATAGTAATGGCTTTGATGAATGACTCATGAATGATGCTCTGTAACAACTCTACCATATATCTATACGTTTTTTTTTTCATGTAAGCGAGGTTATCACCTTTCCAGGAAGTTTATGTCACTGGTATAATTACGAAATGTTTGAATCTATTAAAGGGTTAAAGGGTTGGTCGTATTTAATAGTATTGTTTAGGAGAGCACTCAAGGAGAGCACCGTCCTTGGACAAAATTAAAAAAAAGGGAGAAAGCTGGTGACAAGAAAAAATTATTTACTTTTGCCGATTTCACATTTACAAGTTATTTGTTCTAAAAAAAAATACGACAAATAAAAAACAACACATGCTGCAAGTGCCTGCAGAAGGAAAAAGAAAAAAAAAAGAACAAGTAGCCCGATGGGCTTCAAAACTGGCTCGTTTTGTCTCAGTTTTCACCCGGTTTACATTTTAGAGTTTTATATTAGCAATCCACAGTATACAATCTAGAATATATTCATATGCACAGTCCAGTCTACATTTACATTTACATTCCACAGCCCGCTTCAAGCACTCCTTAGGGACAGATTATTTTATTGTTAGGGGAGGGAGGAGGGGGGGGGGAGGGGAGGGGTGGGCAATTACCAGAAAAAAATTCCTGCATAGCAAAAGTAAAGAAAAAAATAATGCACAGAGAGCCAATGGAAAAAAGGTATGGAACAATCCCGAAAAAAAATTATTGCACAACATCAAGACGGAAAAAGAATTCATGATCAGAAAAATTGCCCACACCGCCCCCCCCCCCCCCCTCCCCCCCCCCAACACAAAAAAAGTCCCTCCCTTTGTAGGCTACAATTTCAGGTCTCTATTTTTTTCTCTAATCGGCTCGGTACTGTTAGAAAAAACACAAGTTTAGAATTTTGTACATTTTTTTTTTCGCTTTAAAATCCTTGAAACCACCCACTACAAGGAATCAGGATTGTTTAAACACAGGCATTTTGGAGAATCGGTCATAGGATTTCGAATAAATTAACAATATCAACATGATCGATCGCGACCATAGCGTGACATAAATTCGAGATGTTCGGAATTTCAACGTGACTCCATGGCGTAATGCTTAAGAATTGTTTACTCATCAGCTGACTTGCCGGGACGTGCTTTCTAAACTCAACTGTTTGACAATTGATTTGGTTAGAAAAGTTCAACCCGCTTTCCTTTTACTAGAAATAGAACACATTCTGAAATCACAGCGATTTAATGTTTAACAATTTCGTCGAAATTAGAACGGTAAATATTTCAATTGTAAATTGTCGTTTCGATGACATCACTGATTTTCTGAAAACCGGAAATAAATAAGGTACGGTGTTGGCCGCAGCAAAATCGATTCCCGGGGCAGGTGACACGACAGAAAACAAGGAGCCCGATGGGCTTCGAAACTGGCTCGTTTGGTCCCAGTTTCCACCCGGTTTTCATTATACATCTAGAATCTATCAATATGCACAGTCCAGTCCACATTTACATTTACATTCCACAGCCCGCTTCAAGTACTCCTTGGGGACGGACCATTTTATTGTTAAGGTGGTGGTGGTGGTGGTGGTGGTGGTGGTGGTGGGGGGGGGGGGGGGGGTGGAGGTTGGGCAATTACTAAAAACAAAATTCCTGCACAGCAAAAGTAAAGAAATAAAAAGTAATGCACGCGAGCCAAAGGAATAGCAGTTATGGAACAATCCCGAAAAAAAATTCTTGCACAACATCAAGACGACAAAAACAAAATTCATGATCAGAAAAATTGCCCAACAATAATAAAATAAAATCAAATCGTCGTACATCCCTTAGTAGGCTACAATTTCAGGTCTATATATATATTTTTTTCTGATCGGCTCGGTACAGTTAGAAAAAACACAAGTTCAGAACTTTGTATATTATTTTCGCTTTAAAATGCTTGAAACCACCTACTACAAGGAATCAGGATTGTTTAAAGACAGGCATTTTGGAGAGTCGTTGATGGGGTTTCGAATAAATTAACAATATCAACATGATCGATCAAATGATAAACAGCCGACCATAGCGTGACATAAATACGAGATGTGTGGAGTTTCAACGTGACTTCGGCCATGACGTAATGCTTGAGAATTGTTTACTCAGCAGACTTGCCAGGACGTGACTCTACTGTTCGACAATTGATTTGGTTAGAAAAGTTCAACCCGCTTTCCTTTTACCAGAAAAAGAATACATCCGAAAATCACAGCGAATTAATGTTTAACAATTCCGTCGAAATTAGAACGGTAAATATTTCAATTGTAGTTGGTTAATTATTGGTTACAGTTCGCTATAATACTTATGAAAACACAATAAAATCACACACGGTAGCGATATACAAAGGATATAAATCGCAAAGCAGAGCCAAAAACATAAATTTAGAACTTTGTATATTTTTTTCGCTTTAAAATCCTTGAAACCACCTACAACAAGGAATCAGGATTGTTTAAACACAGGCATTTTGGAGAATCGGTGATAGGATTTCGAATAAATGAACAATGTCAACATGATCGATCAAATGATTAACAGCTGACCATAGCGTGACATAAATTCGAGATGTTTGGAATTTCAACGTGACTCCATGGCGTATTGCTTGAGAATTGTTTACTCAGCAGTTGACGTGCCGGGACGTGTTTTATTCATTCGATCTAAACTCAACTGTTTGACAATTGATTTGGTTAGAAAAGTTCAACGCGCTTTCCTTTTACCAGAAATAGAACACCTCCTGAAATCACAGCGATTTAATGTTTAACAATTCCGTCGAAATTAGAACGATAAATATTTCAATTGTAAATTGTCGTTTAGATGACATCACTGATTTCTGAAAACCGGAAGTAAACTAGGTACGGTGTTGGCCGCAGCAAAATCGATTCCCGGGGCAGGTGACACGACAGAAACAAGTAGCCCGATGGTCTTCGAAACTGGCTCGTTTTGTCTCAGTTTTCACCCGTTTTTCATTTTAGAGTTTTATATTAGCAATCCACAGTATACAATCTAGAATATATTCATATGCACAGTCCAGTCTACATTTACATTTACATTCCACAGCCCGCTTCAAGCACTCCCTGGGGACAGATTATTTTATTGTTAGGGGAGGGAAGAGGGGGGGGGGGGGGGGTTGGCAATTACCAGAAAAAAATTCCTGCATAGCAAAAGTAAAGAAAAAAAATAATGCACAGAGAGCCAATGGAAAAAAGGTATGGAACAATCCGGAAAAAAAATTATTGCACAACATCAAGACGGAAAAAAATTCATGATCAGAAAAATTGCCCACACCGCCCCCCCCCCCCCCCCCCCCCAAAAAAAAAAAAAAGTCCCTCCCTTTGTAGGCTACAATTTCAGGTCTCTATTTTTTTCTCTAATCGGCTCGGTACTGTTAGAAAAAGCGCAAAGTTTAGAATTTTGTACATTTTTTTTTTCGCTTTCAAATCCTTGAAACCACCCACTACAAGGAATCAGGATTGTTTAAACACAGGCATTTTGGAGAATCGGTCATAGGATTTCGAATAAATTAACAATATCAACATGATCGATGGCGACCATAAAGGGGTAAAGTCGCGCACCCGAGCCAGAACGCTCATAACGGCCGGAGCTTAAACCCGGTTTCTATAGCATGAAGCGACTAGGATTATTGCTACTCCCCCCTGGATGGGATGCTAGTCCATCGCAGGGTTACCCCCAGCATTTTGTCGCCGGTACCCATTTATACACCTGGGTGGAGAGAGACAGTGTGGAGTAAAGTTTCTTGTCTAAGGAAACAACACGACGGCAGAGACCAGGCTTCGAACCACCGACCTTCAGGTTGAAAGTCCGACGCGCTAACCACTACACCACCTTGCCGCCCACGGATCGCGACCATAGCGTGACATAAATTCGAGATGTTCGGAATTTCAACGTGACTCCATGGCGTAATGCTTAAGAATTGTTTACTCATCAGCTGACTTGCCGGGACGTGCTTTCTAAACTCAACTGTTTGACAATTGATTTGGCTAGAAAAGTTCAACCCGCTTTCCTTTTACTAGAAATAGAACACATTCTGAAATCACAGCGATTCAATGTTTAACAATTTCGTCGAAATTAGAACGGTAAATATTTCAATTGTAAATTGTCGTTTCGATGACATCACTGATTTCTGAAAACCGGAAGTAAACTAGGTACGGTGTTGGCCGCAGCAAAATCGATTCCCGGGGCAGGTGACACGACAGAAACAAGGAGCCCGTTGGGCTTCGAAACTGGCTCGTTTGGTCTCAGTTTCACCCGGTTTTCATTTTAGAGTTTTATATTAGCAATTCACAATATACAATATGGAATCTATCAATATGCACAGTCCAGTCCACAATTTGAACAATATTTTTGAACAATATTTTTGAACAATATTTTTGAACACGGCCTCCATGAAAAGCAGTTTTTATTTTTTATATTGTACCTCTTATTTGTAGTTAGGAAGTTAGGTAGTTAGCTGATTGTGATAATTTAAGCTGATGGAAATACCGTGTATAAATAAAGTTATCTATCTATCTATCTACATTCCACAGCCCGCTTCAAGCACTTCTTTGGGACAGACCATTTTATTGTTAAGGGGGGGGGGGGGTGGGGGGTTGGGCAATTATTAAAAAGATAAATCCCTGCACAGGAAAAGTAAAGAAAAAAATAATGCACAGCGAGCCAATGGAAAGAAAATACAGATATGGAACAATCCTAATAAAAATTCTTGCACGACATCAAGACAAAAAAAAAAGTGAACTGTCACTGGTTGACATGCGCCGGTTCTCGTCTGATCACCGAAGTTAAGCCCTGTCGGGCGAGGTCAGTACTTGGATGGGTGACCGCTTGGGAATACCTCGTGTCGTAGGCTTATCATTTTTCTTTCCTTCACTCCATTTCATTTTTAATTTTTTTGGTTCCGTCAAGGAGCCACTCGTCCTGAGGAGGGCAAACTGAAGCCAAACGGTCATGAAAACATAGCATACCTTCGACGATATTCCAACGACAACAAATGGGCGACGAAGTTAATTGTCCGTAATTTCATTTTCGCTAGTAAACACATTCCTTCGTGTTAATACTAGCTACGCACGAAGGTTTTAAGGTTTTAGAGATCCTCTTTGGTAAAATATATTGATACGTGGATCTGCAACATAAGGGAAGTAGTCATAACATGTACAATCTAAGAGTACCCACCTTGTGTAGGGTAGGCAAATTGGGCAATTACTAAAAACAAAATTCCTGCACAGCAAAAGTAAAGAAATAAAAAGTAATGCACGCGAGCCAAAGGAAAAGCAGTTTAATATGGAACAATCCTGAAAAAAAATTCTCGTACAACATCAAGACGACAAAAACAAAATTCATGATCAGAAAAATTGCCCAAATGATCAAATGATTAACAGCTCACCATAGCGTGACATAAATACGAGATGTTCGGAATTTGAACGTGACTCCACGGAGTAATGCTTGAGAACCTGCCGGGACGTGTTTTATTCAACGATGATTTGGTTAGAAAAATTCAACTCGCTTTCCTTTTACCAGAAATAGATCGCATCCGAAAATCACAGAGATTTAATTTTTAACAATTCCGTCGAAATTAGAACGGTAAATATTTGAATTATAGTTGCCGACATCACTGATTACGCCATTTCTGAAAACCGGAAGTGAACTAGGTACGGTGTTGGCCGCAGCAAAACCGATTCCCGGGGCAGGTGACACGACAGAAAAAAAAAAAAAGAGGGTATTCTAAGAACTGACTCGTCGAAGCGACGAGCCAGTTAACAAGGAGCCCGATGGGCTTCGAAACTGGCTCGTTTGGACCCAGTTTCCACCCGGTTTCATTTTAGAGTTCGCAATATACATCTAGAATCTATCAACATGCACAGTCCAGTCCACATTTACATTTACATTGCACAGTCCAGTCCACATTTACATTTACATTACACAGCCCGCTTCAAGCACTCCTTGGGGACGGACCATTTTATTGTTAAGGTGGTGGTGGGGGCGGGGGAGGTTGGGCAATTACTAAAAACAAAATTCCTGCACAGCAAAAGTAAAGAAATAAAAATAATGCACGCGAGCCAAAGGAAAAGCAGTTATGGAACAATCTCGAAAAAAATTCTTGCACAACATCAAGACGAAAAACAAATTCATGCTCAGAAAAATTGCCCAACACCGCTCCTGTCCCCCTTCCCCCCCCCCCCCCCCAAACAAAAATAAAATAAAATAAAATAAAATCGTACATCCCTTAGTTGGCTACAATTTCAGGCCTATATTTTTTCCTCTGCTCGGTACTGTTAGAAAAAACATTGTATATATTTTGTTCGCTTTAAAATCCTTGAAACCACCTAATCAGGATTGTTTAAAGACAGGCATTTTGGAGAATAGGTGATGGAGTTTCGAATAAATTAACAATATCAATGTGATCGATCAAATGATAAACAGCCGACCATAGCGTGACATAAATACGAGATGTGTGGAGTTTCAACGTGACTCCGGCCATGACGTAATGCTTGAGAATTATTTACTCAGCAGACTTGCCAGGACGTGTTATTCGATCTAAAGTCAACTGTTCGACAACTGATTGATTTGGTTAGAAAAGTTCAACCCGCTTTCCTTTTACCAGAAATAGAACACATCCGAAAATCACAGCGAATTAATGTTTAACAATTCCGTCGAAATTAGGACGGTAAATATTTCAATTGTAGTTGCTTAATTATTGGTTACAGTTCGCAATACTACTTATAAAAACACAATAAAATCACACACGGTAGCGATATACAAAGGATATAAATCGCAAAGCAGAGCCAAAAAACATAAGATTAGAACTTGTATATATTTTTCGCTTTAAAATCATTGAAACCACCTACAACAAGGAATCAGGATTGTTTAAACACAGGCATTTTGGAGATCGGTGATAGGATTTCGAATACATGAACAATGTCAACATGATCGATCAAATGATTAACAGCTGACCATAGCGTGACATAAATTCGAGATGTTTGGAATTTCAACGTGACTCCATGGCGTAATGCTTGAGAATTGTTTACTCAGCAGTTGACGTGCCGGGACGTGTTTTATTCATTCGATCTAAACTCAACTGTTTGACAATTGATTTGGTTAGAAAAGTTCAACCGGCTTTCCTTTAACCAGAAATAGAACACATTCTGAAATCACAGCGATTTAATGTTTAACAATTCCGTCGAAATTAGAACGGTAAATATTTCAATTGTAAATTGTCGTTTCGATGACATCACTGATTTCTGAAAACCGGAAGTAAACTAGGTACGGTGTTGGCCGCAGCAAAATCGATTCCCGGGGCAGGTGACACGACAGAAAAAAAAAAAAAAAAAAAAAAAAAAAAAGAGGGTATTTTAAGAACTGACTCGTCGCAGAGCGACGAGCCAGTTAACAAGGAGCCCGATGGGCTTCGAAACTGGCTCGTTTGGTCCCAGTTTCCACCCGGTTTCATTTTAGAGTTCGCAATATACATCTAGAATCTATCAACATGCACAGTCCAGTCCACATTTACATTTACATTCCACCGCCTGCTTCAAGCACTTCTTTGGGACAGACCATTTTATTGTTAAAGGGGGGGGGGGGGGAGTGGAGGGTTGGGCAATTATTAAAAAAAAATCCCTGCACAGGAAAAGTAAAGAAAAAAATAATGTACAGCGAGCCAATGGAAAAAAAAACAGCTATGGAACAATCCTAATAAAAATTCTTGCACAACATCAAGACAGAAGAAAAACGTAAACTTTAGGAACACTGTCACTGGTTGACATGCCCCGGTTCTCGTCTGATCACCGAAGTTAAGCCCTGTCGGGCGAGGTTAGTACTTGGATGGGTGACCGCTTGGGAATACCTCGTGTCGTAGGCTTATCATTTTTCTTTCCTTCACTCCCGTTCATTTTTCATTTTTTTGGTTCCGTCAAGGAGCCACTCGTCCTGAGGAGGGCAAACTGAAGCCAAACGGTCATGAAAACATAGCATACCTTCGACGATATTCCAACTTTAAAATCCTCGAAACCACCTAATCAGGATTGTTTAAAGACAAGTATTTTGGAGAATCGGTGATGGGGCTTCGAATAAATAAACAAAATCAACATGATCGATCAAATGATTAACAGCTGACCATAGCGTGACATAAATTCGAGATGTTTGGAATTTCAACGTGACTCCATGGCGTAATGCTTGAGAATTGTTTACTCAGCAGTTGACGTGCCGGGACGTGTTTTATTCATTCGATCTAAACTCAACTGTTTGACAATTGATTTGGTTAGAAAAGTTCAACGCGCTTTCCTTTTACCAGAAATAGAACACATCCTGAAATCACAGCGATATAATGTTTAACAATTCCGTCGAAATTAGAACGGTAAATATTTCAATTGTAAATTGTCGTTTCGATGACATCACTGATTTCTGAAAACCGGAAGTAAACTAGGTACGGTGTTGGCCGCAGCAAAATCGATTCCCGGGGCAGGTGACACGACAGAAACAAGGAGCCCGATGGGCTTCGAAACTGGCTCGTTTGGTCTCAGTTTCACCCGGTTTTCATTTTAGAGTTTTATATCAGCAATTCACAATATACAATATGGAATCTATCAATATGCACAGTCCAGTCCACAATTTACATTTACATTCCACAGCCCGCTTCAAGCACTTCTTTGGGACAGACCATTTTATTGTTAAGGGGGGGGGGGGGGTGGGGGGTTGGGCAATTATTAAAAAGATAAATCCCTGCACAGGAAAAGTAAAGAAAAAAATAATGGACAGCGAGCCAATGGAAAAAAAATACAGATATGGAACAATCCTAATAAAAATTCTTGCACAACATCAAGACAAAAAAAAAAAGTGAACTGTCACTGGTTGACATGCGCCGGTTCTCGTCTGATCACCGAAGTTAAGCCCTGTCGGGCGAGGTCAGTACTTGGATGGGTGACCGCTTGGGAATACCTCGTGTCGTAGGCTTATCATTTTTCTTTCGTTCACTCCATTTCATTTTTAATTTTTTTGGTTCCGTCAAGGAGCCACTCGTCCTGAGGAGGGCAAACTGAAGCCAAACGGTCATGAAAACATAGCATACCTTCGACGATATTCCAACGACAACAAATGGGCGACGAAGTTTGTCCGTAATTTCATTTTCGCTAGTAAACACATTCCTTCGTGTTAATACTAGCTACGCACGAAGGTTTTAAGGTTTTAGAGATCCTCTTTGGTAAAATATATTGATACGTGGATCTGCAACATAAGGGAAGTAGTCATAACATGTAAAATCTAAGAGTACCCACCTTGTGTAGGGTAGCAAAAGGTCCCCGATGGTTGTTTCATATTCACGACTTGGCTCGCAAGGAGCCTTTGATTCTAAAGCAACAACACCATGAGAATCCGCATGTTCCCAAGAATAATCTCTTGCACGTAATACGCATCTATGTACAGCACGTTTCTATTTCAAATTGCTGTTATAAAAACAAAACCTCTACCACAAGGATGCCCCTGATTCATCTTTGCCTAATATATAGGTTGACTTGAAGGTAAAGTGTAGTGTGGGTTGTGGGTTGTGGTTGGTGGCGTTACGGCGTGACCGCGTGACTTTGCCGTGACATTGTTTTGAGGACATTACTGATTACGTCATTTCAGAAAACCGGAAGTAAATTTGGTACGGTGTTGGCCGCAGCAAAACCGATTCCCGGGGCAGGTGACACGACAGAAACAAGGAGCCCGTTGGGCTTCGAAACTGGCTCGTTTGGTCTCATTTTCCACCCGGTTTTCATTTTAGAGTCCACAATATACAATCTAGAGTCTATTAATATGCACAGTCCAGTCCACATTTACATTCCACAGTCCGCTTTACATTCCGCACTCTGCTTCAAAGAGGCTGCAATTTCAGGTCTATATCTTTTTCTTTGAACTTTGTATTGTTTTTTTCGCTTTAAAATCCTTGAAACCACCTACTACAAGGAATCAGGATTGTTTTAACACAGGCATTTTGGAGAATCGGTGACGGGGTTTCGAATAAATTAACAATATCAACATGATCGATCAAATAGCGTGACATAAATACGAGATGTTCGGAATTTGAACGTGACTCCACGGAGTAATGCTTGAGAACCTGCCGGGACGTGTTTTATTCAACGATGATTTGGTTAGAAAAATTCAACTCGCTTTCCTTTTACCAGAAATAGATCGCATCCGAAAATCACAGAGATTTAATTTTTAACAATTCCGTCGAAATTAGAACGGTAAATATTTGAATTATAGTTGCCGACATCACTGATTACGCCATTTCTGAAAACCGGAAGTGAACTAGGTACGGTGTTGGCCGCAGCAAAACCGATTCCCGGGGCAGGTGACACGACAGAAAAAAAAAAAAGAGGGTATTCTAAGAACTGACTCGTCGAAGCGACGAGCCAGTTAAAAAAAAAAAGAGGGTATTTTAAGAACTGACTCGTCGCAAGCGACGAGCCAGTTAACAAGGAGCCCGTTGGGCTTCGAAACTGGCTCGTTTGGTCTCATTTTCCACCCGGTTTTCATTTTAGAGTTTTATATTAGCAATCCACAACATACAATCTAGAGTCTATTAATATGGACAGTCCAGTCCACATTTACATTCCACAGTCTGCTTCAAGGAGGCTACAATTTCAGGTCTATATCTTTTTCTCTAAACTTTGTATGTTTTTTTTTCGCTTTAAAATCCTTGAAACCACCTACTACAAGGAATAGGATTGTTTAAACACAGGCATTCTTTCCTTTTACCAGAAATAGAACACATCCGAAAATCACAGAGATTTAATGTTTAACAATTCCGTCGAAATTAGAACGGTAAATATTTGAATTAAGCTTATAGTTCCTTAATTATTGGTTACAGTTCGCTATACTAATTACGAAAACACTGCAAAATCACGCACGGTAGCGATATACAAAGGATATCAATCTCAAAGCAAAGCCGTTTCCCTTAAATGATCGTGACTTCCTCCTAGACGTCTCCTAAAACGAAGAAAATGTGGAAAACATATGGTTGTATTTTGAACTAATCACAGAAACGGCTGCAGACAAGCGCTTACCTTGGAGAGAATATCTAACCAAAATTTGTCAGTGTTGCGATTGATGAATGTCACAGCAGCTGCATCAAATTGACCATCGATGTCTCACAAATCCAACAGCCGAGTCTTGTTGCAGTATCGTTTTGTTTTACAACAGCAAACGAACGATATCGCTTGCTTTTATAACCACAGCGAAATTGCACCATCAATCGGGCAGAGGAAGGTCTGGAACGAGTCACGCACCCCTCCCCCCAACAAAATCTTCCTTTTGAGTGATAAACATGCGCACGCGTAAGAAACACTTATCATATATTTTAATGTGCCATAACAAAAGCAGCAATTTTTCTAAAGCAACAAGACGAAGAGAACCCGCATGTTCCCAAGAATTATCTTTTGCACGTAATAAGCATTTATTTACAGCACGTTTATATTTCAAATTGCTTTTATAAGAAACTCGGCTCCCACAAGGAAGCCCCTGCTTCGTCTTTGCCTAATATATAGGTTGACTTGAAGGTAAAGGTTAGTGTAGTGTGAGTTGGGGTTGGGGTTGGCGGCGTTACGACGTGACCGCGTGACGCTGCCGTGACGTCGTTTTGATTACATCATTGATTACGTCATTTCAGAAAACCGGAAGTAAACTAGGTACGGTGTTGGCCGCAGCAAAAGCGATTCCCGGGGCAGGTGACACGACAGAAACAAGGAGCCCGATTGGCTTCGAAACTGGCTCGTTTGGTCCCAGTTTCCACCCAGTTTTCATTTTAGAGTTTTATATTAGCAATCCACAATATACAATCTAGTATCTATCAATAGGCACAGTCCAGTCCAGTCCACATTTACATTTACATTCCACAGCCCGCTTCAAGCACTTCTTTGGGACAGACCATTTTATTGTTAAAGGGGGGGGGGGGGGGGGGGTGGGGGGGTTTGGCAATTATTAAAAAAATAAATCCCTGCACATGAAAGGTAAAGAAAAAAATAATGCACAGCGAGCCAATGGAAAAAAAAACAGATATGGAACAATCCTAATAAAAATTCTTGGTCAACATCAAGACAGAAAAAAAACGTCAACTTTAGGAACACTGTCACTGGTTGACATGCGCCGGTTCTCGTCTGATCACCGAAGTTAAGCCCTGTCGGGCGAGGTTAGTACTTGGATGGGTGATCGCTTGGGAATACCTCGTGTCGTAGGCTTATCATTTTTCTTTCCTTCACTTCCTTTCATTTATAATTTTTTTGGTTCCGTCAAGGAGCCACTCGTCCTGAGGAGGGCAAACTGAAGCCAAACGGTCATGAAAACATAGCATACCTTCGACGATATTCCAACGACAACAATTGGGCGACGAAGTTTGTCCGTAATTTCATTTTCGCTATTAAACACATTCCTTCGTGTTAATACTAGCTACGCACGAAGGTTTTAAGGTTTTAGAGATCCTCTTTGGTAAAATATATTGATACGTACGTGATACGTGGATCTGCAACATAAGGGAAGTAGTCATAACATGTACAATCTAAGAGTCATCTCCTTGTGTAGGGTAGGAAAAGGTCCCCGATGGTTGTTTCCTGTTGTTTCATATTCACGACTTGGCTCGCAAGGAGCCTTTGATTCTAAAGCAACAACACCATGAGAATCCGCATGTTCCCAAGAATGATCTCTTGCACGTAATACGCATCTATGTACAGCACGTTTCTATTTCAAATTGCTGTTATAAAAAACCCTCTACCACAAGGAAGCTCCTGATTCGTCTTTGCCTAATATATAGGTTGACTTGATAGTAAAGATATAGTGTAGTGGTGTAGTGTGAGTTGTGGGTTGTGGTTGGTGGCGTTACGGCGTGACCGCGTGACGTTCCGTAACGTCGTTTTGATGACATCACTGATTACGTCATTTCAGAAAACCGGAAGTAAACTTGGTACGGTGTTGGCCGCAGCAAAACCGATTCCCGGGGCAGGTGACACGACAGAAAAAAAAAAAAGAGGGTATTTTAAGAACTGACTCGTCGCAAGCGACGAGCCAGTTAAAAAAAAAAAAAAAAAAAAAAAGAGGGTATTTTAAGAACTGACTCGTCGCTCTGCGACGAGTCAGTTAAAAAAAAAAAAAAAAAAAAAAAAAAAGAGGGTATTTTAAGAACTGGCTCGTCGCAGAGCGACGAGCCAGTTAAAAAAAAAAAAAAAAAAAAAAAAGAGGGTATTTTAAGAACTGACTCGTCGCAGAGCGACGAGCCAGTTAAAAAAAAAAAAAAAAAAAAAAAAAAAGAGGGTATTTTAAGAACTGACTCGTCGCAGAGCGACGAGCCAGTTAAAAAAAAAAAAAGGGTATTTTAAGAACTGACTCGTCGCGAGCGACGAGCCAGTTAAAAAAGAATGTGTCAGAAGTGGGATTCGAACCCACGCCTACAAGAGTAGACTGCGACCTGAACGCAGCGCCTTAGACCGCTCGGCCATCCTGACCACATGCTTCTTTTAAGTGAAAGTCCGACGCGCCATTAACCACTAGACCACCGGGGAAGGTGGCCACTTTTCCCTTTCGCGTTTACCCCTCGCGCGTGTGCCCTTTAAATTTTGCCTTATTAGGGACTTTCATACCGGGAAGTCTGGGTACTAGTTTAGCGGCTTGTAGGGACAAAATTTCGCGGGAAAATTCAATAACATGGCGGTCCTTCGGAAGGTGACATAGTTTTACAAACATTTTCATCTGAAATTCAGATGAAAAAGTTTGTAACACCATGCCACCATGTGAAAGTTAAGAAAATACACGCTTTCAAGTTCAGGGGGCCGTTTCTCGAAAGATCCGGTAATTACCGGGCCCGGAAAGCTGTTTTATTTTCATTGAAGATCGAGGTTTCAAAAGTTTGGTTTGTTCGCTAGGACCTGCGCTTTTATTCTTTAGATTTTGATTTCAATATTTGGCTTCGGGCCCGAAAAGTTACCGGGAGTTTCGAGAAACGGGCCCCTGGTGAGAAAGAAATTCAAGAAATATGGAGAAAGGTGTAGAATTCAACAAGGAAGATTGCGTAAAGTGGCTGGCAGATATCGTAGCCTCTACATCTGGTTCAAAACAAGAACTAACAATCAGGATAAATCGATTATCAAGGTATCCAAGACTAGTCCAGAAACTCAAAGCAAGTGAGAAAAAGTCTATGTGTTTCCTTGTAGTCTTGATTCCGTGGATATTCCACCAGCCACAGCCAAATGGAGGGCAGCTAGCGACGTTCTTAAAATAAAATATCAGCAAGACCACAGCGAAAAACCGTTGAGTGGTGCCGTATCTCCCAGTTGTAGACCAGGATCAGTACAATAAGGGGCGAACCATTTGATTTTTGAGGGGGGGGGGGGGGGGGTTAGAAGATTTAAAAAACAAATTCCCTGCAGTCGCCCAAGCAAGGAAAAAAGTTCACGCATGGTAAACTCTGAGGAAAAAATAACATGCATGGATTGTGCGCCAAAAAAAATTCCTACAAATCATAGACATGTTTCGATGGGTTGGTTGGTTGGTGCAAATCCCTGCCTGTAGGCTAGCAAAGCTGAGTGCAGTCTTTACATCCAAGCTATGTTCTTTTATTTAATAAACCAATGTTGTCTCAAAAACAGGAGTTCATTGTGTCTTAATATTTCTGTTATTTAATTTCTTTTAAATTACATGACATCTTAACATGCAGATCACATGAAAACTTTAACCTCAAAACCATTATAAAAAATCAGTTTTACATCATTGTTGTCATACTGACATTAGAAATTGAACATGCAGAACATCAAAATAAACCTTTGAATTAAATTTTTCATACATAATGCATTCCATTTCTTTTCCAGACTGTCCAACCATCCCGATTTCGTCGGGATTAGAACCAAAATCTGCAAAGGACCGCAAACGATAATGCTGTAAACGATACGTAGGATCTACGAAAGAAATCTACCTTTTTACGTAGTCAGATCAGCCTTGCAGTTTGTCGTTTATCGTCGGGATTACCCCGATTTGGCTTGAAAATCCCGAATCCCGACCAATATGCGATCGGGATAGGAAAAAACCTGATTTTGACATCTGTTCTGTCATTTTTTGTTGGGTCTCGTCAGCACGGTGTGGCAGCAAAAAGATAGAAAAACTAGCGCGAACGCCAGTTTTCTACCAAATCGCACGTGGTGATGGCAACAAATTACTGAGTATTCATTAACTTTTCATACAGATTTCTACTCATTGGGCGCTTTCCATTCGGTCAAAATTTCCGAAATTTTTGGTCGGAAATCCAGTGGAAAAGAAAAATTTCGGGAGAAAATTCCGAAATTTTAGGAATACGTTTTGAGGTTGTCCTTTGATGGAAATTCCGGAATTAACAAAACTGTTGTGTTCCATTCGTAATTTGCCTGGTCTCGGTCCTCGTAATGTATTAAGCTTATAGTGCACGACCCGGGAAAGATGGCGACCGAACAGTCTTTTATCATGTGGGTATTTCTGTACCGATCTCCAATTATTATTGCACCACTCGTGCTTTGGAGCTGCAACTGGCAACGGTAAGATCAACTGTGTTTAGTGTTGTCTGGTTTACATTCGGTAAAAGTCTGTTTTACTCGTCGGTTTTACTACTTACACTGCCTTGTCGAGCTTAGCCGGTTTTTTCAAAATAATCGGCGAATTTTAAAGCCAACAAGTCTTTTTTGCGTTGTTATTTTGAAGGCGATATCTAAGTATTATAGATAATCCTAAGCGAGTCCATACAATATTTAATTTCACTTCTTTGTACAGTAGAACTTGCTTTGCTACGTGCTTGCTACTTGCTAGTCCTAACTAAAGGGAAATAGGCAATTGTAGAGCTAGCCATTTTATGGTATTAAGCCGGTATAATGTGATGAGCTACTGTGCTAACTGGCTTTATAACGTTTGTTTTCTAGCCACGGTAAAGGAAACAATTTCGAAGTTGTGGACTTTTCACACCAGGGATTTTCCTAAAATATTTTAGTAGGGATGTGCAGCCCGGTTGTTGAAACGCACATTCAATTCCAACCCATCCATTTTCAGACCTATTAAAAATACATAATACAGTTTTCAGCACTTCAGTATTCTGGCATACAAATTTCATAATATATGTTAATCAAAGAAAAGCCGTTGAAAATATTTTGAATTGTGACAGGACTACAAGACAACAGAGGCAGAAGATCATCGAAAACTTTACCCGCTAAAAGAAGGTAAAAAATATTAATTTATTAAATTGACGTCCAAGCCCGTTAAAATTAAGAGATAAGTTTTTTTTCACAGTTACTGGGCTTAAGCTTGTTACTTTCAAATCTTGTCACAATTCAGTTTAATCAGGAGGAGCTTTTCTTTGATTGACTTCCACCAAATCTCATCTTTATCCGCCTCTTTTGAAGGCAATGGGTTGTGTATGAAAGTCCCTAATGAAATGTAATTACCAGTAATTACCGGGTCTTTCGAGAAACGGCCCCCTGAACTTGAAAGCGTGTATTTTCTTAACGTTCACATGGTGGCATGGTGTTACAAACATTTTTCATCTGAATTTCAGATGAAATGTTTGTAAAAGTATGTCACCGTCCGAAGGACCGCCATGTTATTGAATTTTCCCGCGAAATTTTGTCCCTACAAGCCGCTAAACTAGTACCCAGACTTCCCGGTATGAAAGTCCCTAATAAAATGTTATTAGGAAGGCAGTAACAGGCAAGTTACATCTCGCTTCAAGATTACAGCAAGTTCCTGCTTTTATTTAGTGCTTCTGTTTTGTTCTTTTCTGCTTCAATTTACGTTACGTAATATTTTTGTTACTCTTACTTTCTCTCTGTACATAAGATTTTATTCGTCTTGTTGCGCACACACACGAATCTCGTTCCCAGATCCCGCGCGTGACAAAAAGGAACGCGCGTGGCCGTCATGAGGTCAACACGTTCGGTGCCGTTGCTTTGTTACTTTTACTGGTGCAGCCAAACATTACTCTACTTCCTTGTTCTTTACATCTTTTCGCTAATTTTTATTCTTAAATGTTTAATGAAAACCAACCTGATTAAATAGGACATTACCAACTATGTTTTTTTTTAGTATAAGCGAGGTTATCACCTTTCCAGGCAGTTCATGTCACTAGTTTAATTACGAAAGGTTTGAATCTATTACCGGTAGGTCATATTTAATAGTATTGGTCTTTAGGAGAGCACCATCCCGTCTGACTGGTGACAAGAAATAACATGTACTATATTTACTTTTGCTGATTCCACATTTGCAAGTTATCTGTTGTTAACAAAAATACGACAAGTAAAAAACAACACATGCTGCAAGTAGGTAGGTCATCAGTTAATAGTATAGGTCTCTAGGACGCATCCCGTATGACTGGTGACAAGAAATAGCATGTACTATATTTACTTTTGCTGATTCCACATTTGCAAGTTATCTGTTCTTAACAAAAATACGACAAATAAAAAACAACACATGCTGCAAGTGCCTATCACTCGTGTGTGCCGTAAGAAAGAAAAAGGAAAAGAAAAAAAAAAGAATGTGTCAGAAGTGGGATTCGAACCCACGCCTACAAGAGTAGACTGCGACCTAAACGCAGCGCCTTAGACCGCTCGGCCATCCTGACCACACTCTTCTTCTTAGTGAAAGTCCGACGCGCGATTAACCACTAGACCACCGCGAGAGGTGGCCACTTTTCCATTTCACGTGTGTCCCTTGCGCGCGCGTCCTTTAATTTTTGCCTAATCAAGGCCGGCTATAAATGTATATTAAAAAACATAGAATGCACCACCACTGCAGCAAACCGCTGAGAATGGCCGTATCTGGGTTTCCAGACTTACATCAGTATTAATACTTGAAGTGAAACAAAAGAAACGGCAATGTGATTCTTATGGCAGAATAACAGAAGCAGAAGCAAATAAAATAAACGAAAATAAAATAAAAGTGGAATATAATAGTGCCCAATATTTCGCTTTGCAAAACAAATCTTCTTCAGGGGCTGGCACTATAAATGATTACAACTGTTAAAACGTCATACAAGTGGTTTTGAAAAAAACTAAAGAATAACAAAAACAATGAATATGATTGGTGAAAGGTTTGACGGGTGATAAACTAAACAGACTAATGTTGAGAAAGTTAATGAAGTTCGTCGCTTCTGTTGATTCCAAGAGGTTCTAACGTCTTTGCTATGTCTATGAGAACTGCTTTACGCGCTTTTTTACAGAGCTGCGATGTTCACCAAAGCGTTCATTTATAGTTCAGTTAGTTTGCGTTTTGTTTCTCCAATGTATTGACACGGTATACTTATGTTTAAAACATTTTTTACATTGGATCATATTGATCAGGTTTTAGAATCACATGTTATGTGATTATAAATACAACGTACGTTCCTATTTAGAGGTAAAATAAATGTTTTTCTTTTGGCCTTGTTGAATAAACTAACTGGTCAAACAGCGTGGTTAGTTGCATCTCATTAAAGCTTCTGCTTGAGGCACTATCTGATCTCTCTCGCTGGTTGGTTTCCTTAGTTTAGTATGATCGAGGAGGTCACGAAGGCTTGCACTTCTCCTATAAGCCACGACAGGTGGTGAACGAAAAATTTGTTTGCAGCGGGTGGAGGATTTAAGAACGTTAAGGTGTTTCCGTACAACAGACGGGGATTAGAAAGAGCTGGATTGCGAAGGTGATTACGAAATGTGTTCGGTCGGAGGCTTCCTTTTGTTGTTCTGGCTCAGTAAGAAGATTACAGCGAGGGATAGAATGGACGCGTCGAATTTCACTTTTTTAGGAAAGAGCGGCTGTATCCTCGTTTAACTAAATAATTAATCAGTTCCGCAGAGCGTTTTTCCTTGTCGCCCCATCATACCAAGTAATGGTCACCCTACCGAACGCATATCTGAAGTCGTTGATTCTATTGTATAATAGTATTGGTCTCTGGGAGAGCACCGTCCCGTGTGACTGGACTCAGTATAGGAAAAAAGCGAGAAAACTGGTGACTAGAAATTACATGTACAAAATTTACTTTTGCTGATTCCACATTGGCAAGTTCTAAAAAACATTCGACAAACATGCTGCAAGTGCCTGCCACTCGTATGTGTATAAGAAAGAAAACGAAAAAAAAAAAAAAAAAGGAATAAAAGAATGTGTCAGAAGTGGGATACGAACCCACGCCTACAAGAGTAGACTGCGACCTGAACGTAGCGCCTTAGACCGCTCGGCCATCCTGACCACATGCTGTTTCGAAGCGAAAGTCCGACGCGTCATTAACCGCGAGAGGTGGCCACCTTTCCTTTCGCTTGTACTCCTTTTTATTTAGTGCTTCTGTTTTGTTCTTTTCTGATTTAATTTACGTTACCAGGAGCCCATGGGTAATGGGCTCCTGACGTTACGTATTTTTTTGTTACTCTTACTTTCTCTCTGTACATAAGATTTTATTCGTCTTGTTGTGCACACACACTAATCTCGTCCGCAGATCCCGGGCGTGACGAAAAGGAACGCGCGTGGCCGTCATGAGGTCAACACGTTCGGTGCCGTTGCTTTGTTACTTTTACTGGTGCAGCCTTCCTTGTTCTTTACATGTTTTCGCTAATTTTTATTCTTAAATGTTTAATGAAAACCAACCTGATTTATATGACCTTTCCTAAATCTAAAAGCTCCCACATGGGATATATGTGATCAGGGAAACGGTCAGCGGTCATTCAGTTATAGTAATAGCTTTGATGAATTGATGCTCTGTAACAACTCTGCCATCTATAGGTTTTTTTTCAGTTTATGTCACTGGTATAATTACGAAAGGTTTGAATCTATTAAAAATGGGCTCCTGTAAAGGGTTAAAGGGTTGGTCGTATTTAATAGTATTGTTTAGGAGAGCACTCAAGGATGAGCACCGTCCCTGGACGAAAAAAAAAGCAAGCGAGAAAGCTGGTGACTAGAAAAAATTATTTACTTTTGCTGATTTCACATTTACAAGTTATTTGTTCTAAAAAAAATACGACAAATAAAAAACAACACATGCTGCAAGTGCCTGCAGAAAGAAAAAGAAAAAAAAAGAATGTGTCAGAAGTGGGATTCGAACCCACGCCTACAAGAGTAGACTGCGACCTGAACGCAGCGCCTTAGACCGCTCGGCCATCCTGACCACATGACCTTCAGTGTACATTTTAAATTATATAAAGGTTTGTTGTCAAACCCTTTACCTCTCCTTAGTCAGCGGTTTCTTCGATCAAAACTGAAGTTCGACCAAAATGGCAGAATGTCAGCATTGAACAACATCGGTAGCGAAAATGGACCAGTTGTTATTGGACGCTAAACGCTTGGCATCTCGTCTTCGTGAGCACAATGGCTCTTCAGATACACTCATTGATCAAGCAAACAATTTGCAGTTCAAACTGGACGCTATGAAGCAGGTGAAAATGCAATCATAATTATTTTGACGCATTGGTGGAAACTTCGTTGTAATAAGCTTAAATATCAGCTTGAAATTTCAAATTATCTGAGCATTTCCAAGTATAGCCTTTACATAACCGATCTCATGAACCTTTGCATTTGTTCAGGCAAACAAAGGAATTCGCGGTTTCTATGTTTGGACTAAACGTTAAGCTTTTATTGAACTAATGTTATTTTGATATTCAATTCTAGTACTAATTCAATGTCCACTATACACTGTACCTTCGTCAGTCCACATGTTATGTTGTTCCTACTTTATTCACTTTGGTTCGTTAAGATATTCACGATGATCCTTTGTGATCGAAACAAATTGATGAATTTAAAGTTTTTGGAATAAGTGAATTACGTGAATAAGTATGAGACTTTAATATTTTATACCGGAATAAACGACAACTTATAATAAATTTAGCTCATAGAACTGATAGTCATAGAAATGATAAGCTGAACCTTTGTTCTCTCGAGCTAATTGATAGTTTTAAATCATTCAGAGAATGGTATAAATAAAAACTCACTCAAAAAATAGCATTCACAGTTTTGGGGATCTTATTATTGTTATATGGTGATGGTTGCTCTTCTAGAGCTTTCTCAAGATTTTGCAGGGAATGCTGTAATACTCAAGAAGGTGGATTTTTGAATGAATCATTGTAATTTTTTTGTCCAGGAGACAGATGTGTACATGTATGCATTTCCATGTAACGAAAACTATTGGCTCGATTTTTCCCCAACCTCTTTAGTTAAGAGGGCTGTCATTAGTGGCCATCAACCAGCTAATTTAGTCAGCCAGAAACTACAGTAAAAATAACTGGCAACTCAAAGTTTGAAAATGACTATTAAAAGACAACAAGTATTGAAGACTTTCTTTGTTTTATAACCAGCAACCTTCCTTGTGGAGCCGGCTTCTACAAAGCTTAATAACAGCCTTGAGTTAATAATTTATACAGTGTATGTATATAATTATTTAAACAACAGGTGCAGCCTGGCTGAGCAACAGAATACATGAGCATTTATTGTTACTACAGACTGTATTTTCTGTTTTCATTCAGTATCGAGATGTTGTCAATGATCTCAATGAAGTAGCACATCACAGACCTCGCAGCACGCTTATTTTAGGGAGCCAGGAAGAGAATGCTCGTATAAGGGAATTACAGCAAGAAAACATTGAACTTCAGACATCAGTAGCTGAATATCAATCAGCACTAGAGCTTATCATGGCCAAGTACAGAGAACAGGTCAGAGTCAGTCACTGGGATTTTTCTCTCCAGGGCCGGGTTGTTCAAAGTGCGGTTAAGCTTAAACCCAGGGTTAGCATCAATTTTGATTCCAGTTAATATTTAATCAATGGAGATTTTTCCAAAGTATTTTTGCTCTTTAGTTTCGTCTGACTTATCTTCGCATGTAACTTAAATTAGCCTTTGAAAACAAAAATAAAATATTCTAACAAGAGAAATCAAAACCTCTGTTAAGTTTTAATCCTGGTTTAGCGTTAATTGGCTTTCAAACAACCGGGCCCAGATGTCCGTTTATTTTACCGTAATTATTTTATTTTATTTTATTAGCTTTGCTGAGAAACAAATACATGTATACATAAGACAAATAAATAATATCAGTAGATAAATTGGATGGGTGGCTGCAACAGTGGACCCAATTACCACGGGCCCGCCACATGAAAATAAATATATAATAAAATTACAATTCTGACAAAATATAGATGTTATGGTTAAAGTTTTTCTTTGGTTTGAAAATTTTGAAACCAGTTTAATTTTTGTTTTTCTTTGTCTCAGAATCTGAGATAAGGGAATATCAGAATTAAACTGATTTGAAAATTTTCAAGCAAAAGAAACATTTGAATCACAACATAGACAAACAGACAACTGTCAATAGTACTAATTCAGTACAACGTGATACAGGATGGACGAGGCTATGCGATATGATGTAGCCATGCACTTGATAATGATGTTAGATACTACATTCATTTGAAACATTGTATTGCCATCATTTTAATTTATTAAAACTGTTTTCACTAATTATTATTATTGAAAACAGTTAATTAAAATTATTTTGTTTGAATTCTAAGTTAAAAGAGCCGAAACCTAAGATCATACTGTACATTAGCAATACATGGTCTATCCTTTTCAATGTGGTCTATGTGATATGGACTATGTTGGTTATGCCAATTAACACCAACACCAGCATGTTGCTGAACACAGCTAACAGAATTCAGTGATAGGAAAACACATACACCAGGAGTATAAAATACTGATACCAATTTTTTTATCCAAGAACTTTTCAGCAATGAAAAAGTGCCACAATAAATTTGATTGCTTCAGTCACAAGATGCTTATAATTGAAGAACTCATACCAACTTAGAACATGCAATCAGACTTTATCCACACTAAGTTGTACCTCTGTAAAATGCCCTGCTGGTGTGAGGGAACTCTGTGAAGGTCGCTTGATTTAAAATTGCTCTTTAATGGACTGCATACTTTTTTTAGTATGGGTGATGTACATGTATGCTGGTGAATAGTTACCTACCATTCTACAAGGTGACACATGTGTACTCTCCACTGTATAAGTCACATGTGCCCCCAGTCATGTCCACGTATAGCAGTGGCAGATCCTAGTGGAGGGACATCACAGCACCCCTCCCCTGACACTATCTTGTAAAGGAATGAGGCCCAAAGGACCAAAATATTATATCTAATATCTAACATTTTCACTCTGTACCCCCTCCCCCCACCCTTACCCCTTTATTCACTACTAATGGTTCCCCCCGGCCTTTAGGATGGAGTCTGGAATCCCCACTCTACATTGTGTAATTAATACGAAATTTGATAGGTGTGTAACTTTTTTTGTAGGTATTTGGACTCATCAAAGCAAATAGACTTGATGCCAGTTGTATGAAGTTAAACAATTACAAGGTATCAATTGTTTTGGTGGACACTTCTGTACAATAAATAACAACTATTCACCAAAGTGGAGGTGGCTAGTGGTGGATATTGTGGCAAGATAAATATCCACCACTGGCCAGTCGGACACTGAGGTGAATAGTTGTTTTAGTATAATTTTAATATAATAGTATAATTATATTAAAATTATATTGAGGTGACACTGAGGTGAATAGTTGTTTTAGTATAATTTTAGTATAATAGTTGTTTTAGTATAATTATACTAAAAAAGTGAGATAATATAGCACAAAAATGATGATTTTAACTCATTTATTCCTGTCAACAATTACAATTTTCATGCACAAATGACCAAAATTTGCTTGGAGGTGAATAGCATGCCAACAACGCTACCCACCGTTTCAGTATACAGCTATTTCAATAGTCCATTTTACAGTTGTGTGCTTGGTGGCCTTGCCTTTGAGTGGAAGTGAGGCTGGAGGTGGCCTTGCTTTGATACAAACCTTTCTGCCTTTCATATGTTAATAATGCTGTTCTCATGCTAACTATTTACATCTGAAAAGCTCCAAGGTCTGTATCATAACAAGGTCAACTTCAACCTCGCTTCCACTCAAAGGCCAGGACACTAAGAAGACAACTGTAAAATGGTCTATTAACATTGTCGGATGAAAGCTCAAAGCCATTAGACTGGTTGTCAGTAAGGGCGCAATGGAAAATAGGCAACAGTACTATAGACAGTACTAAAGGAGGGAAACAAACAACTGAACAAATGCTATTGCCTTTGAAGTCTTCCTTTATTTGACAGTGTGGGGTGGGAGAAGAATTAGTGAGCTTAAGGAGTCACGATGGCTGAGGCAGAAAGAACGGCACAAAACAATAGGTTTAATGAGCAAAAACAATGCCTCTGCACGTGCCTTTTACATTTTGGTACATTTTTTTGCCGTTCACTGTAAAACAACAACATCAAATGATCAAATTATAGGTTTTGTGGAGAACATGAACGCACAATAGTTAATTTTCTTTTCTTTACTTACACTTGAAAGCTGTCCCTACAAATTAATCTCTTGGACAATCCAGTGACTTTAGTCACAGCAGATTGGGACAAATACCATTTAGTTTAAAATAGAACGAATCCTTGGTATTGTGGTCATGGTTGCTATGATGTCACCATAGTGTTTAAAATCCCAGTCATTGGTAAGAACGTTTTGATCACAGAATCATTCACGTATATGTACATGTTACTTTGGCATTCCAATGATAATGGGACAGCAGTCCCTCTGGACCTTTGTAGCATCAACAGTGCCCCCCAAAACCTCAATTTTGAATTTTGAACTGTTTAGTGTCATAGCACAAATCTTTTATCTGCAGTGATTGGTTCAAATAAATTTGTCCACACTAAACGATCTATAAATACCTGGACAAGGCTTTGCCATCAGCATCATTTATTTTTTATTTTTATTTTTTCCCACTGTTTGAGCTTTATTTCCTGCTGTGTGTTTGTCTCTACTTCCCATCTGCGATCTTGATCAATTTTTTTTTTTTTTTTTGCAAAACTTTATTTCACCTTACAGTAACATGTACAAGTCGTTCACAAAACATAAAAACCATTTACATATAAAATACACTGTCATTATTATTTAATTTCTGTAAATACATATATACTGATTTATAGATATCATGCAAACATTTGAGCGTGAAATTAGGGACAGCCAGGTCGTCGGGGGGAGGGGGGGGGGGGTGGGGGTGGGGGTTGGGGGATATGAGGTATTTGTTTTCTTGGCCCATTTAAGGGTGCGATTGGAATGATATGTAAATTTAGTATGTGTAATTTTATCACCCAGGAATTACAGGCTAAAACAGAGCAAATTTGTGAGATGGCAGCGGTGATGGCACAAGCAATCTACATAGATGATGAAGCCATTCAACAGGAACAGGAGAGAATGGCTTCGATTGAGTCAGAGAATAGAGGCCTCAGAGAACTGTTAAAAATCAGTGGTGTACCAGTCACTGCAGCTAAAGAAGAGGAAGCGTCTCCTAAACAGGATGCTGACAGTTCGTCATCAACTCCTGCTGAATAATAAAAAATCATTCCCCAAACTGGGGGCGACTAGAGGTGGATTTTCAACATCAGTCACCTTTACTTTGGGGTATAAAATAATGTTATTAATTATCATCATTCGATGTTGTTCTTTCTTTTCATTGGCCAAGAGCCAACCACGTGACTAGCATGTAAATGCCTAAGAATCTTAAGTAACGCTCCACATAAGAACTGCAGTAAACTTCATTGTTCTGCGGCATTGGCTCTTCCTCACATAGAATGTCTTTGATTTCAAAAATAGGGGAGGAGCTAATGGTTTATAACTATATTTCAGTATAAAAATAAAGAATATCCATTTGCGTCAGATAAATTTTAGGAAATGTTCGTGCTTAACCAATCAGAATAGCAGAAGACAATAGCTAATAATTTTGCTTCTTTGATGAAGTTCCTCAAATACAATTTCTTTAAAAATTTGCATGTTTTGCGATTGGGTCTTAAATTACATGAAATCTTTGAAAAATCAAACAAAATGCACCTTGAAACTTAACTTTTAAGCGCTCTTCGAGTCTAGGCCAATGAGATCACTAGTTGTAACAATGAAAAATGTTGGCATTCCAGCGTGCATTGCCGTTAGCAATTTCCTTCTTATGCGGATCATTACTTAATAATTCTGCTTTGCACGGTGCAAAGTTGTTTTGCTGCGAATAATTGTTCTGCTCCCGTTCTCTACAGTGGCAGCCCGATTTCTGCCCTGTTTTAGCAGTTTTGAATAAATATTAAATTGAAAAACAAAGTCGGTGATCGAATGATAAAACAATTATTGAACAAGATGTTGCCAGGGTGTACAACCAGTAGATCATACAATATTTGAGCGAGTTCTCAATAAACGGTTTGTTTTCAAATGACGTTGTGTGATAATGTACTGTTAAACAAAACGGGCCAAGCCCCGATTTTCCATTTATAACGGACTTTTTTTAAGCTGAAATACTTACAGTAGATTGACTGACCAGCAATTTATGTTTAAAGATGTGTACGCATGTCTGTTAAGGTCGCGGGGGATACCTGTCCATGAATAAATTCATAAGGCAAAATTTTAGCAGGGGTGTCACTTTGAAAAACGTTATATCGTGAACGTTTGAAAGCCGATTTCGCTCAAATTTAACAGAGATATTGGCGAATAATGGAATTGCATAAGGATTGTTTTTTATTTATTGAAGGGATCGCGCTTTGCGTCAATGCTGTAAGCCATTAAAGTTAGTTTGTTTTAAAACGTGGTTTTGTGTCCAAATTTGCAATTTGATTTCGCCACTCACTGATCCGTCGAAACGTCTATTGTGTCATATCTGACTCCGATATTTTGATTTCAACTTTAATTAAAAGTTATCAGCTTTTAAAGGAGTAAAATTGTCCAGGTTAGAATTTGAAGCCTCATAGCTTCCCTTTGAAAGCCTATTTAAAAATTTCGAGTCAGATATGACAATCTACAATACACCTAGTTTACCTCCCTGCAGTGTCAACTCATAAAATTCTCTATCCGCGCTGAATTCTTGGACACAAAATTGCTTGTTTTTACACCTCCGAAGGCTTCCCGAGCAATCACGAATGCAAAAAATATATATTTATGGTAATTTTGCTAATTTTAATCCACGGACTATTGTCTACACTTCATGCAGAAAGAACAAAGCGTTGACACTCGTTGCACTTGCAATTATTGATGAAGAAACATTACATAAACCAGTAGTCTCTCCTTGGGCCAAAACATAAAGTAAACAAACACATGTACGGTACGCTTTTGTGCCTCGTTTATTTATTTGTTTATTTATTTATTTTTAAGTGTCCTACTTTAGCTAAACACAAGGGCAATGAAATAGAGCTACATTTAAGGTGGTTCGATACAGTTTTCTGGAGACCATACCAACATTTTTCAATCGGATTTTAAGCGATCTTCTCCAAGTCAGATCAACGTGAAATTTTCACCACTAACTTGTTTTGAATTGAAGTTTGGCAAAATGTATTTTCTGGTAAAATCGATATTACCATGACAACGATAAACAAGAAACTTAGAAATCAGTCAAAGTGAAATTTAGCGCGTTTAAGATCTCGCATTGAAAATCCCACATAGACATCTTAAAATATGGTATATGGCATATATATTTTGAAAGAATAAAAAAATTCTGTATGTTTGAATTAAAATAAATCGCAAGAACATTTTAAACCGTACTTTTTGTATAGAAGTAATATATGAACCATGAGATTAACACTGGTTTCGTGAAATTACTTCCAAATAGTGTCATAATGTAGCTTCATGTTATGTTTGCACACAAGGAAAGTTTTGTGTACTTTCTCCTTTGCGATCTTGAGAACTACCATTTTTCCTAACATCGCTCCGTGTGTAATTTTTGGGTAGTTTTCTATTTCGATCAATTTTGCGAAAATCTCAGAAACGGCTCGATGGATTGTTTTAAAAAAATCACCACGTATGCTTGGTGATGTGAAAAATATTATCTCAAAGTTTCATTGGCATTGATTTATTAGAACACCTTGAAATTTAAAGATGAAGACGACGTTCAAAGTGGCCGATAGTTGGCGTTACAAATTCGGCATAGTTGTTAACTTATGCTAATGATTTCAAATCAATGCGCACCACATTCCTCCATGATTAATACATTTCATTGTAATCTGCTTTGCATCTACTACACGCAAATCGTGCCTCGCGCGTGTTTGTTAACGTTAGGATCATGTGCACTATATTAAGCCTATCATTACATAACTATTATTATTTAACGTTCCTGAGTACATGTAAAAACCTAGAATTATTGCATTTGTGACTGATAGAAACTTTTAACAACATAGCCCGGTGCAACATTTAGTGTTGTCTTTCTTCAAAAAAATTGATTATTTTACAAAGGATTTTTTTGTCCTTTGTCACTCGTGGTGGTGCTTTTTCTGCTGCTACAACTAGTCCTGATTTCTTTCCTGATTCCCATCCTGAGGTCTCTTTTTATGATTATTTTGCGCAATTAATGCCCTTTTGCGTTTCAAAGACGTGTTCACAGCAGGCATTTTGAACGTAAAAGAAAACAGTTGCAAAGAAATTTGCATCATAGAGCGTACAATGGATGTATTAATCACTGAGGAATGTAGCGCGCATTTTTTTAATAAGAACGCGCGAGGCACGATTTGCGTGTAATAGATGCAAAGCAGATTACAATGAAATGTATTAATCATGGAGGAATGTGGTGCGCATTGATTTGAAATCATTAGCATAAGTTAACAACTATGCCGAATTTGTAACGCCAACTATCGGCCACTTTGAACGTCGTCTTCATCTTTAAATTTCAAGGTGTTCTAATAAATCAATGCCAATAAAACTTTGAGATAATATTTTTCACATCACCAAGCATACGTGGTGACTTTTTTAAAACAATCCATCGAGCCGTTTCTGAGATTTTCGCAAAATCGATCGAAATCGAAAACTACCCAAAAATTACACACGGAGCGATGTTAGGAAAAATGGTAGTTCTCAAGATCGCAAAGGAGAAAGTACACAAAACTTTCCTGGCGTGCAAACATAACATGAAGCTACATTATGACACTATTTGGAAGTAATTTCACGAAACCAGTGTTAATCTCATGGTTCATACATTACTTCTATACAAAAAGTACGGTTTAAAATGTTCTTGTGATTTATTTTAATTCAAACATACAGAATTTTTTTATTCTTTCAAAATATATATGCCATATACCATATTTTAAGATATCTATGTGGGATTTTCAATGCGAGATCTTAAACGCGCTAAATTTCACTTTGACTGATTTCTAAGTTTCTTGTTTATCGTTGTCATGGTAATATCGATTTTACCAGAAAATACATTTTGCCAAACTTCAATTCGAAGCAAGTTAGTGGTGAAAATTTCACGTTGATCTGACTTGGAGAAGATCGCTTAAAAGCCGATTGAAAAATGTTGGTATGGTCTCCAGAAAACTGTATCGAACCACCTTAACTTATAAAACAAGTTCATTTCGCATGGAAAAATAAGGGGTGGACCATTAGAAATCCTGGGAGGGGGGTCAAAAAATTTTCAGTGTATGAATTTTTTTTTTGGCCTGAGTTTCCTGCAGGATTTTTTTTTGGGGGAGGTGCAAGCCTGCAGGTTTTTTTTTTTTTCTGAGATCTTCCTTATAAATGCGTGCAAGCTCCAATTTTTTTTATACTTGGCCCAATCCATTTTTGGTATTAAACGCTGGAGAGTAGATGTAAGTCAGACTGTCGAACCTTTGCATAAAAAATGGGTAGAAATAAGAATTGAGATGGAGTGGTCGAGCGCCGAAGGCGCGACCCGCTAGGGGGGTCTGGGGGCATGCCCCACCAGAAAATTTTGAAATCTTGGTGCTCTGAAACTCCATTTCTAGTGTTCTGAGACAACAATTTCTGTCAAAAATGTTTGGCAAATTGATGTGGCTTCTCGTCGCTTTGCGTCTCTTTGTGTGGCTCCACATACAAGTACTCGATTTCATTTTATATTTCTTGCTGTTTCTTTCAGTAGTTTATCTGGATATCAGAGTTAAGTATACGCAATTTCGTCTTTTTGTATATTTTTCCTATCCCGATCACATTGGTCGGGATTTGGGACGGTTGGACAATCTGTAAAAAATACTTGCGTGTAATAGAGCAGGTTACATATTTCATGATGTTTACAGTGTTTTCAAATATGTACATAGACAAGGTTTTGGTTATGTTAAGGTAATGGTACATGTACCAGATAGACCTTTGAGGCAGGTAATTTTTGACAGCATTTGACTCAACCTGAAGTTGCTTATTGAAGAATTTTACTACCAGAGAGTATGTCATACTCTCATATGTTCCAGTTTAAAATAAATAAATAAATAAATAAATATATGTATATATAGCCAGTTAGCTTGCAGGATTTTATTTTTTTATGCTCAACTGCTTGCAAGAATTTTTTTTGAGACAATTTTCCTTTGCAGGATTTTTTTTTTGGTAATTGTCACCCCCCCTCCCAAGATTTCTAATGGTCCGCCCCTAATATTGTCTTTTTTAGAGTGATTTCATAAGACCCGCGAAACAAAATTAAATTATTTTTAAACCAAGAAAATAGCCTTTTGTTTTAAACTGATATAAATAGTTTCTAACATTTTTCTATTTGATCTATTTCGTGGGCTGTCTAAAACCAATCTATCGAGAGTGCGAAAGTAAAAACATACTTTTAAATAATTTCAACATTCTATGGGAAATAAATAATATTCTATATTATTATTTGAACGTATTTTAAAATTTGTAAAAAAAATTATTCGAGCTCATTAAATAGCTGCAGACAAAGTGTCTGGTAAATCATCGCACTCCTCCCCAATGACGAGCCACCAGAAGGTCTTCATGTAACTCATTAGACAATATTCGTATTCTCGGTATTGAACTGGAACTAGCTTACAGTCGAGGCTAATGAGGGGGAATATCATTAAAAATATTTGCATGTGAAAATATACCCCCGCATGAGCCTCGACTGCACGCTAGTTCCAGTTCAATACCGTGAATACGAATATTGTCTATTCTGGTGAGTATTCGCTTACATTGCTAAACCTGTACACACATTATTAATGCATTGAAGTGGAATAAAGGTGCTTCACATAAGAAGAGTCGCACGTTACAGGGACACTGTCCTGCAAAAATAACGAAATTTTTCTGTCTTGATTTCCATGTTATATCGCCAAATGCCACATGATAAAAATGGTTAAAAGATTCTATAGAGCAAAACAGAAGCAGCAGTGTGGAGATACAATGCAGGGGCTGGATTCACGAAGGCCTCGATCCTAAGGGGCGGACCATTAGAAATCTTGGGAGGGGGGGTGACAATTACCAAAAAAAAAATCCTGCAAAGGAAAATTGTCTCAAAAAAAATTCTTGCAAGCAGTTGAGCATAAAAAAATAAAATCCTGCAAGCTAACTGGCTATATATACATATATTTATTTATTTATTTATTTATTTTAAACTGGAACATATGAGAGTATGACATACTCTCTGGTAGTAAAATTCTTCAATAAGCAACTTCAGGTTGAGTCAAATGCTGTCAAAAATTACCTGCCTCAAAGGTCTATCTGGTACATGTACCATTACCTTAACATAACCAAAACCTTGTCTATGTACATATTTGAAAACACTGTAAACATCATGAAATATGTAACCTGCTCTATTACACGCAAGTATTTTTTACAGATTGTCCAACCGTCCCAAATCCCGACCAATGTGATCGGGATAGGAAAAATATACAAAAAGACGAAATTGCGTATACTTAACTCTGATATCCAGATAAACTACTGAAAGAAACAGCAAGAAATATAAAATGAAATCGAGTACTTGTATGTGGAGCCACACAAAGAGACGCAAAGCGACGAGAAGCCACATCAATTTGCCAAACATTTTTGACAGAAATTGTTGTCTCAGAACACTAGAAATGGAGTTTCAGAGCACCAAGATTTCAAAATTTTCTGGTGGGGCATGCCCCCAGACCCCCCTAGCGGGTCGCGCCTTCGGCGCTCGACCACTCCATCTCAATTCTTATTTCTACCCATTTTTTATGCAAAGGTTCGACAGTCTGACTTACATCTACTCTCCAGCGTTTAATACCAAAAATGGATTGGGCCAAGTATAAAAAAAATTGGAGCTTGCACGCATTTATAAGGAAGATCTCAGAAAAAAAAAAAAAACCTGCAGGCTTGCACCTCCCCCAAAAAAAAATCCTGCAGGAAACTCAGGCCAAAAAAAAAATTCATACACTGAAAATTTTTTGACCCCCCTCCCAGGATTTCTAATGGTCCACCCCTAAGTTAATACATATCCTAAGTATTGTTTCTTAACAATAGTCTATTGTCATTCCAACAATAGACTATTGTTAAGAAACAATACTTAGGATATGTCTCAACTTAGAAGGGCTTCGTGAATCCGGTCCCAGGATTGAAAGCCGATAGAAGTGGATAACAGTTCCTGAAATTTGATTCCGTGACAGACGGCCAGGTGTTATAGTCGTTATTTTGTCTCGTTAATAGTTCTTTACTTTCATTACTTTCGGCGAGTTTTACTTCCTATTTCAAGATTATAAAACAAGTTTAAAGCAAGCTCCTGGCCATAATCATGAAAACACGAAACATCAGCCAGGAAAGTGTCCCTTTGAGCTTTTAATTTGGTACCGATGGGCCAGGTTCGATTTGTTCCTCTGCAGTAGAATCCTGTATCGCCTGCTTACGCTCCGTCCATAAAGAAATCACTATATCTATCACAGGCATTTTATAATGTTAGAGCATCTTTTGAGCATGGCCCATCGTATACTTTACTCTGTTTAATGATACTTAAAATAAGTTACTAAAACTCTTGACTGGCAATTATTATTTACCGACGTTGCGTAAAATTTGTTTCAGTTTATAGAAAGCATTTCTTTTCTTTTTTGCACCGGAAGCTTTTTGTATCACCTCCTCTGGACCCCAGGCCTCCCGAGCGATAACAGACTTGTGCACGTGATCTTCTGATTCCGAGGACCCCGCTGACCTGCTAGTCTCGCTGGCCGACCTCACTCTATACACGTTCAGACTTGGATTTGAACTTGATGGTGTTATCTGCGGCGAATGACCATGCTTTGGTGTAAACGGAGTTTTTGCTTTGCCGAAAGGTTTCGGTTTGAATTTCAAAGTCTCTGCTGCTAAGAAAAACTGCGCCTCATTTGGCTGAAGAAACCAGACCAACTGGTTCTTATCATCTGTGAATTCGACTACTTCATCCTCCACTGTGGAGATTTCCTGTCAAGACAAAGCAAAAATACAGTTTTTAATGCTGAACGTGTTTGCTTGTGAAACGGGCCAAACCACAAGCACAAAACAAAGAAGAGGCGCAAACATAGTAATGGTATACATGTGTGGGAAAAGATGTGAAATAAAGGCACAACTCGGCAAGAAAATGAAATTATTTATAATTTGGTATAATTTGCACATTTCATTTATTTCCCGTGTCTGCCACCAATATCATGATTTTATCAAAGCTTTAAAAAAATCTGTAACTCTACAGATCAGCTTCTGTATTGTTATATTGTCTAACCTTTATTATTTTCAATTACATTACTTTTCCCTGCCTCGAATAGCGTTTTTGCTAATTTGCAGGGTAACTGTATTTAAGTTTATATGTCTAATAAAGTTTTGTTTGTTGTATTTAATACTTATTGAGATTTCCTATTGAAATTTGGCGTGTGAAAACCCCGTTCGGGGTTCGCAACCAATCAGAATGGCGAAACGACTTTCTCACACGTGAAAAAAGCGTTTCGTCTAATCACAAATCTCAGTATGTATGAAATTAAAAAAAAAATGAACAATTTACAGCATGGGCTCGATTTCTGACACGAACCAACTCATGCGTAAATACCGTACGCCCGCACTTCCCATGAAGTAATCTATATCTTAATCTGGCTATCTATTACCAAAACGTTTATCTGTTAATTTCAGACAAAGAACGCAAAGCATAACTTGAAGCCTTAAAAATAAAGGAGAGTTGAGTTAACAGTCAAATCCAGAAAAGACTGCGCTTGTACTGGATCGAATTTTAGTGCGTGTGTAGTGACCAATCACACACCTTTACAATAAACTAAAATGACATTATTTAGATAGTTCAAATCATGACGTTTTTCTCACCTTGTTAACATTTACCGCATCCTCAAAAACGTCCTTTGCTGCTTCAGCAATTTGCTGAAATATGATAACAAAAGTAGGTTGGATCTGAATAATCACAAAACATGCTACACCTTTCCTTAATAAAGCTACGTTTTTTGCAAGGGATAAAATGTTTCGTTTTATTATTTTATTAGTACTGTAATGCGTTTTTCAATTTATGCTGTAGCCCGGGGCTGTAGCAAAATCGCAATATGGACGAGTGGTCGCTTAAGGTGGCTCCATATTGTACAGCCCTCTCGTCTTTTGCATTCCGTTACAGCTAGCCCGATGGTGTGGCTAAAAATCTTTTACTTGAAACCAGTAAACCTTTTATCAGTCAACAAAGTGGTATCCAAATGACGTCATCATTCGTTGCCATAGAAACGCGAAAAGAGGTCAAAAATACGCTATTTTGGACCATTTGAGGCTAATAACTTATAAAGTACACGGTGAAAGTTTTTGTTTTCGATATATTTTTGTTTAATTGGCAAGAGAAACATTTTAACAATTTTTTAAAAAATTCTGTACATAGAGTTTAGAGCTACCTTAAATTTATGTAAAAATGACATATCTCTGAATCCTATGTACAGATTTTTTTCAAAATTGGCACAAATGTTTGTTATGTTTATAAGACAAAAATATGTAAAAATCAAAAAATTTCACCGAGCAGTTTTGAAGTTATTAGCCTCAAAAGGTTGAAAATGGGGTCTTTTTGGCCTCTTTTGACGTTGCCATGGTAACAAATTTTGATGTCGTAGCCACCTCAATTTTTTCATTGGTTAAGTGTTCACAAACCTGTACTAAACGTTTTCTCTTAACTTTACTGGTGTAGCTGTGATTGAATATTATAGATGTATCATGATGGAAATGTTTAAACTATTAGGAGCCACCTTAACAGAGGTTAAAACAATAGAAAAATTCAAATCACCAGCGTTGAAAGTGGTCGCGGTCGCGTGTTAGTATAATTGTTAAAATAATTTGCTTACATCAAGTGTTCCTTCATAATCCCTGCAGACGCTTTTGCTGTTAACGATCATGCCAGCCTCGTCATAGAATACGTCATGTAAACTGAACAGCGTTTCTCCCGTATCTTTTTTAAACTGTTTGTGCTCCCAGGCACCGGTATGCGGGTCAAAATGATACTGCAACAAAAACAATTACATTTAAAACTCTCTTTTAAAATGCGATCGAGATACATCTAGAGATAAAACCTTTAATAATCACTCTGTGAGGATGGCAACTTCATTCATTTCATTTATTGGTTCTCTTGTTTCATTCCATTTTCACACTGATTCTTACACATGATTGCTTTCATATCAATTTATTCATTGCATTCAGAACTAAGACAGTTTGCTATATTTAATAGGTTATCTTATCTTATAAGGGAAAAGTTACCAATTAGTGTGCAATGCATGCCATGATATACAATGACGAACACTAAATAATTTGATTTGAAAACTCAAGAGTTTGCTTGCCAGATAGGATTAGATCGACTTTTAAACAAGCAAACTGTTTCCACTGACCTGAGGTAATAATTTCCAGCCATGCGTGGCTACCATGTTGACTGCATTTAGCACGAAATCGACTGTCTTGTCATTCATAAAGTATGGGAGACCAACTCGAACAAATCCAGGTCTGAAAGAAAGGGAAAAATCGTACAAAAATGTCATTTATTGGCCGAAAACCTATAAGGCGGAAACACATGTACATTTCGTACTTTATTCAATAAGTTCCCTAAAAAGCTGGAGTTTTTCTTAATACAACGCGCGCGTTCATTGGTTGAGTCATGGTCACATGACATCTAACAAACGAACTATTTCCCGCCAAACGTCCATGAGCGGCTGCATTGCCCGCTAGCGCACGTGATCAGACCGTGACAAAAGGTGGCATAATTATGAGGCGATTGGTGTTTACCTGGAGTCCTCGGCGCGTTTCCACGACGAAGAAAGCTATGATTTTCTTATATTCATATTCAAATATATAACAATCACTTAATGACTGATCCCTCGGGAAACAGTGAATTTTATTTCCCTCGAATCTCGATGTTTCCCGAGACGAATCGAGATTCCTAGGAAACAAAATTCACTGTTTCCCTCAGAACCAGTCATTAAGTGTTTATGCATGTTACTTACTTCATTATCTCTAGTGGTTCTTTTAATAATCCTCCCACATTGTCGACGTCACTGAAATACAATAACACACAGGAGTAGCATAAGTTTGATTGTTAAAGAATAGACTGTTCAAATGCAATAAAGCACTGAGTTCGAGTGATTCCGGAGATACAAGTTTGTTTGGACTAAAGCATAAGTTGCTGAGTTAATAGATCTAGTTTACTATGGAATCACCAACACCAATTAAGTTTGAACAACAAAGGCACTCAGCGATACGATGATCTTCTAGGAAATGCAACTCTCTGTGCCTGTGATATATATATACCGAACTTAGAAGCAATTGCAAACAGCTGTGCAGAAAGCATATTGCTTAAGTGAAGAAGGAATCTCATATATATATTGAACTACTTTTTAGTTTAAAGAGGTCTTTAAATCTTTGATGGAATATAAGCACCGCCCGTTTCCTAAGACTTTCCCTCTCTTAGTTCATAAGTAAGTTCATTAAATGAAATCATTAATTTAATTACGTGTACTTACTTTTCGTGCTTTTCTAAAAACCATACGAATTTTCTCGCCATTGTTTCATTTAGGCCTAGCAGTTCCTGAAGTTTAAAAAAAATGCATTTATAAAAGTCTCTATGTGTCGAACTGGGTGGAGCATAAGAATAAAGGGTCATGCAACTATAGAATAATGAAAGCTCTTTGAGTCGTCATCTGGGACAATAAAATTGACTGAAACAAAGTGCATTCCGTGAAAATGGTAACCTTGTCATGATTTACTATACCTTATAACTACAAACTCCAGTTAATCTCTGAGTGATTTAGATTGAGTCTCTTTATACATAGTCGAACAGTTCAATAACGGTCACCTCCCCACAACGCCCATGTTTTCCTTTCCGCATCACCGATCCATTCACAAACTGCAATTCCTCTTACTGAAACCTCCCCATATCGTCTTCCTATCTACAATGCCAATGGCATTGAAAACTTCTGAACGATCTTTATATACTCCAATGCTAACCTGAGCATACGGTCCTGCGCACGCGCATCCTCCTCGTGCCTGGATGCCATAGAGATCATTAAGGAGCACAGACACAAAGTTGTGATGCACAAGTTTACCGCTGTCCTGGTGGTAAATTATCATGGAAAAGATTGGCAGTCGGCGGGCTACATCATTTCCTAGTATTGTAATGTTTGGGTTGTCGTTCAAGGCGTCAAACGCTTTTCTGCGGAACAAAAAGAAGAAATGCAAAAGATGAAAAAAGAAGGCGTGACAAATACATAACTATAAATGTTTGCGACCAAATCAAAATTTAAGACAAATCTCGAATTTCGTCATTTTTGTAAAAAAAATGAAAACCAAGCAGTACTTCGGGGAGATATTTTTGAAGAACTCTCATTTGAATAGTCACACTCTCTGAGAAGAACCATATTTTTCGATCGACTTACGCTGGAGTAATTTAAGGTTAGATGTTCGTTACCTTTTCAAGGTTAATATTATACATGTACTCAGCCTCACACGACCAAAACAGAATTACTTATGGCATGCGATAGCACAAGAAATGTTTAAGCTAAGTGTCATAAAATAATGTAACAAAAACATAAATTACTTGCAAAGTTGTTCCTCCCTTTCTTCGATGTTTTCCGTTCCCACAGACTGAAATGTAAAAACAGGACCATCAAAGTTAGAGTGAACGATTAAAACGTTACACTTGATCAATTAAGCTGTATAATTGACTTCTCTTCTATGTTTTGTCACGAAGAACCTGTAGTTAGTATGGGCTTAGACTGGACTATATAGCAGTTTATGACTGTAGATCAGACCGAAATTAAAATAACCGGCCCCCAAGAGCTTGGGATGCATGTGGAGAAATCGATGGTTTCAGTTTTGTTTCTGAGTTTGTGAATGGCTAATGTTCTCCTCGGTCATACAAGGAAACTAACTGACATATCCATGTAGGTCTTGAACAAAAACTGGATACAAACAATACCAACGAAATTTCAAACGGCTGAAAGTGAGCTTTTTTTGTCCTAATATACGGAATACCACACCAGCCCGTATTTACTCGACTATTAAGCATTTTATTTTATCATTACCTGTTTTAGTTGGAAGACCATACCAGCCCGTATTGACTCCACTATAGCTGGCGTTCCACCTTCTTCTCTTTCTTCAATGTCTTTTAAGTATAAATGCGTGTCGCGTGTTACCTAATAAAATGAAAAGTGAGCAGCCGTTAAGAATAAAGAAGGCCAGCCGCACCGGCGGTAGCGAAACTCTTACGTTTTGCAGAGCTCCACAAATTGCGCTGTAATCGAGTGATTTCGCGGCGTTTTCAGAAAAAAAATTCATATTTTCAACCTGAACAACATGTATTCGATCGTTCAGGTAGTTCATCCAACACAATTGGATACAAACGATTGATCGGTAGCTACGGGGGATGGAAACAGGTAGGATTGGGGTTGGGGGATAACTATAGCCGTTGATCCATTTTAACTGCGAGCACAGAAACCAAAAATTACTACGAAATAATCACTTACAAACAAAACTGTTCCTCCTCCACAACCACCAGGAACTGGATTTTTAAACACGTTTTTCTTTGCAATAAGCAAACCTAAAAAAGCAATCGGAAACGGAAATAAACAAAACGGAACAAAACACTCAGTTATTTGTTATTAACTAAGCAAACTGACCTGGAGTTCCGGGTCCGCCAACAAACTTATGAGGAGAAAGAAAAACTGCATCTTTATACCTGTGAAATGAGAACAGAAAGATTGGAGCTGAGCAAAATAATCAAGTTCTGATAAAGTTTTAAAATTAGAATTGGAGGTTAATTCTCAATATAGGTGAACTCTAAAATAGACCACTATCAATCCGAAGTACTATAGCGTAAATATGTCGAGGGGAGAGAATTCGAACCTTATCCACACTCACCCATTCGCTGTGGGGTTCATATCAATTTTCAGGTATGGAGCAGCTGAGGCGTAATCCCAGAAGGATAAGGCGCCATATTTGTGGCACAGTTCAGCTACTGCTACTGTGTCTGTCAAGATACCCGTCACATTGGAAGCTGCTGAAAACGCCACGTATATGTTGTATTCTGCCGAGCGATACATCTGTAACAAGAACAAAATGTTGTGATAAGCTAGCAATAACAAGACGTAACGAGGAACACTGTAGACTGCGATCGATATAAGAAATTATAGAAATTAACCCTGATGGAAGTTGATGTTTTTATACCTGTAGATTTTCTTCAAGCATTCCCATGTCTACTGTTCCTTCTTCATTATCATTTATTCTTACAATCTGTGAACAAGAACGAAGAAAAGAATTTAAGACTATGTATGATATACCATTGAGAATTCGTGACTATGATACTAGACAAATTAAGTTTTTATTGGTTTCCGAAATGATCCCTTCTCTCTTCGGTGCATGACAATGACAACAATTACGGAAATACAACTTGAAAGTCACGGCATCGTCGCAGTTCAATTCTGAGTTTTATACAAATAATATTAACCCTTTCATTCCCAGAGTCAATTTGGAGACATGTAATACAGTTCTAACTTTTAAGTCTGTTGACGAAATCCTATATTTTACTAAATGAAATTTGGGATTTTCCTTGAATTTTAAGTTTTGGCACTCTTGAGAGATAAAAGGTTAAAACAGGCTAGAAAATATCGTGGTATCGACACCGTGGCACAAGGGTGGAATACACAAGGAGCTAGAAGGTCAGTGTCCCCAATCAATTTAGCTAGCACTTCTTAGTGACGGTGTAGTTAAGGTGGTAAGTTGTTGTTGTTTCTTTCTGAAAAATGTTATAGATAAGTTTGCTGGTTGACTCACCTTCGCTCCCGTTTCCTTCCAAGGCAGAATGTTTGAGTGATGTTCAAAAGGCCCGATAAACACAACCTTAAATAAACAAACGAAACTTGTCCAGTTAGGTCAACTTCATTTCAATATAATAACCCGAGCCAGCGATCAAATGAACAGTCCTCACATTTTTCTCGTCCCTTCTCTCCTCCAGCTCCAGAGCGTGAATTAACTTGTGAATAGCACTTGTGGTGCCACTTCCGGTAAACACCACACAATCTTCATCTGTAGCATTCACGCAGTTTTTGATGATATTGCTGCGGAGAAAATAGCAAAAAAAGGAATGTAAACATTTGATTGCAGTTTCTTTTTTTCCTACGAGATCTCTCTGGGGGACAAAGTTGATTTCCACGTGTGAATTTTATTTCATACAAAGCATCTTTGTGGATAAATATTCTACTTTAATTCTCTATTTTCGAATTGCCCATAATACACTTTGTTTGCCCCCCAAATTTTGCATAAACTATTGTTTGTAAATGCTCTTGGGAGGACTGCATATTCCCAAGAGCATTTCAAAACAATAGTTTATGCAAAATTTGGGGGGCAATTCGAAATAGAGAATTATAATATTGTATTAGCCACGCGAAATGACCGTCGGGGGGTTTAGCATCGGACAACGTGCCATAAAAAAGAAAACTAACCCTAACCCCTTCAGAGATGAAGAACAAGACATGAAAGATAAGAAGTTTGAATGGAGGTGACGGGGACAATCATCCGCAGCCGGTTTTTAAAACCTGTAGCCAGTTTTTACTTAGATAGTTGTTAGCAAATTGCTGTGATTCAATTTGGAAAGCTAAGAAAAAGGAAAACCATCAAAACGTTTTCAAAAGTTGTTTCTCTGCCCGCCATCAGTTATTTAAACTCATTCATTCAGACGATTCTCCCTGCAGAAATCTCTCCGATGAACATACGATGAAAATAAACGAGTTGCATTCCCCATCCTGTTTAAGGCAAGACTGGGTGCACGTGATCATATCTTTCATATGATTTGCAAATCAGGTTTCTCTACACGTACACTGAAACTTATATTTGCACCCGGACTCATTTTGAATTTGAGGAATCAACAGACAAATCAGTAATATTCTATTTACGTAGCATTAAATTGTGTCTTACCGTGCCTCGTTTCTAAACTTTGTAGTTTGTCGCGATGTTGCACTTGTTGTGGTATGTGTGTTGGCGTAAAAAGGATACACATAGTCCCGGATGTAGTTCTCAATAAACCTGAGGGGCCTGGTGAGACGAATACACAATAAAATTAAATCAATTTATACTTCTAACAGAAAACGCAAAATGTAAGTGTTGCAATGCATTTTGGAGGCATTTTATTTCAAATCCGTCATAGTTCGAATGCAGTACACTCCAGTAGTCTGCTTGTCAAAATAAGTATTTGCAATGGTTTTATTTACTTTATGTTAAGAGGTTTTTTTATGTTGAAAAATTGGCAAATCAAATTAAAGAGTGCAGTCGGTCTACAAGAAAATAGTTCAAGTGTACCTATGCTCGAAGGTCGGTTATTTGTGCATATTTTCATGTCCGATAAAGATCACTGCTATGCAACTTTAGTCATTCGCGCGATTTTCATTTTATCCTCCACTAGCCATAATCTTCATAATTATATCTTCTGTTGGATTTTGGCCAATGATGGTTTAAAAGGAAATGAAACCACACAAGCTGAAGAACCAGCTTTTTCGGCGGATTACATTGACATGAGGCTTAACCTTTTAAGCCCTAAGAGTGATCAGCATCAAATTTCTTCTTGTAATATTAATGCCTTATCAATCAAAAAGGTCAATAGAATTAAGGACATGATCACACAAGATGAGTTCTCTTGATATCCAAACAATTTCTCCCCACGACTTCTGTAGGAAAGGTATAGGACTAGAAATGAGAATTTAAATTTTGATATTAGGGCTTTAAAGGGTTAAACCACAAATCCATCCATCCGACATCTGTCAGTATATACGAAGTCCCTACGTAATTGTTCTTTGGGTTTTTTGGAGAAAGAATGCCGTGGGTAACAACCCATTGAACGTCTTCATAAATAACTATTTGAAAAGAATTATGAGTCTTTCACGCCTATTTCAAACATATTTGAGTGGATTTTTCTCCGTATATTTCCTGATAGACATTGATGTCAGCATAGATAATTATGATGAAGCCATGTCTGAATCCCACGGCGTTCTAATTATCAGAAACTATTAAGTATTATAATTATTTTGTTTTCAGTGTTACTTACTTGCCGGAAGCTGTGTAGTCACAATAAATAACTGTAAAAGAAAAGTAAAAGTCTTTCGTCATGAATAGCTTTAAGTAACGCTACACATAAGAACTTCAGTAAACTTCATTGTTTCCGGCATTGGCTCTTTATCACATAGAATGTCTTTGATTTCAAGAACAGGGGAGGAGCTAATCGTTTATAACTATATTTCAGTATAAAAATAAGGAAAATCCATTTGCGTCAGATAAATTTCAGGAAATGTTCGTGCTTAACCAATCAAAATAGCAGAAGACAATAGCTAATAATTTTGCTTCTTTGATGAAGTTCTTCCGGCAAAAACAATTTTTTTTTAATTTGCATGTTTTGCGATTGGGTCTTAAATTACATGAAACCTTTAAAAAATCAAACAAAATGCTCCTTTCCTTGAAACCTAACTTTTTAGCGGTATTTGAGTCTAGGCCAATGAGATCACTAGTTGTAACAATGAAAAAAGTTGACATTCCATCGTGCGTTGCAGTTAGCACTTTCCTTCTTATGCGGATCATTACTTAACCCTTTAAACCCTTACATCAAAATACAATTTCTCCTTTCTTGTCCCCATACATTCATTATAGCAGTAGTGTGGAGAAGTTGTGAACATTCCAAGAGAATTTATCTTGGGTGATCATACCTTAAATTCTCACGACCTCTCAGAAGGAGAGTATTCATTCTGATCCACTGTTAGGGCTTAAAGGGTTAAGCAATAAGTTTCTCCCGTTGCTTCGTAAGAGTGCCGAAACCGACAATCTTACATTTTTCTAAGCTTTCCTCCACAGAAAAAAAATAAAATTTGAACAGAAAAGCAAGTACTACTACATGTTCATTATCATTCATTTTATAGGTCACACTTCACGAGCTCTTGTTTAATAAGGAAAAGGTTAAGAATAATTTGAATATGATGAGTTCCGTGCTAGGATTTTTTGCTAAAACGCGCTCAATCAAAGTAAAGGAATCGTTGCTCGTCTTTAATGGTGGACAAAAGAGAGCGGTTTTCACCCGGAAATTTCACTTGACAGTCGTTAAACCAAAAAAGGACGCGACATATTAACAAACTGATTTATGGAGCCAATCGAAACTCGATGAGTTCAATGCAAATTGACGCAACTCGGCGACGCCAAGCGCGGGCCAGATCTGCCGGAAACCGGCGTAAGTGGGTTGGTCACAATGATGCAATGTAGGTTTCTGTTCCTTTCTGCTCCGATAGGATTAACTCTCAAGAGTGCCAAAAATCAAAATTCAAGAAAAATCCTAAATTTTATTTCGTAAAATATTGAAAAACAAATGGTACAGTGCAAAAGTACTGCTAAAGAGGTTTCATTTGAATGGTCACACCATAGGATTTCTTCCACAGACTCAAAAGTTAATAACAAATACTGGGGGTTGGAGCAATTTTCAATTGAGTGTCGTAAAACCAAAACCAATCACAAGACACGTAGACAATCCAATGAACCAATCAGAACTCGAAGCAAATATATGCAGCCGGCGCCAAGCGCGGGAAAACGCGTAAGAGCAAGTCAGATTGGTTTTGCTTTTACTTCTGATTGGTCGAGCAAGTGGTGCGAGATTTTTTAGCCAATCACAAAGCGTAGCAATGCAAAACCAAACTAATCACATAATCACTTTTGATACTCAATTGAAAACCGCTCTATTCAAATAAATTTATGCTTCCTGTAATGTTACACCTAGGAACTGACATGCTAAACGTGCATTTTTTTTGTCTCACAGTTCATGTTTTTCCTTCTTTTTTTCTAAGAAAGGCCAAAAATATAGTTTTTAGTCCAACCTCGTCGTTTGAATTCTTCTTTTACATAGCTTTTAATCAGTCCAACGACCAAATAAGTATTTCATCATAGACATAGTCGTCGCTTACGCCAGAACACTACTGAGCATTATTTTTCCGGAACCTTAATTACGTTTAACGCAACTATAAGGCGACATTACAGCATTAACGACACTTCTTCAACAATGATTGAGAGGTTCGATCGGTACCACATTGCCGATGTTTCTTTCTTTTATCATTTTTGGAAGCTGAAACATTTGAATAGATCTACATTCAAGAGCACAGTCGGCCAAGCCGGCCATAAGAATACCCCTAGTCATTTATTCATCGTTCCATGGTGTCATAACACTAGTGACAGCTTCTAACTTCTTCTATCTCTTCCAATTTTTTTTTTTAAAAAAGCTGATTGAAGGTATATTGGCAATTATGAACCGACCGATGCTACATGATGCTGGGTGCATCTCTCTTCGCCAAGCTGAGTTAATTTATTTCAGTTACTACGTATATCTGGTGGTCACAGCACTGGCGTGAGTCAGTTCAGGTTCAATGGATTTTTTCAGCAGAACGTGAATAAAATAAATCTAAATACAGCAATGAAATAACACAGCAACAGAGGATTCTCTGAACATTTTCGACGCATTCGAAATAGAACAACGATTCATTATTGTTAAATAAAACACCGAAGTGACAGTGACCTGAGCCACGATTCACTACAGTCAAACTGACATTAAATGTAGCGTGTCAGGACATATTCCATTACAGTGACTGTAAAACATTTGGCTTTTGCTTACCAAATCGCAATTAAACGAAAACAAGCAACAAAAACGTCCTGTGCCCATTACAACAGGTCAGCAACTTCAATAGTAAACATTAGCTTTCAGGAGAATATATTACACAAAGATTCTCAAATTCATCGATTGGACTTCATTACGCCATTCTTGAATTGTTAATTTATTCAGAGGAAAATATTACCTCCGCCAGACATTAAAATTATAAAAAAAAAGAATAGTGATCAGTTACCTTTCTTTGCTCCATAAGGACCTACAAATCTTGTATCCCCTCCAACTACATTTTCTTCGATAAATTCCAAAATCGGAAGCATTGGCTTTGCAACAGAAGCTTGCTTCTTTGTAAAATCTTCTTGCATCGACTGGACAAGAGAAGAGCGAAACGTCTAATCACTCGAATAAATTTCAAATGAAAAAAATATCGGAATATTTTACAAAAATGACATGGCTTTCGCTGGCTTCACTCACCTGTAAACGTACTCCGTAATAATCTTGTATATTCCAAGTGTTCCGTTTATGTTTCCCTTCAATGGTTATCGATTGATGGAAATAAATAATTCCGTGTTACCACGCACGTACCCTTAATCTGTTTTTAGCGTGACAACCCCCGCCTGCATTTCTGACGTTGTTTGAAAACCTTTCATGACCTTTGTTGCGCAAAATTATCTTGCTTTAATTAATTATATTTATATTTTACGGAAATATTATGCGTGTCTTTCTTGTCTTTTTTCCTTTTTCTCCAATGTCAAGTGAGCGAAATTTAATTAAACGCAGGAAAGCGTGTAATTATTACTGATGACGTTTTTAGTCAACTGGACAAATAAGGATTGTTTATGTAATCTATCAAATTGGTGTGTCTTGGAATGCATGATTGCACTGCTGCAGCATTACAAAAGCATCGATAAGCATGGCACGGCGAACTGGCTTTACTTTAATTTCTCGATTGAGATCTTATTCTATCGCACATTTATTCTCCTGCTTTCCCTGATAAATGTAAACGACTTGTTTTACAATTTTATTTTCCATCTGCCCCAGTCTGTTTAATATTCCCAAGAAACACCCAGAAAATTCTGTAGGTGCCGGCATACATGACTGCACGCAAAGCGGATACACGTCACTCCAAGAGGTTAACGGCCAAGGTTTTCAGCGAAGACTTCCGGTCGTTTGACCAGTCTAATACCCCGTTCGCACCAACGTCACCAACGCGTAAACATGTTTAAATGTTGTTTAGTTTAAAGCGGGTTTAGAAAAATACCTACAGTTTGTATATCCTATTCTATTTTTATATTATGCCATCACATTTACCGTTTATTGACTTAGTTTAGCTTTATCCCCACTCGCTGTTTTAAATTCCTAGCCTGTATCATATATCAATTATAACCGTTTTACAATTTGTTTACTATATAAAATATTGTAATGACTTTGCGTATCTCAATTAAATCCCCTGAAGAAGGACAGCTTGACTGTCCGAAATATCGGTAAACCTCATTCTCTAGTTGTATATTTTTTCTTCGCTGTTTTTCCTCATTATATTTTTTTTAGAAAAATACCCCCTCCAATACCTCCAAATATTACGTGCCGTAATATTTGGAGCTAGTGCTACCTTTTCAACTACCTTCCTAAAATTCCTAAAAACCTAACTAAAATTCAACACACGCCCTTGTTGAATTTTATTACCATTCCAGATAGTATGAGTCATATACATTTACAAACGTTCAAGATAGAGGCCAAATGAACGTAGTTAAACTAAACGACATTTAAACATGTTTAACCGTTTGTGTGAATGGGGTATAAGTTGAGAAATTAGTTAAACCGGATTGCATTTGTTGCATCTGGTTTGTGTACTTTTTGCAAGGCAGAACCCGAAAGTCTCACTCATCTTTTTTACCAGTGAGTGTTCAGTGACATTCTAGGCAGTTAAGCAGTTTTGGGATGCCTTTGAATCTTACTGGTACCAGCTATCAAATCAACAAGAACGTCTTACTTTATTAACTGCTTTACTTTGACATCAACTCTGAGCAAAGCCCTTTAATAAATTTATTTAATTATTTTTTTAATAATTGCAAAACAATTTTTGTGTGACTGTAGAAAAAATAAAATCCTTCCTAAAATTAAAGCCGCCAAAATATGTATTAAATATGAAACCGAAAGCAAGATTTTAAGAATAAGTGGATAATTTCTACCATTAATTAAGCTGATTCGCACCTCGCTCCACCCCTTTTATTAACCTCAATCATTTGCCCGGCTGTTGACTGTTGATTGTGTATTGTAACCGGGTTTTTTAACATACTTGTAAATAATAGTAGTATTTCTTTTCTTAATGCTGTAAATGTTAATTTTGTTTGTTGAAATAAAGCCCAGTTTTATAAATTCCCTTTTTGACTGGGCGAGATTTTGACGATAAGCATACTTACTAGGTTAACGGGAACAAGCGCCTACGTATATATACTGTTTTAAAAATGCGTCTCGTTTTGTTGGAAAATCGTTTTCGGGGGTGGGGGGGGGGGGGGGGGGGGAGACAGGGAAGTGCCTTAACTATATAAAGGATGACAATCTTAGCTGTTCTTGTTTATTTTAACAACATCAATGCCAAGCAAAACAACATCGCATGTGCAGGCAAGCTTATTTTTAAACACCGTGGTACAGAACAATGGCTTTGATGGTTATATCAGGCACTCTGCAAATACGTTTATTTCATTTTTCAATAATTACAGCATAAGTATTGCCATCGCTTAAGTTCAAACCAGAATACTACTATACTGTTGCTGCGAATTGTTGCTCATAATTTAATTTGTCGGTATTCCAGGCATTTCTATGTAGAAATACAGTCAGTTTCCTACCGTCAAAAAGCAAAAAGACCGACTTGGAGTAGATCTACTAGAGTGATTTTACTTAGCCCGTGAAATAGTGCGTGATAGTCAAAATTAAACAAAAGAAAACAATGGAATTATAGTCTAAAAGTGCGTACTATTCTACTAACTATTTCACGGGTGAAGTAAAATCACTCTACCAGCCCATTAGAGTGATTTTCCCAGTCCGACCATGAAATAGTTAGTACACTAATAGAGGTTAGTAGATCTTATTTCCATTGTTTCCTTTTGTGTCTATTTGACTGTTATACACTAACTGCTACTAACTTAACTAACACTAACTAATTAGAACTAACTAATACTACTGAACTTAACTACTATAGAAACTGTTTCACGGTCTGAAGAAAATCACTCCTACTATACTACTACTACTACTACTACTACTACTACTACTACTACTACTACTACTACTACTACTACTACTTCTACTACTACTACTACTACTACTACTACTACTGCTACTACTGCTACTACTACTACTACTACTACTACTACTACTACTACTACTGCTATTGCTACTACTGCTACTACTACTACTACTACTACTACTACTACTACTACTACTACTACGATACTGCTACTACTGCTTCTACTACTGCTGCTGCTGCCGCTGCCGCTGCCGCTGCTGCTACTGCTATACCACTACTTATGCTACTACTACGACTACTACTACCACCACCACCACCACCACCACCACCACCACCACCACCACCACTACTACTACTACTACTACTACTACTACTACTACTACTACTACTACTACTACTACTACTACTACTACTACTACTACTACTACTACTACTACTACTACTATTTTGACTACTACTATATATATTACTGCTACTGCTACTACTGCTACTGCTACTGCTACTGCTACTGCTACTGCTACTGCTACTGCTCCTGCTGCTGCTACTGCTACTGCTGTACTACTACTACAGTTGTACTACTACTACTACTACTACTACTACTACTACTACTACTACTACTACTACTACTATTGGGGGTGGAAGCGGAATGATGAATCTTGAATCATAGCTGTTAAAGGGGCTATGTCGCAAGGTGAGTCTGCGCAATGAGTTCCTGTCATGTGATCTTACCTGACGTCACACATGTCAAATTTCTATTGCTCCCCCCCGGATCGCGGCAAGTTTTATCGCGCTTGCACTCGTGTCGAACCACGCGAGGTAAACAAACACACAATCGATTTCGCTTTTAAATTCCTCCCCAACTTCCACCACTACTGGAAGACATCGAATTTTTCGAAGGTACGACTAACAAATCGCAGAAATAATTTACCAAAAATATAGCCAAGTAAATACTCTAACTAATTTGTGAACTTGAGACCTATCCTTCCACGCAATACGACGAATTCGAAAGTAATGGCCGCCAACTTGATAAAAAGCCACCATCCTTGCGACATAGCACCTTTAAATTGGTAGGAGTCATAAATCTTCGCGTTAATGACTTGGCAATCATGAATAACGAGATATAGCTAAAAGAATCATGAATCAGACAAAATAGGTGTTCCATCGATATTGCCAGGCGATCTGCCACCCGACTCAGACTGTATTAGTCACTTTGGACACGTACGACGTATTTATCACACAGATATTTGCCTCCCATGCGCCATGCGCCATGTTTATGAGTGTCGAATGAATGCATGCTGTTACAGTGAAGAGCACCCTAGCACGACCCTATCATTGCCACTCAACAAAGTGTTATGCTATATGCTTTGTAATATTATTTCTAGACTCGACAAAAACACACATGCAAGATTGCTGTACTCCATTTACAACCCTAGTTTACATGTAATACATCCAAACGAGGCAATACAAGTAACCGTGAAAGCACGTGTTATTTAAAAAGACTGGTAACTAAATATCATAATTATAACACAAAGTTTTGAAGAACACGATCATGGAGTTTGACATCTCTACCTCTAAATTGTCAAAATGATGTCAAAAAGTTCAAAAGCGTTGTCGAGTGGCAAGGCTAGGGTGCTCTCTAATGTAATTCCAAATATCTGAACAACTAAAAATTATTTTACGAGGCTCATCTATCGATCATCTGACAAGTCTTTCGCGAGTTGTAAATGGATATTTTTAAAAATTTCGTCAAAGTATTTAGGTATTAATGTGATATTAATGCGTGTTGTTGTTTTCATGGTCAAAAAGGAGGTTAATTTTAAGCGGATAACGTTTGGAATTCCGTCTACACGTAATAAAACGATCCGCGAAAACAGATCAGGTTTTCAAAAATCGATTGAAAACGATCACAATGACATTAGTAGTAGCGTTTTTAATCGTTTTAAATTGTATACGCGTAGACAGCGAAAACAAATGAAAACTCATACATGTATTAAAACAGAAAACTATTCTGATTGGAAAGATTGAAAACGGTTCGTGTGGGTGGGGTCAAAATGGGAGTCAGAGAGAGCTATTTTGTCAATATTTTATATCATTGACATTCGTTACTGTTAATGATATTAGAAATGATATTCAATATCAATTATATACCAATAAATCAGTTTGACATAGAGCGGTTTTCAATTGAGTGTCGTAAAACCAAAACCAAAGTAATTACTCTGACCAATCACAGCAGTCGTAAACAATACAATGAACCAATCAGAGCTTGAAGCAATTACATGTCGGCGACGCCAAGCGCGGGAAAACGCGTGCGAGCAAGTCACGTTGGTTTTGGTTTTTACTTCTGATTGGTCGAGAAAGTGGCGCGAGATTTTTTAGTCAATCACAAAGCGTAGCAATGAAAAACCAAAGCAATTGAAAATTGCTCTATTAAAACAATTCACTCAATTGAAAATCGCTCTATTAAAACATACTGTATCGAAAAATGTAACATACCTGTACAATTGTTTTTGAAATTTTTATTTTAGTTTTTTAAATATCTGATTCTAAATAAAAAATGAAAATTGAGTGAAAACAGTGAGAATCGACTGATAAATGAATCACGAATATTGAAGAAATTTTTACATGAATCATGAATCATTGAAGTAGAAAGGTCAGGAATCATGCATATCCAAAGTCAAATCATTCCGCTTCCACCCCCGATACTACTACTACTACTACTACTACTACTACTACTACTACTACTACTACTACTACTACTACTACTACTACTACTACAACAAGTACTATTAGTATATACTGAAACAGTGGATAGCATTGTTGGCGCGCTCTGATTGGCTACTCAAACTCGGAATAGCAAGTCCTATTCACCTCCCAGCAATTTGCACGCGAAAATTGTAATCGTGGACAGGAATAAATGAGTTAAAAAGCATCATTTTCGTTATATTATCTCACTGTTTCAGTATATATCCATCACTACCCACCTACACTGAGGTGAATAGTTGTTAACTATTCTGAACACCGTCTTTTGCTGCTACGACGACTACCACAGTTGCTACACTGCAGCTTTGTGAATATCGGATGATACAAACAATCCGAGACGAGTGAGTTTGAAAATATCGAAAGTTCTTGTGTTAACTGCCCAACAAAACAAATGGTACCATGCAGAAGTACTGCCAAAGCCGTGATAGGTTTCATTTGAATTGTCACACCGTAGGATTTCGTCCACAGACTCAAAAGTTAAAACCACACAACATGTCGCCATTATTGACTCTGAGAGTGAAAGGGTTTAGGCCTATTTACACATGCTCTCCAACGCAACTTTTCAGTGTCGCAACTGTAAACCAGCGGCGATTTCAGTGTGATTTGCGTGCGATATTTACTGCAATTTCCTGTGATTTTCCAAAAATCGCCGCCAAGTTGCATTAGGTTTCGAACATGTTCGAAACCTCTGCTAAATCGCGCGACACATCGCACCCTAATCGCACTGAAATCGCTGCTAGTTTACACACGCGATTTGAAGATTTGAAACCAAAGCAATTGTGTAATTACTTTTCACACTCAATTGAAAACTGCTCTATTAAAACATACTGTATCGAAAAATGTAACATACCTGTACAATTGTTTTTGAAATTTTTATTTTGGTTTTTTAAATATCTGATTCTAAATAAAAAATGAAAATTGAGTGAAAACAGTGAGAATCGACTGATAAATGAATCACGAATATTGAAGAAATCTTTACATGAATCATGAATCATTGAGGTAAAAAGGTCAGGAATCATGCATATCCAAAGTCAAATCATTTCGCCTCCACCGGGTACCCCCGATACTACTACTACTACTACTGCTACTACTAGTACTACTACTACTACTACTACTACTACTACTACTACTACTACTACTACTACTACTACTACTACTACTACTACTACTACTATTACTACTACTACTACTACTACTACTACTACTACTACTACTGCTGCTGCTGCTACTACTACACGCGATTTGAAGATTTGAACTTGCGCGCGACAAATATAGCTAAAAAAAATTGCCTGTGTAAACGGGCCTTTACAGACTTATAGGTCTGTGGTTGGAACATATTCTAAGAAAAAGAACCTGAGAAGAAAATTCAAAATCAACAAATGAGGGTTTTAAGTCAATCAGTCGCAATACTGCTCAGAATAACAACTCTTCTTTGTAGACTATTAGACGTTACATAATTCTCGCTTGTAGCGTGAACTAGAAACTGGAATAAATATTCATTTTCTAATTTTTATGCTGCATGTTATGATATTAAGCAAATGTATAAAGTCCAACATATTTAATGCAATTGTTATGTTGTCAATGAGCTGCAAACATGGCCGCCAGTTGAAGCAACAGAGCAAATGCAACGTTGATCTGCATCCAAGACGCACCATTCGCAGGCTTGGCGGGTTTTTCTCCTGGTGTCACACTCGGATCCAAAAGAACATTTTTACTGAATTTGGGGATGCGGAAAACAAACTTCGTATTATCATCGTCACGTTCGGCTCTTGGAAATCCTGCTGGCATGGCAGTGTAATCATCATCATCGGTTATCACCTGTAGAACAGAGATGGATTACATGGAGCGTTACACGTGAGAAGTTGGCATTTAGTTTCCTAGGCGAACCTGATTTGTTTGCCCGATTTTCTTTTCAGCATAGATTATCCAAAATTACACTATATTTTCTCGGCAAACGTCATGAGGGAAATGTGACATCAATACTGAATGAGTAACCGCTGGAAGTATGTAAAAATAATGAATAACTGCACTTGTGTGAAATAAAGGCATCTCCTTTTATAAATTTCCAATAGTAACAGACCTTGATGATGGTTATGCGTCAGGAAATGTCACAGGCCTCCACATAACATTGTACCGTCCTTTCCAGCTATTGTACACGTCACCTTTAACCTGGTTCTCGTGGCGTTCTCCGTGTATAAAAATGGCCGCGAGCGTACGTAGTCACCATCTTGGATTGAAACAACCCAAAGAACCTGAGAACAAGGTTGCGTAATCCTATTCCTAACACCTTCATATGATTACCGCTGATTAATACAAATGTTGGCTCTGGTAACGAGATGGACATAACCAAACAAGAGTCAAACGCATGCGCTTGCTAACATTAAATCGTATTCAACTTACCCCTCGGTTAAGTAGCATTTCCGAGTCCCCTCCCATGTCATATATGTGGGGACAATCATCATCATCATCGTTGTCGTCGTCATCTTTATCATTTCGATCATCCTTATGATCGTCTTTGTCATCACAAACAGGTTTTTTATTGGCCTTTTTGCGGTCATCATCGTCTACCTCAGATGGAGATCCCTTGCTCTTGGTTTTGAGAGCGAGATCAAGGTATTTCCCTTCACTACTGAATTTCCAGTCACTGATCTATGCGGATTCAAGGAAAGGCAAGAGAGATAAAGAACTAAGTTATTTTTGCATCGATGAACTTCTGACGTCACTGTTGGGTGCTGGTATGTTTAGGCAAATACGGAGAATTGAACATGCATTTCATTAACAATGGCGTTTCTCGTATCCACACCATTACTGAGTGCCAAAATTGCGAGTTTCATCTTTCCATGATCTACATTTAAGAATGACATAGTTATTATCGTTTATGATAATGATGACGGGTATGGAAACTGTCCTTGTAATGCTTTAGTATCCTTGCCATGTGCTCGTTACAAGAATTCTAGGATATTCCATAAAAGAGAGTCGGTATAGCTAAGCCCTGGTCATTTCTCCTATCATCTAAAATTTGATTCGACAGCTTACCACAAAATTGCTTGTAAATCTCGAGATCTCTTCATGAATCTGTGCATAAATTCTTTTGGAGCGTTTTAAACTAAAACAACGGTACCATTAGACTTTCTCTGACTGAACTACTTTGTCAGACAATGAAAAACGAGAAACTGTGCATGGGATCTGTAATTCTTGTTGCCTTGCACCACTAAATTCAGTTTAACTTGCTTAAAATAATGACTGACATGATTTTATTTACAAACAATATACAACCGAGAAGATTCTTTGATATATTAACATAACGTCTGCCATACTATGCCCAGAATAAGAACACGTTCTAAGTGTCTTGCTTCATACCTTGATATTGAACTTCACCGTTCCCGCCTGCACAGCAAATGTTTCGTTGCCAAATCTGATCTTCCCTGCCTGACGGAAGAGGTAGACCATGATTTTAAGGTCAGCATCTGGATCCTCAAGATGGGCAGACAAGTTCACGTGGATAACTGGTATTCCTTGGAATCTGTAGCTGGTTTTTATTGGCGAGAACTTAAAATTCACATCGTTAAAAGAATCCACAGAATGCTTGTCGTCGGCAACATCATTGTCATTGGAATCTTTTTCTTTTATTTCGTCCAGTTCAAACGACAGCAAATCCTCATTGTCGTCTTTAAAGTCGTCATCGTCTTTATCTTCTTTGTCATTGTCGTCCTTGTCATCTCTGTTGTCAACATCTTTATTGTCGACACTGTCCTTGCTGTATTTACCATCTTTGTCGTTGTCGTCTTTCTTGTCCGCCACATCGCGATCTTTATCGTCTTTACCGTCATCCTTGTCGTCTTTACCATCATCATCATTCTCAGAGCGAGCAATCATGATTTTGCCAGACCGACCAAGTATTCTGGCCTTGACATTATTCCCACGAATTGTCTTGTCATTTTCATTATTTGCTTCGTCAGCAACGCACACAAGAAACAATGCTGTTGAATAAAAATAACATATTATTCATAATCCTCCTAAGTGGTTCTCGATTATTACCTAGTCACAACTTATGTCAACATAGCTCAGGCTAGAAATTGAAAGCCGAGAATGCCAGAATAAGCAAACTTTGACGCTAGAAATTCGTAGCAATATAATCGAAAAACATGTACTGAGGGCTAAAAAGGATACACTTCGATATCGTCTTTGTCGGAACAAAATGTAAGGAACAAATATATGTAAGGAACAAATATTACACCGAGACTGAGTTAACTCGATTGATATGGCATTTTGTTTTGTCTCCGCGTAAAATCTTAAAATCCATCTTAAAATCCAGACTAAAAACTAGAATTTTCTTTAATAAAATATCGCCTCCAAACCTTCAAATTCGTAATATCGGAGACTAAGTTAAACACCTTTTGTTTTCGGAGCTATGGGTACGAGATAATTAAGATCACGACTAGGATTTTCGAAAAGCTTTACTGAGCAGCTAGTAAATTTGTGGGTAAAGTGATTCCTTTCGTAAAATTTTCGGCCGCTGAAATATTCAGGTAAAATAACCGAAAAGGTCAAACGGTATTGGCTTTAACAGATTCCTTTTTATAAATTAAGGCCCTAAATGATATGCAAAAACAGTGCAATGCTATTCCTATCGTTTCCCTCCTTTTTTGGTTGGTTGATCCTAAATATAGCAGGAGAGCTTTCATTTAAATAGCCATTACTGTTCATCAACAGATTACTGAAAAATTAGAACAAATTATATTAGACGACTCAAGGTTCTGCTACGGGACTGAATGTTTTAAAAGTCACTGAACCGTTTTTCACGGTCTGAGGGCAAGAATGGTTTAGTGTGATCCTTTGTAAATGATGTAACATGCATGCATCGTGGTTAGTTCGTACAAATGCCATCAAGCCCTAAAAATTCTTACCGAACTACAAAGAAAACATGTTTCAAGACTACTTTGCCTCAGAAGAAAATTAGTCTTCCCATTTTTTGGCCTGAGCATGGACTGATAGCGGTGAATTAAGAAAACAAGCAATATTTTTTGAGACCCTTGCACGTACTTTCTGCATAATTTTTACACAAATTTATCGGGAAGTCGAATCAAGCTGATGCCAAAATGTCGCCTAGTTGAAAGCAATAGCTAAAAGTCCAATACTATTCTTCAAGTTGCTTGTTCAATTGACGTCAACTGATAGTGGCCGTTACTGGAAAAGCAAAACAGATTATTTTTTTGGTGAAGTTTTCCTAGGTAACACAGTTTATAGGCTCAAACAACAATTGATTGTTAAAGAAAAATTTCAAAGCGTAAGAAGCTTAGTTACCTCGATGCATTGTTTCATAAAAAGATAAAATGGTCATGCATAACTAAAGCGATAAATTAAAGCTACACGGTGTGATATTGTGACAGAAAGTCTGTGGTATCTACAAGTAAACAGAAGTAAGGATGTACACCTTCCTTCGGCAGCATATACAAATGATCTACAAAAGGAATTGCACGCAAGCTCGGAAAACACAAAATCTGCGCTGACTGAAATGTGGGAAGACTATATTCAAATCTTTGCAGATCCAAGTAAAAAGTTAATGTAAAAAAGTAAATGTTTATTGAAAATTGCAATGATTGTCGAAATTACAGTCTCGGCACTTTCAGAGATCGTCGATCTATTGTTAAATAAAAACAGTCACTGAAAACAATTTATAGATCTCTTTGGTATAACTGAGTGCGTCCCCGGGAATGCGTCTGACGTGTTGAACAGATAGTTGGTTATAAAAGCGATAAATAAGTGGTTTTCAGACGCGAGATGAAACTGAAATATCTTTCAAACGCATACTTGCGGTTTGCAATTCTATAATTTCCTGATTTCGTATGAAAAGGGAAAATACACTTTTAATTTAAGATAGAACCATAAAACAGAAGCTTGTATACTATTAATCCGATCTGCAGTTATGTGTTAATGTTCCTAAGATCTTGTGTTTGAATAAAAGGTACGGAATATAAAAATCTTGCGATCACTCCTAACGGCGGTTCTAAGATTAAAAATCATGCATAACTTACCAAAACACAGGAAGACCAAAACACTGCAGATAGTCTGAGAGATCGCCATGGCTTTGCGGCAGTTTACAAGTGAAATAAAGTGAGAGAAAGTTGCGCACTTTATAGCGATTGGAACAAATATGATTAATTACACTTTGACGTGTAATTAGCATTGGATATTAGTTGACAGCTGTTTTAGGTTTAACATTTCGTTTCGTGACTTATTTTTATAAATGAACACGATAACCACTGTAATGAATATGAAGTGGTAAACATTCTTTACTGTTAAATTTGGATATTTTTATTTTCAATAGGGGATATTTTGGGAAGATATGGATCAAGAAATCTAATATGTTTTGGCGTTCATATTAATAATATAAAGGAGCAAGTAATCCTGACATTATATTTCATTTCTTTGCATTTTACTGTTGATCGAATGAAAAACTCTAACCAAAACATTATAGCCTTTAGTTGAACAAAAAAGAGACAGCACCCTTTGCTATTATTACCCGCTTGTTAAGCGTCTTTTTAGCAAGTATTTTCTTGTTTTCTTGCATTTCCATAATGGCTGCATTGGACAAACACTGGAAGTTCCCATAGTAACACGTGGTCGTTGTTTACTTATCATTGCATGTGGCGTTATCTGAAGTGTCCTCTCAGAATATTGAGGTGTTGTTTGGAAAAATATTGACGAAACTATGGTGCGAAGAATGAAATGAAATCTGATGACTGTAAAGATCTTTATTTAGTTATTAGTGAAACATGCAAGAGGTTGATATTTGATTGCGTGACGAATTATTTGGAGTGCGGAATAAATCGTTTCGGTAGCAATAGAAAATCCGTTCAGAAGGACTCAGTCACCTTAAAAATTCGATTAATTAATTAGATTAAAAACGAGTTTAGTATTTGTTAGTAAAATTCCGCCTCAAACTTTCGTGACATCGGAAAATTTTGAGTTTCGGAGGGATGTCGATGGTTTTCTACGTCTACATAAATTTATAGTCCTACAAAGGGGATACCCATCACTGCAAAATTACAACGATTATCAAAATTACTTAGTACGTCAGCTAGGATTTTCAGAAACTGAGATGACAGCTAGTAAATTCAGCGGATAAGATTCCTTTTCTTAATCCGGCATTTTCTGCTGCTAAAACATAAAGAGCTAAAGGAACCAAAAATATCAACTTGTATTTGACTTTCATAGTTTCCTTTAAAGGCACTAAAATGATATGGAAAAACATAGCAAAGTCATTCCAGGCAGTCTCCAGAACATTGCTTCTTGGCGTGCCCTGATGTCAAGGTACCATAAGCATGAATTTTCTTGTCATAGTTCACTGTTTCAGTAGAAATCCTTCTATTTATAGTTGGGTGTTTTACTCTTGTCAATCAGGTTCGTAGTTGCCAAACTCAAAGTCATGTTGCGATGCACTCATGAATCAGAGTTCCTGGTTCCGTTCTTTTTACAATACAAGAGTCCCTTCGACAGCTATAGTTTTGGCCGTATTTGGTTATGACATCACCTGACCCATGAAATGAAAAAATCCCAAGGCAATATCGTGATAATCAAAAAAGCTTTCAAAACAGCATTTTTTACATTGAATCTATTTCTGAATTTTTCATGCTAATTTACCTTGACTGGATTTTTGATGACTAAACTTCTCAAATACTAAGAATTTTAAGCAATTGTTTGTCTTCGTTTTTACTTGTCCTGATTATTCCCGCATCCGAGCCACAATCACCGTGTGTTTATCATTCAAGATTGGCTTGTTGTCTTAGTAACAAGCTGTGTTTACTAGTAACCTAGGCGACTATTAGTTACTCTTGAGATCTTGAGATCGCATATTTAATTTAGTTTCCCTTGACAATGGCGCCAAGATGTCGCCGAAACGTCGGACTATTTTATCGTTAGTTTTTGCCTGTATATGACTATCAAGATGAATAGTTTATTACCGCATTCGAACCCCGCTTTGCTATTTAGGGAAGGAAATTCAGAGTAATTACTCTACTGGCAATTCAATAGATCACTTTATATTATAATGACGAAATGTGTCCGTCGCTGGCAACTTCAGAATTCAGAAGACAGCACGATCGATATCTTACATGCACATTTGTATTCAGTAAGCGAAAAGCACCATTCTCTTCGCAAGCTGCCTTCTCATCTGGTTAAAAGCGTTACGATAGGAATTGAGACAGTTTACGTATATTTAATTTATCGGAATCACGAAGAAAATGATACTGAACCGAAATCAGATCATACAATGCAGGGCCGTAGCTAGCATAAGGCGAGCCGAGCACTTGCCTCGGTAAAAGTAAAATTTCTAGCAAGCAGACGAAAACATAATAAGTTAAATCAATCGTTAAATGCATGTGAGCGCAACAAATCAAGTACCTTTGAATAATATTCTGTCAAATTAGCCCAGGGTATCAAGTTCTTGATTGACACATACTTAATTCTGACCAATCACGAATTTTCACGCTCGCCTTATGAACGTAAAAAAAACGAGAAAAACGGCAACGTTCCTAGTTTCGCGCGCTTTAAGTCCCTCCTTCCTCTCCCCTTTCTGGCGTCTGCCACGCCATCTAGTCGTGTAGATGCGGGTATTCTCGATAACTTCGAGACTCTTTTGTTTGCAACTAAAATACTGCGTCGAAACATATTCACAAGGCAACTCAACAGAAGTTTTGTCGGTTCATATCTGGTTGATTGTAGAGAGCGGCGAAAAAACCTTAACGTAGGTGCTTATGACATCAGTTGGCTTTCATGATTAACACAACGAGTCGATCAAATCATTATGTATTAGGTCAGTTACTTCTCATTTTAACTCAATAAAAGCGCATTGCATGAAGTGTATCTAGTATATCGAGCTCAGATTTTCAGAGAAAGCTAATTGTGCTAAGCTCTTTCAATATTCAGAGTTGATGTTTTTGTAGGTAGGTTAGAGAACGAGGCGCATATGCTAATGAGGCAAAAATGGTAACAAAGATTCCCCTATAGTCATTTACTAGTTTACACTTAACAACATAACAACAGTAGAGTGCAAGAATTCTAAGACAAGACTACGAGTAGTCCCTCCTTTTTCCTCAGGGATAGTAGAGCGAGCGAAACGCGAGCGCGCGTGACTACTCGAGTACTCGTAGTCTATCTAAGACACGAAATTTTAAAAATGAAACAACGCGCGCAGTTTGTACTATGTAAGGTTAATTCATTGATTTATTGTAAATCACTTGTAAATAAGTAACCTGTGGTTTAGGAAAGGCGATTTAACGTAATATTTTTTACGTATTTTTCGTAATTTATAAGGTCGGGTTGAATTTAATCCTCTAGAGCGAGAGGAGACCTGGGAACGAAGTGGATTACCTGAGCTGTCGAAGTTCTGTGGTCAGCGGTTTAATTTCAACATGGCGTCGCCAAAGAAGCATGTGGTGTATGCGATCTCTTTGAAAGAAGCAAAGAGAAAATGTTCTGAAAAACACTCTTGTTTGATTCGGATTGAATCCACTGAACATATGGGCCTTCATCCACGCTATCTTGGCCGTTTAAAGGAAGGAGTGAAGGAAGAATTGAAAAACAAACTAATGAAATATTCCGACGTTCTGGAAGGTGTACCCGTCAGTTTCGAAGGTTTTCAAATTCTGCAAAGAAGTGGCTCTATTCTTGATGAACTTCCTTTTATTCACTTCGACGTCAAAGTAAATTTCATCGTATTCAAGCCGATGACCGGAAGTACTCTTATCGGGGTTGTAAACAAGATCGGTGTGGATCATGTCGGCTGTTTGGTCCATAATTGTTTTAATGCTTCGATCGCGAAATCGAACTTCAGAAATGGACTAATTTATGACAGTTTGGACATTGGATCTGAGTTTACATTTAATATTATTGAAACAGAGGCTGTAAATGGCGTTTTATCGATAACGGGTGAAGTTGAAGATCATCAGAAGCAGACAAGGTGATTATTGATACCAACTGTGAATACATGAAAATTTGGTTTTACCAACCGAATATATAAGGTAACTTGGCCCTTCTTAAGAGATCCAAAAGCTGACATTTCGAGCGCTAGTCGTTTGTCAGAGTAAATCTTATCAACTGAGTTGTTAAAAGCAAATTTTCATGTTTCAGTCATTCAACGTCATCAATGCAGAACTAACCCTGTTATTCAGCTGTGAATTTGCATGTAGTTAGCTTACTCGACTAGGTTAAACTGCAGAATACACCTGATCTCCAAACCCCGGTGGGGAAGGGTGGGGGGGGGGGGGGTGGGTGGGTTGCGGTATACCAGACCATGTTCAGCTGATTTTGTAACCCTATACTAGACGAGACACCAAAAATCCCCACCCTTTCCCAGACTTGCTACATGTTCTTTTAAAACTGTAACACCATTAGTGTTTTTAATGGAAAACCAACTGTCAATAATTTTTCCACAATTATTTTATTTACATTTAGGGAAGGCTCTTTTCTCCTGAGTTTCATACTACTGATCGGTTTCTTTGCAGCCCTCTTCTCCGCTAAGGAGATAAAGGAACATTGATTGTCAGTTTCCCGGTATAAATAATACCCTATTCTAGACCAAAACTCTCTAATATTTTCTATACCATATCCCAGACTAAACTGCTTGAAAACCCTACCGTTCACAGTGGCACATAACCATATAGCTTACATGTATATATGACAGTACCCTGCTACCTATACCCCCCCCCCCCCGGTCTTCAAAACCCTCTCTAAAACAGTGACTACCGGATATGCAGTCCACTGCATATTGATTTTCACAGGGAAGGAAGTGAACTTGGCCACTGTGTATCTGCACAAATTACATGAGCATTTTTCTTACATGAACCTCTGGCTCAGGAGATTGGGTGACCACTCCCTACATTATTACTTATTACTTACTTAAAATCCAGTCTCAGGTTAGATCAGTATTCAATGTAGATTAAAGGTGTATCCAGTATTCAATCAAGGTATTAAAGCTACCCCTAGCTGGGCGGCACGGTGGTCTAGTGGTTAGCGCGTCGGACTTTCAACCTGAAGGTCGGTGGTTCGGTGTCTGGTCTCTGCTGTTGACAGTTGTGTTGTTTCCTTAGACAAGAAACTTTACTCCACACTGTCTCTCTCCACCCAGGTGTATAAATGGGTACCAGCGACAAAATGCTGGGGGTAACCCTGCGATGGACTAGCATCCCATCCAGGGGGGAGTAACAATATTCCTAGTTGCTTCATGCTACGGAAACCGGGTTAAGCTCCTGCCGTGTGGACCATCGTGGCCCATGTACGACTTTACCTTTACCTAGCACAAAGCTAACTGTCACCCCTAGCGCAAAAATATAATTTATGTAAGGCAGTGAGCACAAAGATACATGTACACTGTAGGCAGTGGGTACAAAGATACACTGTACATGTACACTGTAGGCAGTGGTCTGATGGTTAGGTTTGTGTTAGAGCTAGCTAAGGTTAGCTCTGTGCTGGGGTTTGACTTACTGTAGCTTACCTAGATTGAATATTGGGTAGACAATCATTTAACCTATATTGAATACTGTTTCAACCTAGTGAGAAGGGATTTTACCCATAACATAGCCACTTAATTATGTCAACACTTGGAAAGTGTATGTATAATAGGGCTATTTCACATTCTAAAGAAGTAAGGCGAGGAAAGGGTGACTGCATATTTGTGTATCCAACTTTTTCAGAGTTAGCTTTTAAAGTGGCTGGGAATTCTGCAGTTACTCAAAAGTAAGAACTACACTGCATGTCACGGTACAGTAATAATATAGCCAATTTCGAAAAATACCATTTTTATAATCTTTTATGTGCAGGCTCAGCCGCACCGGGGCGTAATTATCCAAGTCTCCTTTGTTAGAATAGCACAACGGAATTCAGAGTACATGATTTTCTTTGTATGCAACTGGAAACCTGAGAAAAATGCAAGACTGTTCTTGAACAGCCTTGTAGTTACATGTTTGTTTATAGAATCAAGAATAATATTGACCAGGTACTTTCTGTGTGGGTACAGATAATTTCCTATATAAAAGTGACAGGGGCGATTTCAAATCTAATGTGTGGATATAAATTATTTCAAGCAATTCAGCAATCCAGGGGGAGGGAATAGAGGGGTGGGGGTGGGGGGTATAACCCTTTGGGTCCTATTTTTTGCAAGAGAAGGAGGGGGTTGGGGGTGGGGAGCTCCTCTAGATCTACCACTGCTGATATGGTTCAATCATATCCACTAATATGAAAAATACTTCTGGTTTCAGGAAAAGAAAACACAAAGATAAAGGGGAAGTTAGAGGCCAGTCTTCTGATGTTCAAAGTGACAGTCCTAAAAGAGTGAAAAGAGTGAATGAAATACACTCAGAGAGAATCAATGGTATAAATGAAATACATGGAATCACAAACAGAAAATCAACAAAACAGAAGAAAAAGAAAGAGAAAAGTAACCAAAGAACTAACTAAAAAGGGAAGGAAAAACAAGTTTGTCAAGTAAAACCAGAACTGGCCTTGTGTTTTTTAAACGAACTTGATAAAAATAAAGTAAATACATTGAAAAATATTGATGTTATTATTCCTTTTGTAGACACATTTCTTTTTCTTGGGTAACAAATTTTTAACACAGGGTCATGTCAAAATAAAATCAATATTTTGTATCTATATTCTTGTTAGCCTCCAACTCAAATGTCCTTTAGCCTGTGAACAGCCTCCTTTTTGGCATGGGGAATTAGCTTCACAGGCTAAAATAAAAATGTCCTTAGGGCCTGCATGGGATAGCCTGAATAGCAGGCACCAGTGTATTTATGGGGCAAAATTTTTTATAGGGCTAAATTTTGAGAACATGTGTGAGGGGTACATGTAAACAGGAGAGGTGGAAAATAAGGCTGGCAGGTGGTGGTGGGGGGGGGGGGGGGGTACTCCCTATAATGGGCTATATGGGGATGCTCTGCCTGAAAGGGGTACCTTTTTTATAAAATATCAGCAAGACCACAGCAACAAACCGTTGAATGGTGCTGGATCTCCCAGTTGTAGACCTGGATCAGTACAATAATTACTTGTATAAAATCAGAAAACGGCAAACTGATCCTTACGACAAGGCGATGAAGGAGTAAATAAAAGAATAAAACAAAATTTATATATATATTAAAACGAATTTGCCCAATATTTCGGTTTGAAGCCCCTGAAGGTTTGTTTTCAAACCGAAATATTGGGCAAATTCGTTTTAATATATATATAAATTTTGTTTTATTCTTTTATTTACTCCTTCATCGCCTTGCCGTAAGGATCAGTCTACTTTTTTTAGGCTGGAGGTATATGAAAGGGTAGGGATTTCATGAAGAATAGGAAAAGGAAGCGAAACCACGCCGGTTGAAGCATAAAAAAGGTAGGGAAAACTGGCATTTAAGTATTATAAAAATGGCCTTTCAAAATATATAAAACAGACGCACTTAAAGGCTGTATGAAAGGGGTACCATTTTCAATGAAATGTATCTGAAAGGGGTACCATTTTCAATGAAAGGTATTTGAAAGGGGTACCTTTTCTGTCAAAAACGGTATATTTATGAAAGGGTAAGGGTTTGGACCTTGGGGGTGGAGCATCCCCGTACAAAACTTTGTTGAGTACCCCCCCCCCCCCCCCCCCGGGAGGCTGGTCACCTCTCCCTTTCTCCCCTCATGTGGCACGTGCCCCATAAATAAACCAGCCCCAGCTATGCAGGCTAGCCATGGGATCTTCCCTCCCTCTGAATTGGAAGCTGTTTTCTTCTCTTTCCCTCTCCAGCATATAAGCGATGTGGTGTACGACCTAAAATTGCTTGGGTTCTGTATGGAATAGCCTGTGTACAGCCAGAAGGTGGGGGCAGGCTAGTACAGAACATTATATTGTTAACAATTTTCAGTTCAAACTCTAACAATACACTTAGGTGTCCTAGAATTTTAGAATATCCGGCCACTTACTTTCATATCCCTGAATGTTTTATGGAACGAGTCATATAAAAAAAGGATCCATTCTTATTTTAGTAGCCGGGTATTCTACAGTATACGCCATGTTCTGTACTGCAACGCTGCTTCTAGCCTTTGATTACTACCCAACCACCTCTCATCGCGGGGTGGGGGGGGGGGGGGGGCAATTTCTTCTGAGTATGATTTTGTTTTCCAGCATTACTATTTGCAATAATTTGTTTTACCAAAATGCTTGAATTTTTTTTTGTGTTTTTGTGCACGATTTTTTTTTCTTTTAAATTTCTTCTGCAGGAATTTTTTTTGGGTAATTGCCCCCCCCCCCCCCCCCCCCCCCCCGCCAACAAAAATTAAATGGTCCATCCCTTCCCTTACCCTGACCTGAATATTTCGTTTTACCTACCCTTCCCCTGCGCGCGGCGGCGCGCAGCTCTTGCAAAGTTGAGTCCGTTCCAGTCCTTTTCTGACAGCTCGCAGCGTTTCAGGTATGAATCACGAGGGATTCTGATGGCGGGAGACGAGCGCTGCTAACTTATGACTTTTCACAAGTTTAAACGTTGCTTTTATTATATTGCAAAGTCATTAAGAAACGATGGCTTATAGATTCAGCTGCATATTTGTGCTTCCATTACGATCTGAACTGGCCAAAAATGCAAGATCTTCGTGGAGTTTATGCCGAAGGTATTGCACGTGTCTCGTTATGGGAGGACGCGGTGAACCAAAACATTGTAAACCAAATCCAAGAAACTGCCTTGCTAATAGACGAAGTTTCGCGCTAACCGTCAGGAGAAGCCGTCAGACTTTGTCAAGTGATTTTGGTGCACACTTACCAAGTGTAAAGCAGATGGAACATTTCTTGTCAAGCCGTAAAATTTTGTTCGAACACGGACACACTTCGCTGATTGCGAGTTGTCCATTATGCGCTAAGGATGACAAGGAGGATATAGAAAAACCGAAAGCACTTACGCTGTACATCAATAAGACGACTGGAAGCCATTTTTGCAAGAACTGTAGTGCATCAGGAACTTGGGAAAAATTTAAGGTACAGTAACTGGAGTCTAACTGATCACGACATTCACGAGCAAGGAGGTAAAATCGGAAAATCGGGGGGGGGGGTGTACTCCCATATATGAGCTATATAGGTATGTGCCGCTGTGAAGGGTGTGGTTTTCAGGCAGTTTAGTCTGGGATAGAGTATAGTTATCATAGATTTTTGGTCTAGAATAGGGTATCATTTTCCACGAAACTGATCAGTTGTGTGAAGAAATTTAGTCTAGACAAGGTTTACTGGCAAATGGCATTTAAAAATTGGTACGGCGGACAGTACGGCATTTTTACTGATCCCTGTTAACTAATAACTGTGATAGTGAACAAGTTTCTGGAAAATAGCGAGTCTGGAATAGGTCTAGGATAGGGTAGGGTTTTTCGGTGTTTAGTCTAGAATAGGGTTGCAAAATGCAGATAAAATGGTCTAGTATAGGTTAAGGGTCTCAGAGTCCCAGCAGCACACCCCCACCCAAAAATTTGCAGGGTCCCCCCTGGAGTACAATGCACTTCACTTTAATATTACCCCGGCCATCCCGGCGGTGGGGGGGGGGGGGGGGGATGGTTTTCAAATAGAGAAGGGAAAATTAATTGCCGTGTGTTCACGTTCTCCACAAACCTATAATTTGATCATTTGATGTTGTTGTTTTGCAGTGAACAGCAAAGAAATGTACCAAAATGTAAAACGCACATGCAGAGGCATTGTTTTTGCTCATTAAACCTATTGTTTTGTGCCGTTCTCACGCTGCCTCTGCCATCGTGGCTACCGGCTTAAAGCTCCCAAATGCTTTTATCTCCTCACACTGTTTTTGTTTCCCTCTTTTAAAAAAAGAGGCAAACGTCTTTAGAAGTGTTGCCCATTTTCCATCGCATCCGCACTGAAAACCGGAAACTAGTATGACTACATGTATTTACAACTATCCATACTACCTTGCAGTCTTGGCTTTGAGCTTTCATCCAACAATGTTAATTGAAATAGCTGTATACATGTACATATGTTCATTGTGCACATTTTTTTGTAGATGTCATGTACACAGAAACCTAGTCAAGAATCCGATAGTTCTGCTTTGCAGGACATTTATTCTGAAAGCACTGCTGACCTGGCAAGCCAGATTTGGGAAAAGTCTACCCCACTAACAGAGTGCACTGATAATGTGTGGCAAAAGTTCAGCACACAATTCCTGATAAAGGTGAGTTTATTTATATTGAATAACTGTAGTTGCCACATGTAGTTTGAAACAGAGTCCTTTTATGGTTCATCAGTAATATCATTAATCAAAGCTCTTCTTATTGTTTGATTAATTTTTAATGCTTTTTTGTTGTAGGAATTGAGAAAAGATATACTGGAAAAGTTTCAAATCAAATTTACTGAACGTGAGGTATTCAATGATTTTTTATTAATCATTTAAATAATAACTTACATATTTTAAGGATTCACAGATAAACAGAGAATGGATCAGTGCAATTGTTTGGTGATCTGCCCTAGTACAGTATATACATAGATTTTGGTATTCCCTTGGTGTTGTGGATGCTACATGACCAAATAAAATAAAACAAAAGATTCAGAAGACACTAAATAATACCCACACCAAAACACAAAAGATTTTTATTGGTCATGTACATACAATGATGTCAATATTTTTAAATCAACTACAGTGAAACCTGTATTAAGCGGACACCCTCGGGACTCTCCCCAGTGTCCTCTTAATAGAGGGGTCCGCTGAATACAGGTCCGTTTTACAGTAAATATGGGAAGAAAATTTAGGGACCCAAGCAGCTGGTGTCCGCTAAATAGAGGGTGTCCGCTTAATATGGGGTCCGCTTGATACAGGTTTTACTGTATTCATGAAATAAACAGGCATAATAATGTGGCACATGGGCAATACAGTGTAGGACTTCTTTATTTTGTGTTGCGGCACTTAGTGCACTGCAATAACAACTGTGACACCCTGGCTAAATTATTTTTAATTTAGAAAAAAAAATTAAGCAGTTTCTCTGCACAGCCATGTCCTTAGCAGCTTGATTCCTTACTATCATCAGTAAACTCAGGAGTTTGGTTATATATAACCACTGTTAAATAATGTACAATCAGAATGGGGTTTCGACAAAACGCTGACCCCCGGTCTGCTGACCCCCTACTGATCCCCCAACTGACCCCCTATAAAATTAACAGGGTATATCAGAAATAATACTTACTAGAAATACGTGTCTTGAAGAACCTCGCGAACTTTGGTGGTGTCTCGATTTGCGTATGAGGCTTTTCGCCGTTCCCCTTTATCCTTTCGAAGGTTCGCTTACCGTTTACTTTCCGCCATCTTTGTTTACAATGCTCCTATAAGCTTACATGAAGTTGTAACCTGCGCCATTGTCACCCCTCCCCCCACCTCTTCTCCCCACCCCCTCCTCCTCATTCCTTAAAAAAAAAATGTATAGGCTGCTTATTCAGTTTTGCCTTTTTTTGCAAGAAAAAGAAAAAAAGGAAGAGAAACGGAAACGGAAACGGAAAAATCTGATTTCCCTTTTATCAATCCCATGCAGCTTTTCCAGCTACAATCTTGGACATTTCAAATGAAAAATTAATACCACCTCTCCCCCCAGTTCAGTGATCATCTTTGAATCGGGAGGAAGGGAGGTGTTATTTCTCTTTTTATTCGTCCGAGATTGTAGCCGTTTAACCCACAGCCAATCTCATTCTCAAAAGACGTTTCTGTTTCTGCTTCACGACGATTTTGGCTGTTTGTATAAAATTTTATCGCCTCATCGGGTAGGTTATGATATTTCATTTACAACTTCACTAAAATGTTTGTCGTGACAAGACTTCGAATTTGAAACTTGGCCTTTTATTGGAATCCTCTCTCCTCTGCAGAGGCCTCTTTGTGCTCAAATACCGGTGAGGACCTCTGCGGAAGAGAGAGATTGAAATCCCTAAAAAATATATCGCGTCGGTGCCCTGCAAGTTGCCTAGCAGTGCCTAGCAGCAAAGGAATTGCGACCGCTGACAATGGTGCAGGTTACTACTTCATGTAAGCCTATAGGAGCCTTGTAAACAAAGATGGCGGACGGGCAGACGGTAAACGGTAAGTGAATCCTCGAAAGCACCTTCTACCAACATTTTTGGTTTCAAAGAAAACAAAGTGGAACAGCGAAAAGCCTCATACGCAAATCGAGACGCCGCCAAAGTTTCGACCAGCAGTGCACCCTCCCCCAAGCTTCGCGAGGTTCTGCGAGACAGGTATTTCTAGTAAGTATTATTTCTGATATACCCTGTTAATTTTATACGGGGTCAGTTGGGGGGTGTGTTGGGGGTCAGCAGACCGGGGGTCAGCATTTTGTCGAAACCCATCAGAATGTATCTGTATGTTAATTATGGGTGCATTTGGTGGATGGTACATTAATTTTGATACTTTGCAAGATAACAAGACTTTTTTTAAATTGTGACTCCAAGTTGGCTCAACAATCATCACCATGCGATATTTGTGAAATTTGACTTTGAAAAGTTTGCGAGACCCAGTTGTGTTTTTTTAGACCATTCGTCCAGGGAAGGTACGTACTCAGGTCTAAAAGTGATTGGAATGTACATTTTGTACAAATGGAGCCAAATTTTAACATCCAATCCCTTGGTCAAAACCAGACCCAAAAAATGCCAATGGGTCAAACCAAAGCCGAAAAAATTCCATAACTTTTTCATTTTATATAAAAAAAGAACACTCAGAAAATTTTAAAATGTTCACAGAAATGGAATACTGTACGTGTCCAGCTTTGTTTGTTCATTGTTCCCATTTGTTAAAAGCTTCAAGCAGATAGTTATTAAACATGGAATTATTCTTGCTGAAAATCTAACCTCCAACAAATCCCTGCCACAATCTAACTGCCCAAACCATTAAAAATATGAGGCAAAATTTTAATCCAAAAAATCAAGGATTTCCAACCCAAAAAAATCTTTTGCACCTCCCTATCACTTTATTACACTCCTTCCCACGTGGATACTCCGGATTTAAAGTGACAGTGCTGTGCAAAGGATTTTCAGGGGTTTTAAATTTTCGATTCCAGGATTTTTTTGGGTAAGAACATTTTGGCACATATTTTTTGGGGTGGCCTTGAGAGAAGAAGGGATTTTTTGGGGTTTTCAAACATTATGAAGATTTCTGGTAAAGAATTGTTGCCGTGCATAGTGCCCGCTTAGTTGCTATGAATGTATGTGTCTACAGTACAACCAAACTTGTTAATATATCTATTAATTTTAATCCCTCCTGGGTATTTTTAAGGTTCGAAAATTAAGCATTGGATTTTTTTTTTGGTTTTGCTGGAAGTTAGTTATTGATTTTTGCCCCCATTCACAGGGTTCTCCCTAAATTTCAGCTCAGCAGGTAAGGGATTTTTGCTAAGCGGTAAAGGGAAAACTGTGTGTCTTAAAAATGTTCCGGGGGCAAGCGGTTACAGGCGGTAATAAGTGCTGCTTCAAGCGGTAAATTTTACCGGTTACCGCCTGATAAGGAGAACCCTGCATTCACATGTCCCCATCATTTTAAATCCGAAGTACCCCTGGGCTCTCCTAGGACCATTCCCACTGTTTTACCTGTTGTAAGTTGATGTTCATTGTTTATTTGTTTGTCGCCAGTTTAAAGGACCTGATGGGAAAAAAAAGAAACATGACTGTGTGTTGTTCCCGTGGTATGATGTTAACAAGTCAGCAGTGAAGGGTGTGAAACTTGTCAAGCTGGATGTAGACTCGACTGACTCAGGTTTTACTATAGAACCACGGTAAGTGAGATCATTTCTGAGAGACTTACAACAACAACAACAACAACAACAACAACAACAACAACAACAACAACAACAATGTTTATTTACACAGTAAATTTACATGTAATGTTATATTCAGTTACAATGTAGGTAAAACAACAACATTAAAATCATTTTAAGTGGGCTAGACTGTGTTATTTAACACCACTTTGAATGTAACAGAATCAGGTAAAATCAACAAAGTGTAATCCCATATTCTGAAATAAATATCATTTGCATCTTATTTTTCACTGCTGGAAAGTATTAAATGGTCAATAAAATTCAACCTGGTCTGTTTGGGAGGCTAAAACTTGAATGATCTTTTAGGACTAGCTTATTTTCTGAAGAGGGGAGACGTGTTATTTTGTTGTTTGAAATTGTTATGAAATACTTTTATCCAGTAAACAATGTTTAATTTTTTTTCAGCCAAGGATTTTTGGGACTGTTTGGTTGGAATACTGTAGATCCTGAAGCAAAGGAGGTTTGTTTTGTTCTAATATAACTTTTATATTGTTTGCCAGTCCACTTATTGAGGTTTTTGTTTTTGCAGTTTATTGTTTGCTTATCCATGTTATTATATAAATGTGTGATTACTCCAGAAGAAAAATGTTTTTTTTACAAGGTAGCCACAGCTCTAATCTGAACATACATGTACACAATTAATTAAAAGCTAATCAACTAGTGGATATAGAGCTGAGATAGAACAGCAAGCTTTAAATTAATTAGCTTGATTTTACTGTACCAGTGGAAAGTAAAGTGCCAGTCTTTTAACAAGAAAGTTCTTTAATAATTGTGACCCTATTTTGGAAAAGGTGGTCAAAGGTGAATTGCCGTAATGGTGTTTAAACGCGTTTAAACGAAGGGTAATTAACGCATTTAAACACTTTATATACGCGTTTAAACACTATTTTAACGCATTTAAACACTTTTAAAACGCGTTTAAACGCTTGTTCAAAAATGTTCTGCATTTATTTCGCCAATAACTTATCATCCCAGCTCGTTTCCACATTATTATTCGTAATAAATTTGCTCATAAATTAGAGTCACGGTCTGGTGATGACAACCGAGCTCCCTCCACGGGAGCGATGTTTTCCTCGTTTATGCTAGTGTTAGAAATTAAACTAGCCGTGGAAGTGCTAAAACAAACTTAATTTGCATGATAAAGGTTGGTCTCGGTAATATTAGTCATAGACATAATTTTTGTATTTCAAGCTAACCCTCGATCATTCTCGTTGTTAAGACAAGCATCCACCTCAAGGTCTTAAAATAAACCATTCCATAGCAAAACATACCAATGGCGATTTTCCTTTTCATTTTGAATAAATACGAAAGAAAGATGTCTACAGCAAACATTTTCTTTAACAGGTAGATTCCATCCTTCGCCACGTTCACCGCTCAGCTCAAGACACGAGAGATCACATCACATCATCAATCAGGAATCAAATTTCTGCTTCAGCGACTGTGCATGGTTCTGATAAACACGCAATTTTATTACAGTACAATAATCCAGATTACAACAGCAGCGATTGAAACAAGTGAAGACAAAGTAGGAAATATGTTACAAAACGAAAAAACATTTAGTATAAATGTGGCTTTGTAGACTCGACTGCATGTACCGGACTATCATCCTGATTTCAGCAGACAAAGACAGCTTCCTAATGCGTGTTTTCACCGACTGTAGATCACCATGTGTTGTTGGATAAACAGTGCTTTTAAAACTTAAGCTAAAATTGCAAGTGACAAAGAAAAAGAAGTATTTTTGAAGCTGTCGATCCAGTAAAAATAGAATGCTTGCCAAAATTATTGCCGCTCTTTAACAAGAACTGAATAATTATTTTTGTAACACGAGCGGTGGGAAAATGAAACATTGTGACAGCTAGCCAATTACATTTTAGCAGATAACTCTGTTTGGTCCTGAGGGACCTGGGGTCACATTCCTGAGCACGTATGCACACAAGCTTCAGTCACGTTTATGATAGAACCAAAGATCTGCTCACAAAAAACACTAGAAATTGTAACAGTACAGGTGAAAACATTTGTTTTAAGGAATGCAATTAGACTGGGAAATTTATTTGCTAAGACATTTTTCAGATGGCATGCCATTTACTTTGATGCCGCTTGCAAAGTCCTGACTGGTGCTTGATCTATTCAATTCAACAGCCGAAAATATTTGCACTCTTGTAATAATTTTATCTTCTTACTCAAAGGAAATTTCACTTTTGTGAATTAAATCGTTTGAAACATCATTAAAAAGAGATAAATTGACTGTAAGTGCTGTGGAGTGTGACAAGTTTTTCTCAAACTGGAGTTCATACAATACAGCGATTTCTCCAATGTGCGTGGTTTGTGTGGTTCATGTTTTATGCGCTCAAAACCGAACCAAATATAATGTGAAAAGTGAGATGGCCCAAGATGAGACTTGTGCTACAAATGCAGTCTGGCATGAGGTAGAGAGTTGGTAAGCTTCAATTTTCAACTTCAATTTATTTATTTTGATCGCCCCAAGTATCAATTACAAATCTCTTACAGCGATTATTTAGACAGTAGATCCCGGCAAGTTTTGTATTAGTAGATTTGTCACTGGAATCGACTTTACTTCACACTCAAGTGACTCAAGAGAGGTATGTCGTTTACACATTAAATACTGATGAAAATATATTCGCCTTTAATGATATTATAACTTGTTTTAGTATTTTTCAGCAGCTATCAAATAACGCCATTTTATACGCCTTTATTTCAAAACCCGCGGGAATAATGTTACTGGTCTGACATAATTTAAATAATTATTGCGTTTAAACACTCGATTAGATGAAACATCCACCTCACCAAAAACGTGTTTAAACGTTTCTTTAACGCGTTTAAACGTTATTTAAACTCGTTTAAACATTTTCTTAACGCGTTTAAACGGTGTTTAAACACAAATAAATGCGTTTTCATTTAAAACGCGTTAAAACGCCTTTCACCTTTAACCACCTTTTCCAAAATAGGGTCACAATTGGTGATTGAATGCAGCTTGTTTCCAGATCAGGCTTTTAGCCAGAAATTGAAAAGTGGGTGTCCTGAAGGTAATTCCCATCATAAATTTTTAAAGGATTAGGTGCAATTTTCATAAATTTCTTCAAAAAGTGGGCGTCCACAGGACGCCTGGACACCCTGCTGGCTAAAAGCTTGTTCCAGATAAAAAAAGGTAAAAGTCTTTCAGGACACCCAACTCCTCTTGAACTCTGACTTAACCAGATACCCTTCTGTTCTGACAACTAAACAGATTTTAAGTGACAATTATTTCATTTGTTACATTTATTGTTTGTCTATTTTCAGGTTGTGTTAACATCAACAGAGTTCGATGCTATAGCTGTGAATCAGGCAACATCATATCCAGCCATTTCACTTCCCCTGGGAACCAACTCACTTCCCCCTGAGGTTTGTGTAGTATATAAAAGATCTTGTGAAGAGATACCCTATGGCATTTCTCTTTTATTTTTTCAACCCATTGTGTTGTTCCAGAATATATCCATACCCTACCAGAGGGAGGGGGGGGGGGGGGGGTGGTGGTTTGGACTACCCCACCCCTCTGGAAATTTGGAGCAACCTCAGAGTACCCAGCCACTTTATTTACATACAATCTGTATCCCTAAACGTTTTATAGAATGAAGCATTATGAAACCACACATTTGATCATGACAAGGTTGTGGTAAATTTATTCAGCATTGGAAACTTAATTTGACAGCAATGCACTCACCATTTGGCCTTGTGACTTTAATTTTCATTCTTATAGTCACAAAAAAGCAGGACAGGCTATGAGTATTGCGGGATTGGAACCAAAATGTTCTTATTTTGCAAAATAACATTTTGGTCTGGTAACGCTCTTATTTCAAAACTAGAATTAAAATACAATGGTAACAAAGTTCTGTTTAAGTTATTTATCAGCAACACATTGTTAGTAATTATCAGCTGTTTCGGCTTTGAACTGTAATTGTGTCACTGTAAGCTAGTCTTCTTAGGCTAGTCAATACCTGCACAAAAGTGTAGCTTAAGAAACCTACGTGTATGCTGTAGTTATTGATCACAGTATCTGTTTTCATGGCAATATTGATGTATTTCTAAAATGGAAACTAATTTACATGTCAGGTTCTTCCTCAACTTGAGCAGTTTGAGAAAATTATTCTTTGGTTTGGAAGTGATGTTATCTCACGACAAGCTGCCAACCAGTTTTCAAGGAAGCTAAATTTGAAGAGATGTTACCTTGTCAGGTACATGTACAGGGTATATGTGGGAATCATGCATGCATGCATGGAACCTCAGAGGCGGATTATTGGGGTGGGAGTCCGCAGGGAGGAGGGGGAATTACTCTCTACATTTTGGAGTGGTGGTGTACCTCTGGACTCTGAAACCCTCACCCTATACCAGACCACATTTACTAGCTACATTTTGCAACTAAGCACCAAAATTCCCTACCCTATTACAGACTCGCCATTTTCCAGAAACTCTTATCTTCACACCACTGTTTCACGGTAAATAATACCAGCCTTATTCTAGACAAAAACTCTCTGATTTGTATACCCTATCCCTTGTTCCCAGACTAAACAGTTTCCTTCACTGTGGTACATACCCATGTAGCTTACATAAGACTACCTCTCCTCGGGGGTGTGAGAAGTCAATAAAACAGTGATGAATAAAGGTAAATCACTGAGATGAATAGTTGGCCTGCTTTGATTTTGTCCTGATTATCTGCTTCTGGGTGGGAACTACACAAAGTACACATGTAATCTACATGAAGCTTTGAGCTCATCAATGCATGCAATTTACATACTTGTATACTAAAGGTCGAAGTTAGATATGTGTGTTTTATTTTTTCAGGCCAACTGGTGATACCACTCCTATGAATGCTTTGGATGCTTTGAATGTGGTAAGTAACTACAGTTTACTTCGGAAATTTATTGGTACATACCTTAAGTATAGTTTAAAAAACGAGCAGTAGTGTATTATCAGGTTTAAAAACTTGAGGCGAAGCCGAGAGTTTTTACACCTGATAATACACGTGCTGCGAGTTTTTTGAACGGCTTCAAAAACATTCTTTCAAAAGCGTGTCCCTTCAGAATTAAAACAATTGCGCTTTTGTGCAAAGAGGAAATTAGCACACGAAAGAAACAAGTAGACTAGACTGATTAGCATACAACACATGTGCCATGTCTTTGACGAAGTGACCATTGCTTCCCGGCTCCTCTCGAAAGTTTTGGGATTTTATAGTTCTGAGGGAAAATGCTATACTAAAGTTGTCAGGTGCGGTAGAGAAAACGGCTGACAATTTTTTTTTTCAGAGGTAGAGAACGAGTAGAAATAAGCAGCTTGCATCTGCGAACCAGTCGCTTACCTGGCAATTTACACGAGGGCGCTGGTGTCATTCAAATAACGGTTCACTTGTTAAACTGTTGGTTGTTTATTTTGTTGAGAAGATTCCAAATAGAATGGCGAAAGACCAGATTTCGTAAAACATTACTGCACAAAAATATTAAAGTCACCATTTGTTGCACTAAGAATCCTGAACAATTACTACCCATATCAGTAATCTTTATATAAAGATTATGTGTGATCTTGATATAAATATCACGGTCATTTTAAAATCATTCTCATTAAAAATTCAGCGATAATAGCATTGTTTGCCCATTCAGCCCCGAACTCCTCTGTGACCGAAATCAAAGCCGCCACTAGGCTTTTCATAATGACCGTAGATTACCAGGTATAAAGGCTCATACACGTGATCGATTTGCGTCGTGTGATTGGCTGATATGCTCATGAATTATTAATGAGTTTTTGAAGACATACCACAGAATCAGTTAACCTTTATGTGCCCCAGGAGTGATGAGCATTCTCCTAATAATATCCATGGTTAAGCAAGCATAGAGTTCACAAGAATTATAAACTGCTATTTAAAAAACTACATTTGGCTAGTACTTGTAACTATAACAAAACTTGTTAGTTTTAATAGACATGACACAACTCCGCCCTGCTTCTCTTTTAATCAACAAAATGCTATTTTAATGCTGCAATGCGGAACCGTCAAGACCAGTTAACACATGTGACTTCTGGAGTGATTTCTGTCAAGCTCCCCAATTTGTCACAAGTGTAAACTAGCAACTATTTCTGTGCAATTTGGATGCGATATTTGCTGCGATTTTGACCTTCAAATTGCTTGAACTTGTTTGAAACCTCTGCAATATTGTGGCAACAATTCACATCCAAATCCTATTAAAATCGCTGCTAGCTTATGCTCCTGCTGCTAGTTTACTCCTGTGACGTGCTTGTGCATTACAAAAGTTTTATGTTTTTAGTATGCATGTATAATTTTAATTACTTTTGTTTGTTTTTTTCCCAGGGTTGTGATCTCACGTCATTGGTTTCTTCTGCTCAGCCAATCAGCCATGAAAAAATTACCACCTTCCATCAGGTATGGTGCAGTTCAAAGGAATACAGTCATGTAGCTATATTGGCTTCATCAATGTTCAAGTTTTAAGTTTCAAGTTTATTTATTCACACTTATTCAATACTCTTTTTTTTTTTCTCACTTATTCAATACTCGGTAGGAAAAAAGATGGCGACTGGTACATTTACCCATAATTCTTAGCGCACAAAAACCTTAACAACGTTCATAAAAATGTAAAGAAAAGTTATAAAATCTTCAAACCTATTCTACACATTGTCCATAGTACTGGAATAAATATTGTAAAAATTTGGCTTTCTTTGTGCCTTATGTGCTGTGTTAGGTCTGCAAGGTATTGTGGTAAAATGAACAGCCGCCATCTTTTTTCCTACGGTGGATTACAATACAACAATAAGGAAAAAGAAGTAAGAACAGAGCTAACTATACATTGAATTAAACATAACAAAGGAAAAAGTGTGTAGCAGCCAAAGGAGCCAAGCTTTTGAGTTGGCTACTACCACAGAGCGGTTACAAGTGGGTGGAGGTTCTTAGCTCTATTTTCGAATTGCCCATAATACACTTTGTTTGTCCCCTAAATTTTGCATAAACTATTGTTTGTTAATGCTGTTGGGAGGACTGCATATTCCCAAGAGCATTTCAAAACAATAGTTTATGCAAAATTTGGGGGGTAAACAAAGTGTATTATGGGCAATTCGAAAATAGAGAATAGAGTCGAAGTTCTCTGAGCGGACACTCTCGTAAGCGGACAGCTCTACTTATGACCACCATGACAAAACCCCATTTGAACTTGCCTCGTACAAGAATCGTTCCCGTGGGTGGCCAGCTCTAGCTGCGGACATTTTCTGCTTATAGGAGATTCCACTGTAATGAATAATGTAATTTAACAAACCAAACTTCTTTGTTAAGGCCATGACAGACAGCAAGGGCAGTTTTATCTCCACCTTTACCATAAATTACAGGAACTTGCTCTATCCTTCAACTCACATACTGCAAAAAGTTACAAGATGTGGTGTTTTGCAGATTTTTGCTTCACAGTCTTACTGACCAAGGTCAAGGTCTTTATTAATTTGTTGAGTGAGATTTAGATTTCATTCTTTTGGTCATTGACAAATAAATGCTTCTTAATTTTTTTATACCTTTTTTTTTTTTTTTTTTACAGTTGAGGGGTGAAGTGTATGATCAGTTTGTTAACGCAGATCAAGTTGCTGGAGTGAAGGTTTGTTGTTATAAATAGGACATTAAGCAGCGAGAAGAATGTTGACATCTCTGACTTCACAAACTACCACAAGAGGAAGTATAGTTTGTTATGTTTCACCTTTGCATTTATATACATCACTGAGTCATTTCACAGATGATAAAAGAAGAGCTTTCCTGTTCGTGGTGAGAAGTAATAATAACCTTAGAAACACTCAACTTCTGTGGCTGTTTGTGATGTTCTGGACGTCAAGGTTTTATTTGCTTAGGTCACTACTATAATTAATGTACTTACAGCTATCTCGGTTCAGGATTCTCATACCAAAGCTTTCAAGCGTGTGCGATAATACTGCGAGATAGTCGCGGTCTTGGAGAATTTTCCTGAGTAAACAAGTACACTTGAATTCTGAATAATTATTTGAAGCTGTTGTTGTGTTGTTTTCAAACCTGTTGAATAGAAAACTACAAGTTCTTTTTCGCACATGAGGCAAGTGTTTTGCTTTTTATTGCGATAATGTTTTGTTTCTTTTGTCATTATCTCATTCTGCTGACTAAAACCTGGTTTTCACCAGCAACATAAGCATAAGCATCGGCGGAAGCAAAACAGTGCTTATGTCCAGTGAAAACAGGCCCGATATAGAGCAGTTTTGAATTGAGTGTCGTAAAACCAAAACCAAAGTAATTACTCTGACCAATCACAGCAGTCGTAAACAATCCAATGAACCAATCAGAGCTCGAAGCAATTACATGTCGGCGGCGCCAAGCGCGGGAAAACGCGTGCGAGCAAGTCACGTTTGGTTTTGGTTTTACTTCTGATTTTTTTTAGCCAATCACAAAGCGTAGCAATGCAATACCAAAGCAATTGTGTAATTACTTTCGATACTCAATTGAAAACTGCTCTATATGCATAAGCATACAAATTTGCATCAAGTGAAAACAAACATAGACATCTAAGCATAAGATTGATCCTAAAGCTTATGTTTGCATTTATGCTTATGTCGGGCCCACTTACACTGGGCATTTGCGCTGTTATGCTTATACTGATGCTTATTTTGCTAGTGAAAACTAGGCTTATTAAAGTTAAAGCTGATTTCAATAGCGTTAATTTTCACACTTAAATTTAAATCATGGATGGATCACCTATTTTATTACCCATGCTCCCTTTCGGTCTTGTCGCTTGACACTAAAACGCTTTGATATCACAAACCGAAATAGCTGTATGAAAATGTGACTCCAGCAAACTGAAAGGTATTGATCAATTGTATTCTCTGTGGCTTGAAGGTGACTTGTTTTCAATGCCCTGCTTCTAACTTCTTTTGCATTGATTCACTCCTCAAATGAATAATTAGGGTGAGTGCAATTATTTTATATTTTTCATAGTGGACACGATTTCCTACATTAAACAACATTCTGAAAGGATTGAGGCGTGGAGAGGTGACAGTGTTTACTGGGCCAACTGGAGCAGGAAAAACCACGCTACTCAGTGAGATGTCTCTTGATCTGTGTATGCAGGGGGTAGGTGACGGGATATGAGTATTTGAGATGTGACTTATTCACAAGGTTTAGACAGTTAGGAAATCTTGAAAAAAGTATGGTAGATGCATTTTTAGTCTTGAAAAAGGACAGCGTTTTTGTGTGAGCTGCATCAAGTTTCTAATATCTTTGTCAAGTTAGCAGAATTTCGTTATTACTTTTTCTCCAAACATTGAAACAGTTTGCCGATCACAGTTGTTGTTTGTTTGCTTGTGTATCTCTTTCTGAACATTTGAGTCTGGGAAAAAAAGAAAAATCACAGGTTTGGAAAGAGGGAATGGAGAAAGTGTGTGATTTTGCATCCGTAAGTTTGTACGTACCCTGTATTTGTAGCCTGTGATGAAAAATCACATATCCATATGGAGGTGTGGTGTTCTAGTGGTTAGCGCGTCGGACTTTCAGCCTAAGGTCGAGTGGTTTGAGCCTGGTCTCTGCCGTCATTTGCTCCACGTTGTCTCTCTCCACCCAGGTGTAAAAATGGGTACTGGCAACATAATCCAGGGGGGTGGAGGGGGAGGGGGAGGGGGAGGAGGCGGTAGTAATACTCTCAGTCGCTTCATGCTACAGAAACCGGGTTAAGCTCAGGCAGTTGTGAGCCATTAGGCTTGTGAAGACTTACCTTTTTACCACAAGTTGTCTTACAATAGCTAGCTTATATTTGAAATGGGTGTTTTGTTACATAATGCATGGTATGTTGTATTTATTCAGTCAGGTTTAATTTGTGTCGTGTTTGTCATTAATAGGTGAACACTCTCTGGGGGAGTTTTGAGATTCGTAATGTGCGACTTGTGAAGATGATGCTGTGTCAGTATTCCGGGTAAGTCAGATTCAGTGACTTTTTGTTATTTAGAAATACGTTCTGAAAGGCGCCTTGGCGCGTTATTTATAATCATAACTTCAATTGGGCATAGACGTCTTAACATCGAGGGAAATTTCTGAAAACTAGCTGTGGTTTTCTTGTAAGTGTAGTGAAAAAGGTTTTGGAAACATTGGCAGTGAGCTCATTTCTTACTTAGGTTGAATTTAGAGAAAAGCGTCGAGCAGTTCCAGTACTGGGCAGACAAGTTTGAGAGCCTTCCTATGTACTTCATGTGTTTCTACGGAGCTCAAAACATCAACACTGTGCTCGACGTAAGTTACACCACTATTTGATATTCACAGTTTAGTCGATATTAACGAAGCCTGTTTCTTTCATATTGTGCACTACATGTTGTGAAGCGTGGGAAAATGCGTGCAGGCAAGTCACGATTGGTTTTGATTCTTCTTCTGATTGGTTGATAAAGTGACACGAGATTTCTTAGCCAATCACAAAGCGAAGCAATGCAAAACCTTCAAAGTTACTTTCGACACTCAATTGAAAACCATTCCGTGAACCACTGTGTATAATATTGAAACTGTCTAATTTTACCTCGCAGACCATGAGTCACGCTGCTTACGTTTACGACATTGAACACATCATTGTCGACAACCTACAGTTTATGACGTCATACCTAAGGTATGTTATTTCCCATCATATACTTTGATTCGTCCCCGTTCCTTCTCCAGTTCTGGGCAGTCTTTATGACTTGGACCAGGGACTTGAGCCGTGGGGCGAGTGTAGGAGAGAAACTCGGATAATGTTGTAATCAAGCGCACTTTGCTTGGTTTCAGTTCTTCATTACACATGTAATACAACTCCGAACCACTTCCACATTACCTGCCCCTCCCTTTCTGAGGAATACTTGATGGACTCAACTACGTAAGAATGTCAGAAAAGCGGGAAACTCTTTCTGATGCTATTTGGTTTTGCCGTTTCTTTGCCTAATTACGTTGTTGTAAGAATTTTGTTTTTGAATCTTGGGAGGTTTCTTTGCCTTATGTTTATTGATTGATTGATTGATTGATTGATTGATTGATTTTTTTTTTTTAGTCGTGGGGACGATAGGTTTTATGCCCAGAATCACGTCATTGCTGCACTGAGGAATTTTGCAAGCACCAAAAATGTTCATGTCACGTTGGTCATTCATCCAAGAAAGGTATGCATATCCTGTAGTGTTCGTAAGGTTTCAATGTGACAAGTAGTAGTGGATCTCCCGCTCGGCCCTCACAAACGGAGCATGGGTATATATGTACACGGTTCGCTTTGGATGGTCATGGCATCCGTCCACATGTCCATCCAAAACTTAGGCAGCACACAGCGCTACTTTCGAAGCTTCGATTTTAGTCACGCTACCACTAGGTAGCTTCATTGTACATTGACATTTAAAACATTTTATTGAATATATCGCAGTAGAAATGACTGCAACTGTGCGAGGCATTGAGAGAGAAATACGGAGGCGTAAATTCAACTAGTACAGCTTAATTCTATTCCATGGTAGCTCCACTGTTAGGTCATTTGAATCTTTTTCCTTTTAGGAGAATGACGATGTTGAACTCCAAACGGCGTCAATTTTCGGCACCGCGAAAGCAAGTCAGGAAGCAGATAATGTGATCATACTGCAGAACAAAAAAGGAACAGCACAGAAATATCTACAGGTTGTTTGAAGTAGTTAACAATAAGAAGTTGCGGTAGTGTAGCAGCTATGTTGTTTAAGGCGTTGCGGCTGCTTCTGTTTTTAGGGCTAGGAGCCATTGTTTCTGTTGTTTGTCGTATTGTTCTCTCGAAGGGTATCGAATCAATGGTGTGAGACCTTACGAGAGCTGCTACATCACCCGGGAGTTGGACCTCGTTATATCGTCGGGGTTGCACTTAAATTTTAGTTATTTGGAGAATTAAAATGGGTAGTTTCACCTGCATGGTGTCTCGTTCCGAAGCCGTCTGTTCTTTCAAGAGAAGTGCATGGTGTTGACTTGTTTCCCCGCCTGCCTCCCCTCCCTCCCTTCCTCCCTCCCTCCCTTCCTCCCTCCCTCCCTTCCTCCCTCCCTCCCTCCCTCCCTCCCTCCCTTCCTCCCTCCCTCCCTCCCTCCCTCCCTCCCTCCCTCCCTCCCTCCCTTTTTTCGTCTCTCTGTTCCTTTCTTACTTCCTCGGGCACAGTAAAGTACTATTTTTGTATAAGCATGCATCATTTGAGTAAAGAGGTTAGTTTAAAAATAAACCGTGGTGCTGCGTCGATGGGGAGTGAAAAGTTTGGTGTTGATTGCATAAATTGGCCACCATAAACAGATTCAAAAGCTGGCGTTTCGTGCGCTAGCCCTTCGTCAGAGCGAATCAAGGAATTGTGGGTTGTGAGGCATTTATGTGTCGAACGGTGGAGCTACGCTATTGGTGGAGGATTATGAGTGGGGATACCCTGGGGTAGAGAAAGGTTTGTTTTTTTAGAATGATTGGGAACTGGTTAAAGTGTCGAGTGGTTTAGATGCGTCTATGTCATTTCTGTCAACGTCTGTAGATATTCGCGGAAACATTCCCCTAGTCTTCTTGAGTAAGCCTTGTCCTTCGATATCCTTCTTTAGATTTAATTTCTTATTTCTTTTTTTACCATCACTGTCTTACTTTGACCCAGGTTACCAAAAACCGCTTTGATGGTGTGCTTGGTCGCGTCCCTTTGGATTTTGTCAGGGAATCTTTATCAATGTCAGGATTTGGCAAACAAATGCAACCAAACAAGTCATTTAACTTAGACAAGAGACGTCCCGAGAAGCTTAAAGCAACCAGGCTGGCAGCGGATGTGGATGTAGTCAAGTTTTCAGCGCCAAAAATATTTGGATCCAACAAAGTGTTCAATAGAAACAAAGTCTTACCAAAACCTACTAATGAAGAGAAGTTGGATAATATTACTGTTGATAACGTAGCTTCAACTACAGTAACACACGAAAAGCTGAATGCCGAGCAGGAACAAGAACTGAATAATGCGGCAAAGATGGCAGATGGAGCAAACGATAGAGAAACGGTACAAAGAACAGTTAAAAAGATTTTAAATGGAACACGCTTGTTGACAAAAGCTGTTCCTCGAAACAGTTTCAATAGATCTGAAAATTGTCAAGTCAATAGAAAACCAAACACAACAAAAATTTACTGAACAAGAGGTTGTTATAAGTTAATGGTTGAGTTACTTTTTGTTTGTAAAGGGGTCAGTTATGCCTCTAATCAGCGCGAGAAGACTAACATGTCAGGTACTAATGGGACAGTATCAGAAAGACTTTGACCTTTTTTGGTGAAAACTATACTACAATACCTTTATTTATTTACAAGAGAAAGAAATCAACCAGTTGTTGAAACATCGCCGAGAATGCCGCGATATATATCCGGGACCTTCTTACGTTCCAGGGGCCCGTTTTTCGAAACTCGCGGTAACTTTTCGGGCCCGAAGCCAAATATTGAAATCAAAATCTAAAGGAAAAAAGCGCGGGTCCTAGCGAACAAACCAGTCCATTTTGTTTTGCTAACTGATAGTTTTATCGTATTATCTGCAAAACTTTTGAAACTTCGATCTTCAATGAAAATAAAACAGCTTTCCGGGCCCGGTAATTACCGGGTCTTTCGAGAAACGGCCCCCTGAGCGCTAAATTTGAAAAGCTTCCGTCTGACAAAAGAGCCAAATTACAAAGAAAATGGGGAAAAATGACGAAACAAGGTGTGTGTTGTACTCCATAAGAAAGAAACTAAGTGCTTTGGCGGTTAGGTTCACCCTGGCTTTTTCAGAAGAGGTGTTAAGGAATCATTTAATACCCTGTTTATTTCCCTGAGATTTGGACAACTACTATCGAATCGCGTTCTAAACGTTTTTTCGCTGATTTTAGTATGGAATAAACACCGCATTGATATTCAGGATGGTCCTTCTCTTCAAAAAAGGACTTGCTAACTAAGGTTCACCCTGGAAATGTTAGCCTCATGTCTAAACAAAAGATTGGCGAAGTTTGGATTTTATACGATGCGTGGAAATAGTATCACAGCGATATTTTCTAGAAGGTGTTCCGTAAACTAAAAATGGCGCTCCAAAATGTCTTCCTACGAACTCTCACGAGACCGGCAAACGGATTCAAATTTGTATAATTTTCTCAACAGAAACAATGTTCCCTCAGTCGTGAGAGGCGGGCGCTTGCTTTTTGCTTGTTCAAGGTAGGATTTCAAAGAGAAGCCATCATTTATTTCACATTTCTCATTGTCCGACAAATAGAAAGGCCTATATTATTTTTTTAAAACCTCATTTAATATACTCTAGGTCTGAACTACGTTAATCGATCGAGTAAAAGAGCGCGTCTAGATCTGGACTGCAAAACGCTTTGTAAAGAGCACGAGAAACAAAGCGCAACGTACAAGCGAGTGACCCGTGATTCACGCTCCCTATTTGGCAACGCTTTTAACTGAAAACCATGTTCTGCGGAAAATGTTTTTGCCATCGTACTCTGACCATTGCGAATCTAACGAGTCAAAATGAAAATCTTGCCGCACACGAATTTGTTGACAAAACGCTCTGTAAAGAGCGAGAAGAATAGGACATCACGTCTTTTATAGACATTCGACGCACTTAAAATAACTTTAAAACGATCTAAAAACTGTTAAAACGCGTAGTTTGATAAAAAAAAATGTCGGTCTTCGAGCCTCTTCCGTCGTCCGTCGTATTAAAGTTCTGTAAAGAGCGCGAGTAAGAAAGCGTAACGAACAAGCGAGTGACCCGCGCATCGCGCTCGCTATTTGGCAATGCTTTTAACTGAAAACCATGTTCAGCTGAAAATGTTTTTGCTATCGCGATCTAACCATTGCGATCTAAAGATGAAAAAAAAAATTAAATCTTGCCGCACACGAATTTGTTAACAAAATGCTTTGAAAAGAGCGCGACCCGCCTTTAATTTCAGCACGATTGTTAACTTTATCACACCTTGGGATTTACATCACGCATCAAACCGTGTAATTAACAGCAGTTGAATCTGCCAAGAGACTAGAGAGTAGAGTATTCCCAAAGCTTAATCTGTTGACCAATTTTGTATATGCAAATAATTATGCTGAGCAGTGAGCATCAAGAAACTGAGCACTGTAAGTACATGTCGCTAAGACAATGGCATACCGGGCGATGCCCGGGGGGTGCAGGCTACCCCATGACTGGCATCACAAAGTGTCCTGGGGAATGGCACGGTACTCCATGACTGTCATCACAAAGTGTCCTAGGGGGGTGCACGCTACTCCATGACTGTCATCACAAAGTGTCCTAAGGATGGCATGGTACTCCATGACTGTCATCACAAAGTGTCCTGGGGGTGCACGCTCCTCCATGACTGTCATCACAAAGTGTCCTAGGGGGGTGCACGCTACTCCATGATTGTCATCACAAAGTGTCCTAGGGAGTGCACGCTACTCCATGACTGTCATCACAAAGTGTCCTAGGGATGGCACGGTACTCCATGACTGTCATCACAAAGTGTCCTAGGGGGTGCACGCTACTCCATGACTGTCATCTCAAAGTATCCTTGCGGGGTGCCCGCTACTCCATGACTGGCATCACAAAGTGTCATCGCCGAGATTGGCGCGACATTTCTGGGACCTTTCGGTCCAGAGCGCTAAATTTGAAAAGCTTCCATCTGACAAAAGAGCCAAATTACAAAGAAAATGGGGCAAAATAGCGAAACAAGGTGTATGTTATACTCCATAACAAAAAAAAAAAAAATAAGTACTTTGGCGGTACTCGATCGAGTAAAAGAGCTCGTCTAGATCTGGACTTTAAAACGCTTTGTAAAGAGCACGAGAAACAAAGCGCAACGTACAAGCGAGTGACCCTTGATTCACGCTCGCTATTTGGCAACGCTTTTAACTGAAAACCACGTTCTGCGGAAAATGTTTTTGCCATCGTAGTCTGACCATTGCGAATCTACTGAGTCAAAATGAAAATCTTGCCGCACACGAATTTGTTGACATAACGCTCTGTAAAGAGCGAGAAGAATAAGACATCACGTCTTTTATAGACATTCGACGCACTTAAAATAACCTTAAAACGATCTAAACTCTGTTAAAACGCGGTAGTTTGATAAAAAAATTACGGTCTTCGAGCCTCTTCAGTCGTCCGCCATATTAAAGATCTGTAAAGAGCGCGAGTAAAAATAAAAAAGCGTAACGAACAAGCAAGTGACCCGCGCATCGCACTCGCTATTTGGCAACGCTTTTAACTGAAAACCATGTTCTGCGGAAAATGTTTTTGCCATCGCGCTCTAACTATTGCGAATCTAAAGATTAAAAAAACAAAATCATTTGTTGACAAAATTCTTTGAAAAGAGCGCGGCCCTCCTTTAATTTCAGCACGATTGTTAACTTTCTCACACCTTGGGATTTACATCACGCGTCAAAATGTGTAATCGACAGTAGTTGAATCTGCCAAGAGACTAGAGTATTTCCAAAGCTTAATCTGTTGACCAATTACAACCGACTGGTTCTGTCTATGCAAATAATTATGCTGCGCATCAAGAAACTGGGCACTGTAAGTACATGTCGCGAAAGACAATGGCATTCCGCGCGATGATTTTCTGTCACCCATACATGTATAACCGTTTGTTTTCAGTGTCCGAAGCTCGAAAATAAATTACTTTTTAATGAGCGCCTCCCTTATAAAAGCGCCGCATCAAAGGTCGAAAAATTTATTAAGCGGCACTGCGCTTTCTCGAGTTAATAGAGAGAGTATAAAACATTTGATAAATATTGTAGACTGAAAAGCAATCTGCCCAGACCAAGACTGATATAAGATAGATCGACCCATACATGGCGCACGTTTTCGAAACCCGAGAGAAGCTAAAAAACTAATAAGGATCCTCTAAAGCAACGAAAGTAAAAAGCCGCTAAACCCAAAAGTAGGTAATACGATCTTTACGGCAGTAGGATAGTACGCTTGCTGTACTATATTTAAAACAAAAACAAAAAAAAAACGCTTTAGAACGCAAATTAATCCTATAATGCCAAAGAAATATTAAAAAACAAATGGTACCATGAAAAAGTACTGCCAAAATAACTTTAAAACGATTTAAAAACTGTTAAAACGCGGTAGTTTGATAAAAAATGTCGGTCTTCGAGCCTCTTCAGTCGTCCGTCGTATTAAATAAAGTTCTGTAAAGAGCACGAGTAAAAAAGCGTAACGAACAAGCGAGTGACCCGCGCATCGCGCTCGCTATTTGGCAATGCTTTTAACTGAAAACCATGTTCTGCTGAAAATGTTTTTGCTATCGCGTTCTAACCATTGCGAATCTAAAGATAAAAAAAAATTAAATCTTGCCGCACACGAATTTGTTGACAAAATGCTTTGAAAAGAGCGCGGCCCGCCTTTAATTACAGCACGATTGTTAATTTTATCACACCTTGGGATTTTTACATCACGCGTCAAAATGTGTAATTGACAGCAGTTGAATCTGCCAAGAGACTAGAGTATTCCCAAAGCTTAATCTGTTGACCAATTACAACCGACTGGTTCTGTATATGCAAATAATTATGCTGCGCATGAAAAAACTGGGCACTGTAAGTACATGCCGCTAAAGACAATGGCATACCGGGCGATGCCTGGGGGTGCACGCTACTCCATGACTGGCATCACAAAGTGTCCTGGGGGATGGCACGGTACTCCATGACTGTCATCACAAAGTGTCCTGGGGAGGTACACGGTACTCCACGACTGTCATCACAAAGTGTCCTGGGGGGGGGGGGGGGGGGTGCACGCTACTCCATGACTGGCATCACAAAGTGTCCTGGGGGATGCCCGCTACTCCATGACTGTCATCACAAAGTGTCCTACGGGATGGCACGGTACTCCATGACTGTCATCACAAAGTGTCCTGAGGGTGGCACGCTACTCCAGGACTGGCATTACAATGTGTCCTCAGCGGGTTTACGCTACTCCATGACTGGCATCACAAAGTGTCATTGCCGAGAATGCCGCGACATATCCGGGAACTTCTTACGGTTCAGAGCGCTAAATTTGAAAAGCTTCCGTCTGACAAAAGAGCCAAATTACAAAGAAAATGGGGCAAAATGGCGAAACAAGGTGTATGTTTTACTCCATAACCAAAAAAAATAAGTACTTTGGCGGTTCTCGATCGAGTAAAAGAGCGCGTCTAGATCTGGACTGCAAAACGCTTTGTAAAGAGCACGAAAAACAAAGCGTGTGACCCGTGATTCACGCTCGCTATTTGGCAACGCTTTTAACTGAAAACCTCGTTCTGCGGAAAATGTTTTTGCCATCCTACTCTGATCATTGCGAATCTAACGAGTCAAAATGAAAATCTGGCCGCACACGAAGTTGTTGACAAAACGCTCTGTAAAAAGCGAGAAGAATAAGACATCACGTCTTTTATAGAAATTCGACGCACTTAAAATAACTTTAAAACGATCTAAACACTGTTAAAACGCGGTAGTTTGATAAAAAGGTTCGGCCTTCGAGCCTCTTCAGTCGTCCGCCATATTAAAGTTCTGTAAAGAGCACGAGTAAAAAAGCGTAACGAACATATGAGTGACCCGCGCATCGCGCTCGCTATTTGGCAAGGCTTTTAACTGAAAACCATGTTCTGCGGAAAATGTTTTTGCCATCGTACTCTGACCATTGCGAATCTAACGAGTCAAAATGAAAATCTTGCCGCACACGAATTTGTTGACAAAATGCTTTGAAAAGAGCGCGGCCCGCCATTAATTTCAGCACGATTGTTAACTTTATCACACCTTGGGATTTATATCACTCATCAAACCGTTTAATTGACAGCAGTTGAATCTGCAAGAGACTAGAGACTAGAGTATTCCCAAAGCTTAATCTGTTGACCAATTACAACCGACTGGTTCTGTATATGCAATTAATTACTGCGCATCAAGAAACTGGGCACTGTAAGTACATGTCGCGAAAGACAATGGCATTCCGCGCGATGAGAGGGACAAATCATGGTCTGTTTTAACCCATTTTGGAGACGGAAATGTGAGAACTGAAAAAAAGTTGGGCCAACTTTTTTTCAAATTGTAATTTATTCTGACCCAGCCCGTCCATGACTAGAGGCACTCATCGCGAAATTTGGTACACCAAGGTGGCAATTATTACAAAATTAGTGGGACCATTATTTTTCGGTTTCTGTTAAATAAATACAAAAGCATTGATTTTGGTTTTTGAAATTACACCAAATTCCCGTGTACTGCCCCGTTAATGCGACTTTTATTTTTCCTGAAATGAATTGCTTTGCAGTTGTATATTTTTTAGATTTATAAAGCAAACAATATATCAGTCAATTCAAACCTGGTAATAACTTCCTTCCGTTATCTCAGCGAATAGTGCTTACAGCTATATTTATAATTCCGTACAATTAAAGGCAGAAGATGGTCGAGGCGACCAAAAATAAATCAGATCGTGAATATTGAACATTTTAGGCCCCGTTTACACGGGTCCGGGCAAATTTTTGCATGGGCGAATTTTGTTCTAGACCACGTGTTTACATGGATCCGTGCAAATTCTGTTACAGATTGCAGTGGTGTTTACACGGAACTTGCACACTTAGCTGTTCAAAAATTTGTCCAGTTCCGCCGGTCCCGTGTAAACGCAAGGTGGAACCGTGCAAGTTTTTGTCCGTGCAAACGGGGCCTTAGTATTCAAAGCCCTTAAAACCATCACGCGCGCGCTGCTTAAGGTCACAAGGTCATCTCTAAATCGATCTGACTGGCTGGCTGCCTAATATATGCACAGTTTCTAGGAATCGCAAACAAAAGATATGTGCGATTGAGTTTCACAAGCTACTCGGTGCGGTGCAGACAAGCCATGGATTCCCTCTTGAAAAACCTGAAAAAACATGTTACGTGTTCGATCTGTTTGGATTCATTTACCGAGCCAAAGACAATCGCCTGCTTCCACACCTTCTGTTGCGAGTGTTTGAAGCAATACGCTTTAAAAACCCAGCGAGATGGACAGTTTCGCTGCCCCGAGTGCCAGGCACAAGTTGACATCCCTGAAAGGAATGGCTTTGAGAAACTGCCGACAGGTTTTGTACAAACCCGTTTGCGTGAACTGCTAGCTGTTCAACAAAGTGAGATCAGTTGTGCCAATTGCAGGAAAAAAAGCGCCGAGCCAAGTTGTTGTTTTAACTGCGGAACATTTCTGTGCCCTGATTGTGTAAACGCACATGAAGTTCTACGGAATGTCGTTTTTGAAGGACATCAAGTCACACCAGTTAAACAGTTTCAAACCGAAGACTACGAGACTTTGTTAAAGCGACACTCCTTTTGTTCTCAGCGATATCACGAGCGAGAGGTAACGAGGTTTTTTTGTCTTGAATGCCAGATTAGTGTTTGTCAGATATGTATTGTTACAGATCACGGGCATCATGCTGTAGAACCGCTTGACAAGGCAGCTGATGGCGAGAAAGCTAAACTCATGGCGGAAGCCGAGATATTGGAAGAAAAGAGAAAAGTTTGTAGTGGTATGATTCGCGAATTTGAGCAAACAGTTAATAATCTAGGAACTAACATTGCCAATGCTAAACGCGAAGTGTCCCAAACAGCCGAACAAATTATGGCGAAGATACAGCAACGCGAGCGCAAGATCATTAACGCACTCGAGAACACGCGTGTGGCAAAAATGAAGAAACTAAATTCTTCAAAGGCACAACTGCAGTCCCTGGCAAGACAAATCGATCGAGCATTAGAATTTGTCAACAACTTGATTCAAAGAAGCTCAAGCTCGGATATTATGCAAAGCCACAAGGACTTTGCACAGCGGTTTAAAGTTCTTAACGAGACCCCCGTTCCAGCACTTCCGGTTAGTTCTTCTGCGAAGTTTGTTAAGACTTGTGTCCCCGAGAATTTGACTCTCGGTTTTATGGCCTCCATCGAAGCAAGTGTAAAAGGACCGAATCAAGATTTTCGAGATGGCGTAGAAGCGGATTTAATTATCTGCCCAAACGTGTCGAGAAAAGCTCAAGAAAAATTTGACGTAAAGGTAATCGGCGTGGAACCAGGTGAAATAGTACAAAGTGTGATGACTCGCAAAAAACGTGATGGAAATTTTCTGCTGAATTTCACACCTAAAGCGCCAGGCGCATACAACATTGTAGTGAACGTAAATGAGGACTATATTCACAAGTTTTGTTTCACTGCCCAGGTGAAAGAACAACGGGTCTCAGTTGTCTCAGTTGTGGGCGAGTTGGATTTCAAGGGACGGGAGGGGAACCGAAATCCGCATGGAATTGCCGTGAACAATAACGGATTGATCGCTGTATCTGACTGCAAAAGTCACTGTATTCTGACATTTGATGAAGATGGAAACTATCCGCGAAAGCACGGCAGCAAAGGAGAGAATGCAGGGGAGCTTAACTATCCAACTGGCATAACATACCTCAATGACAATGAAGTTTTTGTGACAGATTTTCTAAATCACCGCATTCAACGCTTAAATGTACAAACGGGGACGTTTGTGAAGACCTTTGGAAAGAATGGAACAGGGAAAGGCGAGCTTCAGAATCCAGTCAGCCTTTGTATGGATGGTGATGGACGCGTTGTTGTTGCGGACTGCGTCAACAACAGAATACAGGTTTTTACAAGGGATGGCGCACCAGTGTTTAGCTTTGGCTCAAGACAACTCGACCATCCCACCGGATGTATTTTCCACCAAAATATGTTCATTGTGTCCGATACGTACAACCACTGTTTGAAAGTCTTTGACTGTTCAGGGAAGCTTCTACGCAAGATTGGAAAGAGAGGCAAAGGTGATGGAGAGTTGATTCGCCCGCAGGGTTTGTGCATTGAGAAATGTGGCAATCATTACAACATTCTTGTTTGTGACAGTGGCAATAGTCGGATTGTCCAGTTTTCAATGGAAGGTTGTTTCATTGGTAAAACTGTTACTAAACTACAAGATCCCATTGCAATAGCTACAACGCCAGATAACCGTGTTTTAGTGTCCGATTTTGAAGCCCGAAAAATATATATCCTACAAGTAAGCAGCAACATATAACGGAGATACCTTATTAACTTACAAGTTCTCAAACATGAGTACTTTCAGTATTCAAATACTTCAGCTTTGTACAATGGCCCCTTCTCCGACTTTTCTTGAGGGAAAGGGGCAACTGTACACAAGTAAGACCGGGCTTCCAAACTTTGCAATTCGGTTTTTCTAGCCACACATGTCATTCCCTACAGATGAAGACATAACTGTAGTCTCCCCCGCAGGTAACTGCAGGCTCGAAGGTTAGCGGAGGGCTGAACCCTTCCAACTCAGATTCTTTTGAGGCCCAGTCAAGTCCGGATCGATGTCCTCTTTTGAGTTGCCTGCGGAGGGGTCTTACAAAACTACGCACGATCGGAATATAATTTACAGAGCAAACACGTTCGACCGCAATACGCATGTACAGGCCATTATTATTCACAGGCAGTCGTCAACCTCGTCCCCAGGTCCTTCTCCGCATTCAAAATGGCGGCCGGGAGAAACCTTCAAGAAGGAAAATGGCAAGATTCTGTAGCTCAAAAGGAGGTTTTTGAGCCCGCGAGACTGAGCACCCCCACCCAAACCTTGTTTTCACTAAAACCGCTGGGCACCGCGACCTCCTTTTGAGTTATGGAATCAAGTCTCTACCCTTCAAGAATCGTGTAGTATTTTGTCACGTGACACAAAATGTTTTCTTCGGAGCTTATTTTCAGCGATTGGCAGGGCCACATTTGTTTTCTTGCAATCTAGAATAAGATGCGCTATTTCAAGCGGAACTCAGATATTTGACGTGACGAAATACCCCACGATTCTTGGAATATTTTGACAGTCTTGTCCATGGGTTTCTCTGCGCAGCCGACCATCCAAAACGAAAAAACGAAAAACGGACTTTGAGAAAGTCTACCATTCAGTTGAATGCGACGGAGGCCTCTGTTATCATTTTCGACATCATTGCTCTTCTCTTTTGCGCATGATTGAGTTCTGCATTTGAGGCAATGGTTTGCCGTACAATCAATGATTATATCCGATGCCCAACAAGAGAAGAGCTGAGTGAACAATCCAGATCGATGATTGTATTGTTTTCCTAAAATTACAGTCGAGATTCCAAAAAGCACCAAGCACACCGCTGCTTTTTTTGGTCCTTAGAATTTATTAAATCATAAATTCAAGACACGGTACAACTTGGTCGTGACACTTTATAGACGAATCTATTGCCTCATCAGCATATGCGCCTTATTCTCTTATCGAGCTAAAATATTAAAAGGGCATAGTACAATGAGCTTTTTCCTGAGAGGTCCCCCCCCCCCCTGGAAATTTTTAAAAACTCGAAATTTTACAAAGAATGTATTGCTCATTAGCGCTTTTGTTACCCAGCTATTTTGCAGTTTTTGATAGTAGATATTTCCTTAAACATTACACGCTCTTATCATCTTTTGAAGTCAATTCGTATTTAGCACGATACCTTCTCTACGTAGATTCGTATGCTAATGAAACAACATGTAAACAATGACGTCAAAGATTCGCCCATAACTGTCCTTGTTTTGTGTTTAATCACACTGATTCGTTCCATCCATGTCACTGAACAGGGTTCTTTATCACGATTGGTGCATAACTGTGCAGCTGAGTAATTCAGCACATAAATAATATTCACAAAATTACAATCCAATATTTCCCGTTACTGTGAGAGCAAACGCCTTTTCCGGCCTTGCTTCTCCCACCCTGAAAAGGCGCCTATTCTCGCAGGCCCATGTCTCCCGCGCGTACTCTCAACTTACGATCACCTTACTACTTTTGTCTTATTCTGGAGAGTTCAACACATAACTGAACAATTGAAAACGAACGAATACTCGCAGAAATCAAGCATTAAAATGTTAGTTTTTACGACTTTGTAGACAGCCATTCCAGGAAATGAAAAGACAGATGGCGTACACGCGCCGAAATCAGAATATTCGCGGCGAGGTAGCACTCTTCGCCGACACTGGGGTGAATAATCGTTTTAGTATATACCAAACCAGTGGATAGCCAGCCAAAAACAGTTTATTTCTGGTAAATGAGTAAAAAACTCACGTGTGAAATCCGGAACAATACCTGGAGGTGAATGGCAAATACTATTCCGAGTTTAAGTAGCCAATCAGAGCGCACGAAAAACATTATCCACTGATTTGGTACATAATGATACGCAATATTCCACAAAGTTTCGTTTATTCGTGATTTGTTGTCTTTTGATAAGATTTTCTATAGCTATTGTTGTATAAATATATCTAATAAATTAAGCTGGATTTCAAATATTTTTCTTGTATAACTGTGGTTAAAAACCAATGACCTTGAGTTCGCAGACACGTGACTCGGTAATATACACTGCTCCAGTAGTGTGCACGTCCATTGCTTGTGGATACCGATGTCACTGAACAACAACACTCGCAGGCTCAGCCTCCTCCTCATGATTTCTAGGGGATGATGGGACTGCAGCAGACCGTGGCCGCCGGTTTGTTGGGCTTCCATTGCGAGGAGGCTGGGGGCTAGTCGCTCTCTTGGCCGACATTGTTCTTGGAGATTTGGGGTTCTGCCGTGCAAAATAAAGATAGTATAGAATGAGGGAAGAGTTTTCATGGTAGAATTGGCGAAAGAATAAGGGGTTTAGCAGCTCTATTGTTTTCAGGGCTAGGGTCCATTGTGTTGTTTGTTTTCTCAGCAAATCAGAGAAGACCTTGTAAGAGCTGCGTACTGCTTCCTTTAATATCGCTGATTTTATTATAAAATGTGTTACAGAATCTTCCGTTATACAATGTTATACCATTTATTTAAAGTCGAAGAATAGGTAATTGATTTCCGAGTAGCCTCATAATACTTTTTTATCACAGCTACCCCTACCCTATATATCTAACTGCAAAACATTATTGCTATAATTAATAACGTCGAGAAACAACAATTATTAACAATAGCTAGAAGGGAGTGTAACTACATATCGAAGAGAATGTCATACCGTAGGTAAGTCAGGCATTCGATCCTCAAAACGTCCTTTGTAGATGTGTCCATCCTGGCCTATAATCTCTGTTTCATCTCTACAAACAAAATAAAACATTCTTTGGACAAGGCTTTATTGCACATAAATTGTTTTAAAATAGTTGAAATCAAAGTACCAAAATTTGTATAAAATCCAAAACGTTTCGAGCTTTGCCCTTGTTCAGCGGATGTCTGTACGTTGTTTGCAAAGAGACAAAACTATTCAAACCTTTAATGTCGTGGCGTATTTAGTAGCGAACAGACATCCACTGAAGAAGGGTAGTCTGAAGTGTCAGCCACAGGGCTGGCGCCCACAGGGGCAGGGCGAGAAAGCGGCTTTCAGATTAGAAGAAGGGCAAAGCCGGAAGCGTTTGGGATTTTATATAAATTTTTACACTCTTTTTTTCAACAATTTCTAATTTTTCATGTATCCAACTGAGTGCCACGCAGCCACCGAACTTTCTAGTTATACTGCATATAGTTAATCAATGTAGTTTGAAAGCAAATTATTCCTGCGTTAGAAAGGTAATGTTTCTATTTCATTACGACTTAATGCCTCTACTGCTATCTCAGGTCCGTCTATATACCTTATTCGTACTAATTTTCGCGGGCACTTAATTTCGCGAATTTGGAACACGAATATTTCACGAGCATTAATTTTCGCGATTTTGCAAAAAATGATAAAATTTAGGGCATTTAATTTCGCGAAAATTGACAAAAGACAGACTTAGAAAACCGTTTTTTATTGAATGATCACTTAAATGACGATTGATTTGCAATCATGATTTGCAATTAGGTAATAGAAATAGCGTTTATAATCAGACTAATCAAGCAAATACTGCAAATCAATCAAATGCTAATGCAATATTGTACTTAATAAAAGTCAATTATAAAAATATGATTTTAAATACCTATGCCATACAGTTCTGTAATGATTATAAATGCTAAACACCCTTGAAACAGAACGAAACTATAAATGAATGAAGAAATGATGAAGAAAGTGCTGAAGTAGAAGATAAATAGACTGATGACAATTACCATGTAGCTATAAACGCAGTTAATCATTGATTAAAGCAATTATAGAAGTGTATTAAATTTCGCGTGTTTAATTTTCGCGTATCCTAATTTTAGCGAGTCTTTAATTTCGCGATTTTTTACAAATCGCGAAAATCGCGAAATTAAAGCCTCGCGAAAATTAGTACGAATAAGGTAGCAGTAGTTTGAAAGAAAATTATTCCTGTGTTAGAATGGTAAAGTTTCTATTTCATCACGACCAAATGCCTTTACTGCTTTCTCAGGTCCGTTTATACAGCAAGGTAAAACTTCGATAGAAGCTTAGAGCTGGATGAAAATAGTACTGCTTTGATACTTTTTTTATGATTTAGGGAAGACTTAAACTGCGAAAATTATCAACTTGAAGCAAATAAAGAGATTATAGAGAGTTAACTCCCTCGAGCACTCTACTTGAGGCAATTGTTTGTTTATTGGCATATTTTTGAATTTTCGTGAAATTTAAACAGTTGTTAATCTTGGAAACGTAAAGTGCACAGAAATATTGTTGTTATTTAGGATTTAGGGTCATTTATAGTTTCTGTTCATATATAGATCAATCAAGTGCCACATTGTTATTTTTTTTCTTAAAGTTGAGCTATTTTCGTGTTTCGCTCGGAGGCCGATGTAGAATAAACCGCTGTTTACGTTAATCTACAATCGTCGACAAAAAGTCTTTGGGACACTTCAATAAAAGCGCACTCTTGACTATTTCTTCAAGAATTATTAAACATTTCAGCCACCCGGTTAGTAGAAATGATCCCCTCCCCCCTCCCCCCTCCCCCCTCGGACAATGTTGTTTAAACTAGTTTTAAGCACCGAAATCAACTTTGGGAGGGGGTATTTAGCAAGAATTTCTCTTGACGGTTAAGAAAAGGTAAGAGCGTCCCAAAAATATTGTCGAAGATTGTAGATCTGAGAAACAGCTGAGCAAACTACAATGATGTATCTGTGGATTAAAAAAATATTGGACCTCTCGAGTGAATTGTTACTTTTTAACAGCGACGGCAATGTTTGTGATTTATTCGGGTCTCAGCGCAGCAAAATCCAGTACCAACCACGTGAAACTTAAATAAACCGTTAAAAATAAATATTATTTTGGATCAAACGAATTGCAATTTTATGACTGCTAATGTGAAGGCTTTTAAATAACCCCATATCGGAGAAATATATTTTTCGCACCAAACTCATCGCTCGGTTCTTACGGAGACAGCCTCTTAAACACAAATGAGTTGATTAACAGCCACCTCTCATCGCTCCTAGCCGCTAGGGAGAGGCCATGAGGGGCCATGAGGGGCCATGAGGGGCCATGAGGGGCCATGAGGGGCCATGAGAGGCGGCGGTATTCGCAGGCTATTGAAAGAAGACAGTTGGTAAATTGGAGGTTTACTTACCTCTGAGGAATTGGTACTGGCGACTCGTCCTCTCTGTAGTAATAATATTGACTAAAATAAAACAAAACAAACAGATCGATTGTGTCTGTACCCATATCGTGATTTTTATCCTGCATGCCCTACATGTAAATTATAGTACCTTAATTTAGTAAATATTTGTTTGCGTTCATCACTTTTGGCGATTTTTTCCTCCCATTGCAAGACAATAAAGCAAGTTCTTGGCCATAATCATGAAAACACGATATATCAGCCGATATATACACGATATATCAGCCGGGACAGTGTCCCTTTAACAACCAGACTTACTTGAATCTCGCCGTTCTTCTGTGAGGAAAAGTCACCGTGTGACTCCCTCCGCATGCGCGGGATGTTGTTGTGGCTACCTCCTGATCGTACGTGTATCCACTGTAAATAAACCAAAAAAAAAAACAAACGAAATAAACAAAACGAAATACCACTGATATTGTCAGGAAAGCTTCGGTCGCTTTCGAAATGGGTGGGCTCGATAAAGTGACTACTAAGGGCTGGTTTCCACTAGCGACGTAATCCGAAGCGGAGTCGGAGTCGGAAGCGTAAGGAGCCTTATGTTCTAGTGGAAATTAAAAAACGGAGTCGCAATCGGAATCGGAAGGATCAGAAGGTTTCCTTTTTCTTCCGATTCCGCTTCTGCTTCCGTCGCTTACTATCCGCTTCCGTCGTTTTGATTTCCACTAGATCGTAAGGTTCTTACGATTCCGATTCCGCTTACGTCGCTAGTGGGAACCAAGCTTAAAAGTACGAATTCAGTATCTTGGGCAGATAGTCCCTACCTAGTTCCCTTCTCCCCGACGACATATTAAGAGTAACATGTTTCCACGTAAAGGGTCCGTAAACATGTTTGTGGTTTTATTGTTTACATTGGCTGTTAATTTCGAAACACGTTTTCATGCCTGCCGTGCGTTTCTCAAAAATCCCGAAGACTTTTCGGGGCCGAAAGCGATTTTTAAAATTCAATCACTTTCAAGTGGAGGTGAACTTTAGACCGAAAACCGGTGCAAAATTTCTGGTCGACTTAACTTAAGATTTATTGCTTAGCTTTAGCTTGCACAAAAAAATAGCTTTTCGGGCCCGAAAAGTCTTCGAGAGTTTTGAAAGCGCACGCCTGTCTTACGAGACAGGCACAATAGAGCAGTTTTCAATTGTGTCGTAAAACCAAAACCAAAGTAATTACTCTGACCAATCACAGCAGTCGTAAACAATCCAATGAACCAATCAGAGCTCGAAGCAATTACATGTCGGCGGCGTCAAGCGCGGGAAAACGCGTGCGAGCAAGTCACGATTGGTTTTGCTTTTACTTCTGATTGGTCGAGAAAGTGGCGCGAGATTTTTTAGCCAATCAGAAAGCGCAGCAATGCAAAACCAAAGCAACTGTGTAATTACTGTCGACACCCAATTGAAAACTGCTCAAACACACGAACCAAACATAATAGAGCTCGAACTTGCTGTTGCATTACTTTGGTTTAATCTCACTTGTCAAGCCTGTTGGGAACGAAGGACAATGTATTGTTTAACAAGGAGACCACATTTGCGCTAACATGTTTCGTCTGGCTTAGATCCACAATACCGGGTCTTTCTGCATGTACCGGTATCCATGAACCACTCATTGTCTTCTATTGTTTGTGAGGTATTGTATTTTTGGTCTTGTTTTGCATTTGTATTATTGTCGTTCTTTGTTCCTTTTGTTTTACGTAATATGTGACCGGTACATGCAGAATCTACCACAATACCTTGTGAGGTAGTTTCAATCATCCGCAAAATAAACATGGTCGCGTAATGCGCCGCCTGATGCGAACACTTTTAACAGTGAAACACGTTTCATTCGTGATCAGACTTAACATGTTTCGCCCTGGTGTGAACACAGCATAATAGAGGTTCGCTTGTATATACAAGAATTACAAAATGAAACATTTTTATTATATAAACTTCAGTAAAATGATGTACAAAGATTTCTACCACTGAGAAAAATCATATCTAAACACATGTGAGGATATATGAATTTCATCTTCACGGTGAAGAGTAAGATATCAATATCTTTACGTTAGCTTATTATATATCAAACGAGATAAAAGGTGTTGGTCTATAAACGAAACACCTTCGGATATTCCTTGGAAAATCTTCGTCATATTTGGTAATCTTCGGAAAAATCGGAAAATGATCGGAAACATTCGTATAACCTTCGGAAAATTTTCGAAAATCTTCGGAAAATTGGAACTGAATCTTATTGAGACCAAACTATTTTTATAGCTTTTGACTCACTGATTAGGTAAGTTAGTTTCGCCAAGTTGAAGGAGCGAAACATTCCGCAGAAACACGATTCAATGGCTGGCTGCGTAACTGGAAAAGTAATAAAGTAAGGAAAAAAGCAGACTCGAGTTTCAGCAAATAATGTGAAATAAATTTAAATAAGAAGATTCCTTACCCTCGATGCACCTGACGTATTTGATCGAGTTCGTATGTAGTATAAGGACGACCAGACCGGGACGGAGGCAGACCAGGAGACTGTGGCAGAGCGGGATTGGGACTGCGGAAAAAAAAAGCGCCAGTCAGTACATAACAGGATATCAGAGAATTAACTGTGGTACATTTTAGTCCCGACAATAACCCATCAATTTCCTGCTGAACGTTAGCCCTAGGGACTATACAAGGCAAAGAAAAAATATTTGACCTCTGTAGGACTCGAACCCACGACCTCCGGATTAGATCTTCCGTCGCTCGACCTCGCCTCGCCGTGGTAAATCGTGGCAACGAGAATGTGAAGGGTACAATGAATGTTGAGCCATGCAGCACAAGCGATACAAACAGCAAATCAGAGAATTAACTTTGTGGTAAATTTTAGTGCTGAGAACAACCCATAAATTTCCTACTAAGTATGAGCCCCAGTAAAGCAATGGGGCAGTTTCTTGGTGTTGTTGAAGTTGTGATCACTGTGTCGATATTTCATTGATTTTACATGAAGTGTTTTTTTTAACTGTTTGACATATAACCCGGATGTATGTTTGTTTGTGTGATTTAGATTAAAGTTAGCCTTCAAGTTGTTTGGTTCTTTCTTTAGCTAGCCTTCAAGTTCTGTTTGGTTCGTCTGGCCAAACACATCGTTACAATCACCAATATTACGTAAAACAAAAGATTCAAAAGACAATTAACAATACCCACACCACAACACAACACAACACAATAGCTTGCCAATAGTTTCCGCAACACTACGAAATACTCGGAAATGGGGACCACAATTATTTGACAAGCCGCTGGGGACTGGGACAAAAAGACGGCAAATGCCTTTAACTTTAGCGCTGACAATAAAAGAAAGCTACAGTCGTTGGTGGTGTAGTCCCATCGGACTTAGGCTCCTAGAGCTGTACATCAAAATGTTGGATATTTCACGATCAGTTTTCCATTGAGTGACGAAAGTAGGTTTGTTTTTGTAATTGCTACGCTTTGTGATTGGCTAAAACTCGCGCCACTTTCTCAACTAAAACCAGTTATGACTTGCTCTCACGCGAGTTTTCCCGCGCTTGGCACCGGCTACATGTATTTGCTTCGAGTTCTGATTGGTCCATTGGATTGTCTTCCTCTGCTGTGATTGGCCAGAGTGATTGCTTTGGTTTTGAAAACCACTCTAACAGTCACACTACAGCCGCTAAAAAAAATCACTAACTATCATAAGTAAAGTCGCGCACCCGAGCCAGAAGGCTCATAACGGCCGGAGCTTAAACCCGGTTTCTATAGCATGAAGCGACTAGGAATATTGCTACAACCCCCTGGATGGGATGCTAGTCCATCGCAGGGTTACCCCCAGCATTTTGTCGCCGGTACCCATTTATACACCTGGGTGGAGAGAGACAGTGTGGAGTAAAGTTTCTTGTCTAAGGAAACAACAAGACGGCAGAGACCAGGCTTCGAACCACCGACCTTCAGGTTGAAAGTCCGACGCGCTAACCACTACACCACCGTGCCGCCCACACTAACTATCATAGTTAGGAATTATTTCAGCGGCTCTACTGTATCCTCCATGAACTACAAATCTCTCTGTATCCGAAAATGCATAAAATAGATTTTTCGGTATAGCAACTTTAGAGTGTATGTTAGACGATTTAGTTTCTGTTTTTGTCTTTAAAGTTAGTGAAATACTCACTGGCCGGGTACCATGTCAACAGGTCTGTCACAGGAAATACAATGGAATCTGAGCAATGCCCTGAAAAAGAAAACAATGTTATTATTTATTCGCTTGGCACACATTGAGAGAGAATTAAGGTAAAAGAGTAATGTCCCACAAGAGCCACAGGTGGCCCACTTAGCTGGAGCTTAACCTGGTTTCTGTAGCATGAAGCAACTAGGAATATTGCTACTCCCCCCTGGATGGGATGCTTGTCCACTGCTGGGTTATCCCCAGCATTATGTCGCCGGTACCCGTTTATACACCTGGGTTGAAGAGAGACAATGTGGAGTAAAGTTTCATGTCTAAAGAAACAACACAATGGCAATGTACCCATTTATACACCTGGCTGGAGAGAGACAATGTGGAGTAAAGTTTCTTGTCTAAGGAAACAACACACTGGCAATGTACCCATTTATACACCTGGGTGGAGAGAGACAATATGGAGTAAAGTTTCTTGTCTAAGGAAACAACACACTGGCAATGTACCCATTTATACACCTGGGTGGAGAGAGACAATGTGGAGTAAAGTTTCTTGTCTAAGGAAACAACACAATGGCAATGTACCCATTTATACACCTTGGTGGAGAGAGACAATGTGAAGTAAAGTTTCTTGTCTAAGGAACCAACACGACGGCCGAGACCAGGCCTTGAACTACCGACCTTCAGTTTTGAAGTTCAACGCGCTGACCAGTACACCACCGCGCCTTCACATTGAGAGAGAGGTACAGCCTACTTACTTGCGGAATCCAGCAGCAGGATCATCATTCAAAGGTAAATCGACATGTTTACACTTCATGCCCTTTATCTTCTTTTCTATAAGTGAAAATAGAAAGTGTCAATCACGGTAAATAGCAAGCAAACGCATCAGCAATTACGTCATCGTTCCAAATGGCCGCCATCTTGAATCGACCATCTTGGACTTTCATCATGTTAAATAAGCGCCAAAATTAATCAAAAGAAAAAGAGAATGCTAAAATGAGCTTTAAATTGTGAAATTTACCACAAGCAAGTTACAAATGTCCCGTTAAAACGTTAATTTAAGCGGAAAACAAAAACGAACAAAAATCTGTCACATCAAAATGTTTCCAAATAAATTTCAGAAACAGTTAATTAAGTTTGATGGGTATCGATAAAGTCAAACGTTCAAAGTCAGCGCGGACACTTTCCGTTGCTTCGGATCCTGTGGTACTCACCAAAGTAGTCTTTAAGCGGATTCAGTTCCAATCTGTCAAGCTTTTGATCAATATCCGCAGCGAGTCGATCCAGAGCATCCTTTAGCGCTGATTCCTGGTACATATAAACAAACAAATTGTATATAAATTATCCAACCTTTCTCTGGGATAAATCGATGTTTATGAAAAACGTTTTAGTCTTAAAAGGCCACTGTCCCGGTTGATATGTCGCATTTCCATGATTATAGCCAGGAACCTGCCTTAAGCTTTCTTTATTGTCTTGAAAAATGAAGGAAAAATTACCGGCTAAAAAAAGTCAAAATTCTACGCGAATGGCAATTAAATTGATGAACTGTAATCCACTTCAATCCTTGCAATCCTGCACGTCATCTCCAAACTACTAGTTTTGTTTTGCTCTATATGATCCTTTCATCTTAGAGCAGTTTTCATTTGAGTGTCGAAAGGAATTAAACAATTGCTTTGGTTTTGCATTGCTACGCTTTGTGATTGGCTAAACAATCTCGCGCCACTTTCTCGACCAATCAGAAGTAAAACCAAAACCAATCGTGACTTGCTCGCACGCGTTTTCCCGCGCTTGGTAGCAGCTACATGTATTTGCTTCGAGTTCTGATTGGTTCAACGGATTGTCTGCGAGTTCTGTGATTGGCCAGAGTATGACACTCAATGGAAACGCGCTCTATGTTGTGTATTTGGTGGCATTTGGTGATATAACATGGAAATAGGGTACCCTAAACGAAATTGTGTTATTTCAGCGATACAGTGTTCCTTTATGGAGCGATTATGCAGTTCAATTTGAATAAAATAGTAAGAGTTTGAAAGAAGGGATGGAAGAAAGAAAATAAATTTTGGAACACCAACAGTGTCCTAGGTACTAATTATTATTCACTTCGTATTCTAATTTTTAAACTTCATTAAATCTCCAATATTTACAAATCCGCCGATTTTTTTTCGCACCGGAGCTGTATTTGAGCTTCCTTATTTGTATCCCAACTATTTTCCATATTTTTTTAATAAAAAAATTCTATTTTTGAGGTAGAATTCTCGCCGCATCAAGAACGCAACGCTAGAAAGCTTGACAAAAAAAAAATAGCCAATGACCGCACACGAAATTTGCCAGTTATTGTAAAATGCGATATCATTGTTGCTTGCCAGGTTATAACGCTGGTGAGGATGCCTTAGAAAATAAAGCCTATGACACAAGGTTCAACATTTGTTGATCAACACATGTTGCAATTAACGGCTGTTGAAAGAAAATAGAGACAGGCCCCATTCTCTGTTTTCGAATTGCCCATAATACACTTTGTTTGCACCACAAATTTTGCATAAACTATTGTTTGTAAATGCTCTTGGGAGGACTGCATATTCTCAAGAGCATTTCAAAACAATAGTTTAGGCAAAATTTGGGGACAAACAAAGTGTATTATGGGCAATTCGAAAATAGAGAATTCACCACTTTAGAAACGAGAAAGAAACTGGGCCGAGTGAACTATCGCAATGACTTCTGGGACTGTTACTGGGGACAGAGACAAAAGAAGCGTCCCATGTAACTATCCCAGAAGTCGTTGCGAAAGTTCACTCGACCCAGTTTCTTTCTCGTTTCTAAAGTGGCGAATTCCGAAGTGTTTTCTACTCATTCAACGAGTTGCAACATTGTTCAACATTTGTTAAGGAACAAATGTTTAACAATGTTAATTATACGCTTTACAATCCAAGAAAGAAGGAATGGTGTATGTAGCACATACCTGTCCCTCAAGTCTCTGTAAGAGATCCTGTAATGACTGGTCCAAACCTCCTATACCCTGATCAAACTTTGTTCGACTCACTAAGTTGTCTATCGCCCGCTTGTCCGCTTTCTGTAAAAGAATTAAAGCAATAGTAATGTTAGCTGTCCGGGTGCATACAGCACATAATCACATCTAAACAGACAAACGAAGATTCTTTTTTTTTAAAAAAAAAAAAAAAACCCTTTTGCTGTCTTATACCTTATGATAGAGCAGATTTCAACTCGCAATTGCCGTGCTTTGGTTTTGCAGTTAGCTGCAGTTGCTACGCCTTGTGATTGGCTAAACAATCTCGCGCCACTTTATCAACCAAAGCAAAACCAAAACTTATCAAGAAGCAAAACCAAAACTTATCTGTTTTGATTGGTCTGTTTTGATTGGTCAGAGAGCATGATAACTTTGGTTTTGGTTTTACGACACTAAATTGAAAACTGCTCCATATGACCTAACTATGCCAGTTGCATTTTTAATTTTTGCTGTATATATTTATTTATTTTTCATTTTATATTTTAGACTGACAATTTTGCAAGCTTGTAGCTTTGATTTGCATCCTGCATTACTAAATGTACGATCAAGACTCTTACTACAGCAATCTCCGTTATTAGAAGCCCACGGTAGAGCAGACATAACATACCAAGTCCATTTCCATGGCAACTTGTTCCTTATCAGCTTTAGTCTCCTGTAGTTTGTCAGCGTAAGTATATAAAGCCTGTAGGTACATCAGAAAATAACTGAGTAAGAGAAACCTTAAACCTGTAACAGCGTCCAGCTTACAAACAAGATCAAAGAATCCTAGAATTCATTTTGCAAAACGATCAGCGCCACAAAAGTATTGCTCGCCAGCTTGTAATTTATTTTGGTCTAAGTTTTCTTGGTGGATGAAATATTACATATATGGTCATCTCCACCATCAGAAATTTGACTTAACGTCTGGGTAATTCATTCATATGATATGGGCAGATTTTATACTTAAAAGGATGAGATTTGCCAAAGATGGGGAATCTGATCGATCTGATTGATCAAAATTCTTGGCCCAAGCTAAGGTGGGGATTTTGAAAAAAATTCTTCACCAAGACACATTTGTCCGGCATCCCTCCCTAGTCCTCCCTCCTCCCTCCTCCCCTGGAAGGCAACAGGAGCTCGCAAATTCCGGTAGTAACATACGGTGCGCTAACTTTTCCTGCCGGGGAAATATTAAATAAATGTGTCAATACAATGCAATGCAATGCAACGCAACGCAACGCAACGCAACGCAACGCAACGCAACGCAACACAACACAACACAACACAACACAACACAACACAATACAATACAATACAATAAAGTTTATTAGGTTCCTTAATGGGATCTTCATACCTAATTTAAAATGAATACCTAATTTAGTAAGTTAGTCTTAGTTTCCAAGATTGTTTCTTTACAAGGCCCTGACAACATTCTACATCATCTGCATAAATTTCTTAGTAGGATACCTCTGAATATTACACTGATGAATATTGCACCAATGAATATTGCACTAATTAATATTGTACCAATGAATATTACACTAATTAATATTGCACCAATGAATATTACACTAATTAATATTGCACCAATGAATATTACACTAATTAATATTGTACCAATGAATATTACACTAATTAATATTGCACCAATGAATATTACACTAATTAATATTGCACCAATGAATATTACACTAATTAATATTGCATCAATGAATATTACACTAATTAATATTGCACCAATGAATATTACACTAATTAATACTGTACCAATGAATATTATACCAATGAATAATGTACCAATGAACTCACATCAATATGTTTCTGTTTCCTGTTGTGTTCCTCTATTAGTTCCTTTGTCGTGTTACTTAGTCTTTCCTGTTCTCCTTGAAGTTCTGTTAGCAGGCTTCTTAACGCAGTAAGTGCTTCACCGTCCTAAAAACAAACAGTTTATTAAATTTCTTTTCTTTGCCATTATTATAGTCAAGCCTTGCGGACCTAAGACAGGCAGACCTAAGGTGACCTGGCATGGAAAAATGGAAAGAGAACTGAAGGAGCGTGGCCTCACGCTCGAAACATCTAGACGGCAGGCAGAAGAACGGCAGCAGTGGAGGACCATTACGGAAGCCCCATGTGCCACTGGGCACTCTGGGTCCTGAAGAAGAAGACGAAGCCTTGCGGACACCTCGCTATTATGTAACGGAGTTAAAGACTCGGCAAAAGTTTATGTAGGAGAAATACCTGAATTACAAACCCTTGCTCTTAATTATAAGGCCCGCTTAAAGGGTTCCAACATTTGGTCCAACATTCATCCAACATTTTCTTGGACAGCATGTTGCGACCATTTGAACAGGTAGTCGAACATTTGTTGAATGTATTGAAAAATGTTGGAAGCTTGCCCTAAACGTAAATCGCATCTCCATAAAAAGCTATTAGATTTTAAAACAATCAACAGTTGTTCTTGCTGGGGCACTGGCGAGGGAAATTAGTTAAACAATCGACAGTAAAAACATAAACTTACAGAGCTACGCGTTTTAAGGCCCAAGTGGAAGGCAAGAGTGTCGCGGAAATGAAGATCGCGTTTAAAAACAATGCTTAATAGACTTGTTTCTTCTATGAATGGCCTTATCTCCAGGAAACCAGGAGACCAATAGACGACTTAACAGGTTCCGTCTAGGATTGTAGTATCCGTTACTTTCAATGATGGTAAAATTATTAATTTTAATGCCGCGCATCTTTAACATTAGATTTCGATAAATTGTGTTATTTTAACTCTAGTTTGTCTTTATTTATTTTTTGTCTTCAGTTTCATTTGTCTGATTGTTAAGGCTGTTTAGAGCAGTTTTCAATTGAGTGTCTAAAGTAATTACACAATTGCTTTGGTTTTGCATTGCTACGCTTTGTGGTTGGCTAAAAAATCTCGCGCCACTTTCTCGACCAATCAGAGGTAAAACCAAAACCAATCGTGACTTGCTCGCACGCGTTTTCCCGCGCTTGGCGCCGCCGACATGTAATTGCTTCGAGCTCTGATTGGTTCATTGGATTGTTTACAACTGCTGTGATTGGCCAGAGTAATTACTTTGGTTTTGGTTTTACGACACTCAATTGAAAACTGTTCAAACTCATTTATAATTCATCAAGTTTGAACAAAGAAAATCCTAACCATGACAGTGTCTTGAGAACCTGATTTTAATTAGCAAAAATTTTTGGCGATTTTATTCTTTCATTTTCTCTGAATTTAATGATCAGTTTAAGAAGCCATACAAACACTCGCATGTTTCATGTGTGTTTCATCAGGTATCTAAACACCTAGAAATCCGTTAAAAAAAAAACTCGGGTGCGCCTTGTTTTTTTTTTTTTTCAACCCACTTGTCAGTGTTTTGATATCCTGGTGAAACACTCTTCACTGCTTAAACAGTTGCCATGGTAATAGTAGTGGTACTTCCGTTATTTTTTCTTCGAGTGCCACCTATCCTTCTCGCCCCACAATCTGGACAGTTGGAAAAGATTATAGTATCATGTAAACCTGGAACAAGTAATGACCGTGACCACTCAATCCATGCAAACGACTGTCAGTCATTTTATTTCCAGCCAAATATCCTCACACTCAGCAAGGGTGCTAATTTTTGGGCAAACTTTAATGTTAAGGCTCCATCGAATCAATTTAATACATTCATTCTATGTCCACCCGTAGTTTAATATGTCCAGAATTTCTCGCAAGTATCGTTTAACAAATACTTCATGACATATTTGACAGAGTTATTTGTGATTTTTATAACTTCACATGTGACAGAATTATGTGTGTTATGTTTAACTTTTACAGATGGTAGTTTCCTGAGTAGGAAATTCCAATATCACATAGCAAATTTTTAAATATTGTTATTATTACTAGTTTAGTATGAGTTAGCAAATTAATCTACCCAGGAGGCGGGTGTCTGAGGATGTAGCAAGAGAATTCACGGCGTTTTAATTCACGTGTTGCCTCGAGAGTTTTAAGTGTTTATTTTATACTGGATACGTGAGTAGTTTTACCTTTATCTTTCCAGCATTTGAAGACGGAGATTTCGGAAGGTTTTCTGTCATCTTCTTAAACTTTAATAGTAAACATTTACGTTAGATACAACTTTTATAGCAAGCGGGTATAAATATTTTTATTTATTTATTTCTCCGTGAGTGTACTTTAACTAAAAGGTGGATTCATATAGCATTTATCAGTTTAACAGTAATATTTAATAGGCAATTTTTCTTTAATTCAGATTTACCATCGATCAATCAGGTTTGGTTTCACCCTTCATATTTAGAATTTTTTTTTTTTGCAATATTCGATCGTATTCGATAGTTATCATTTTACACTTAATACAACTATAATTTACCAAAGTGACGATAAATTCTGCAAATTTATGCATTTTCCTAAACGAAATAGTGGGTTGATTTACTCTTCATATTAAATACTTAATTCTTTGCATTAGAACAACACAAGTATATCATTTATTCCTATTTTAAACGATCTAGAGTTAATTACACACACCAACCTTCTCTAGCTGGTTATTAAGAAGACGAAGACCATCTCTTAAAGTTCTGATCTCTCGTTCTGTGTCTTCTTTTAATCGATCCTCGGTTCGCTGTAGTCTTGACGGTAACTTGAATTTTATTGAATGACACTATCAGTCGGTTTCATATTACAATTATAAAATACAGTTTACTGCCCGTTTAGACTGTTTTATAAATCCCACAGAAATATACCGGAAAACATTAAGAAATGATAATTTTTTTATTCTTTAATCAATGTTTATAGCCTGTTTGGTTATAGGGACTATGGAAAAGGAATTTCAGTACCAAAAATTTAATTTCTAATTTTTATATTTTCCCACGATCAGTTTTATATGACCTTCCTATTAAAATCATTTTTATTTCAACAGGAACGTTTGCATTCCTCTTACAAATTCAAGTTTTCCATATAAAAGTTGTAATACAGGTACATGTACATGTATAACTACAGTTGTAAATCAAATGCAAAAGGTAATTTTAATTTAATTAAAGAAAGAAAACATTCCTACTAAATTAATCAAGTTAGGCTGGGTGAGATCTCAACAAACTTTGAGAATGACGCTGGCATCCTCATTAGAGATTGAAGACTGGATTATTGTTAAACTTCACGACCATTTGCAAACTCAAGATAAATTATTATGATAACCTCTAGACAGAAAACAATAATTACTTTATTGGAAGAAAATCATTAGATTAATTTACTTTAATAAAAAGATTAGTTATAGCCGAATCAATGTAACGTTTTATGTATTTACCTGGTCGTTGAACTCTTTAAGCTGATTGATTGTTTTTTCCAAGTACTTTAGCTTATTAAGTTGATCCAGAAGATCGTCAGGAATCATTTGAAGCTTGAACATTTAGTGAAACATTGCACTTTTAGTGTTATAAACAGCATAATCATATTTGTACGAACATATATGTCAATGTCACTGTATAAACTGCACATACACAGGGAACTCAACAAACCAAATTCACCATGTCCCGGCTTTATTCTCTTAAAATTAAATAAAAAGAAAGAATCGCCAAAAGTGATGAACAGAAAGAAATATCAACTTCAAAGACAAAATAACGACTAAAAAGCTCAAAATTCCACCAGAATGGAAACTTTGATTTCCTGACCGCCTGTCACGAAATCAAAATTGATGAACTGTAATCCACTTCCATCCTTGCAATCCTGCACGTTTTCTCCAAACTACTGCTTCTGTTTTGCTCTATATATTTTTTTTATCCAGTTTAGTTGTATATTTGTGGTATTTGGTGATATAACATGGAAATTAAGTAAACAAAGCAAAATTGTTCTTTCAGCAGGACAGTGTCTCTTTAATTGGAAAGTCATTTTTATGTTTATTTCGATGATAGGAATATTTGTCTCCATCCAGCTAATAATTTTCGATCTGTTCCGATGCTTATAGTAAAAAACATGCCAAACATATTACGAACAAAATCTTTTCTTCCGAAAGAGTTATGCTGAAGTATGATTTCCATTTTTTTTTAAGGCAGCTTTTTGCCTCCAGAAATTTTCTTTTGGTCTTTCTGAGAACGAATATAGCATTTTTCATCCTCTCTAAAAAGTCAGGCGTAGTTTTTACTTGGTCCGAAAAACGGCAGTTTATATTTCCGGCTTGAGAACCTTAACTTTTCATCTAACAAATATAGTAATCCGAAAATCTGAGGGCCTGACGTATTAGCTTATGAGGGGTGTGTATAGCTAAGATATAATCGAAGGGCTCTAAGAACTATCTCATGAATACGAAACAATTAAGAGTAAGTCCACAGATCGGTTTCATTTTTATACTGAGTTTGAAGTCAAAGAATTGAAGAGTAAAACAGATTTTAAACGACCAAAACATCTTAGCGTGACATAAATATGCATTGTGTGAAACGAGACTGTCTAGACAACTGAATGATGTAATTACACTGGGGAATAAAAAAAGTTTACTTATTCAGATACAACAATCACCTTTTAACACGTAATACACTGGGAAATTAAAAAAGTTTACAAATGACAGAACGAGTAAAAATTTGCATATCTGTCCCTGTGTACTATAGCTCGTTCAACGCTTTGCGTATTCACGAGATAAAAATGAACAATTAGAATTAAATCGACGACAATTTTATATTGCTATTATCAATTTAACTAAACTCGTACACCATACTTCATACCAAAAATGGTTAAAGAGTCTCGCCAAAACAGCAAAAGTAAGGTAAGTTTAGAAATATATTGTTAAAGATTAAAGGTTAAAGATACGGGTTAAGTTTACTTGGCAGTTAACAATTAGTTTAGAATTTCAAAATATACCATTAAATTAGATTGAAGGTTAATGATTATGATTAAGTTTCATTTACCAGTTAGAAGTTAGATTAGAAATATGTTGTTAATAACACAAAGTGCATTTTTAATTTATAAATTGTTATACATTTAATGCTTACAGTATATATAAGCTTATTTTAATACCTTTTCATTGTGGTAGCTCAGCATATCAGAGACTTTTTTAAGGCTTTGCAGCTGCTCTCTCATACTTTCAATCTCAAAAAGTTCAAATTTTCAAATCATCAATGTCTTAACATTTAAAATCATTTTGACTAGAAAAATAAGAACTAGTGGAATGTATTTCTGTATGTTTGATTTCAAATAAATCACAAGAACATTTCAAACCTAACTCTTTTTATAGTAACTAGCAAATGGATAAAGCTTGACATAATGTTTACACACCACAAAACTTTTTGTTTATTTTCTCTTTTGTGATCTGTTTGAAATCAAACACACAGAAAAAATTGAATGTCGACCTGACTTGGAGAAGATCGCTTAAAAGCTGATAAAAAATGTAGGTGTGACCATGATTAAAAAACACCTTCAGCTTACAAGTGGCTAAATATTTCAAAATGTACTTATAATAACATGTTTGTACTGAAGATGTTTATAAAATTAATTCACTTTTTAAAAATAATGTTAATTTATAATAATTAATGATTATTTATTCACAATTAAACATGTTTCTTATTATAGTTTTGCTTGTAGTTTACCTTATAGTTTTCATTGTTACAATGTAGATTTCATTTTTAAGGGATGAATACTAGTGGTCAATATTGTAATGACATAAAAATGTAGCAGCCAATTTCTGGGTTGATCCAAATTATACATGTAGCTACAAAAGTATCAGGATTAATAGAATTCTCTAAAAAAAACAAAGCATTCATTAGTCTTACAGTGATTCCAAAATAAGCATAAATAAATATGTGCAAGATATCATCTAACAATTAAAGTGCCCATAACATATATTTTTTTATTTTTTATCTGAAACTAGACATTACTATAAGAACTTCTGTGAAAAAATTTTGCGATTAAGTTAAAACGCGATTTTTTTTAGATTTTTTTTAAAACACTCAAATTTGCCGCCATTTTGGCACACCATTCGCATTAGTCTCCTCTCGGTCCCTCTTGGTTAACAAAGGATCCGTGACGTAGATTAAGGAACATGTGACTTCAAACAAAGGAACATGTAACATCAAACAAAGGAATTGTGATGTAGATTAAAGAACATGTGAGCCCGTTGGCCTTCTTAACAGCGGGACGGGTATACCGCCAAAAAATAGGATTTTGAAGATTTGAAATATTCATAAAAAATCGCGTTTTGTGCAAAGCGTGAAATTGTTTCGCAGAGGTTCCTTGTGTGATGTTTACATTCAGATGAGAAAATAAAAAATTAAACTTTATGGGCACTTTAATAAGTATAGTCATTTACGTTTTATGCAGTACATAAGTTTAAGTATTTGACTTTGTTTTTAGGAATTTACAGTGTAGTTCAATTAGGAATAGATGTATATAATCATTTATATGTTACCTGTTGCTTGTTACTGTTAAGTAATGAGAGTCCTTCCCTCAGTGATGCTAACTGTGCTTCAAGATCAGCTGGGATGGTTTTCTTTAAATTTATAAGTTAATATTTGATATTTTTAATATTCAACTTTAGTATGTCACTAGGCAACAATCAAATTGACATAAAAACATGATAGATAACTTACAGTAAGATATTAACAATAATGATAATAATTATACATCGTATATTAATGATTAGATATTAATAATATTAATACTTATTATTGGTGTAATCATTTTAATCAGAAGAATACTAATACAAGAATACACCTGGCATAAAAATTCTAAATTTACATCTTCGGATAACATTTTGAACAATTACAGTATTTGTTTCATTTAATTGATCCAAAATGCCAATTATATATATCCTTTTTTTATTAATTGATTCCAGTTTATAATTTTACAACAGAAAAAAATGAAGTTGTGGTAGTTATTTTAAGATATTTCAGATTTTTTTATTTTATTTTACTTTTTTATTAGAAACAAACTTTTTACTAGAAACAAACTGTACAAACTCAGTAGTTTCCAACTTGGCCAGTTAGTTTTTTTGTTATATATTTATTGATTAATTTATATTCCTAGCATTTACTAATTATTATTATTTCATAAAATAATTGAACACAGCTTGTATGAAATGAGAGCATCAACAGGTAATTCTTAATAAGTTATTAAACCTGGACAAATTTGTAGAATTTTTGTGAAGGAAGATTATTAAGTTACATTTGCAGACAGAGGTTCTGTCCATTTACATGTAACTCGTGGTTATTGATTTGTTTTCTTACCTCCTCTTTCCACTTATTTATTGCATCAAGTCCATCTTTTAACCGCTTTAGCTGCTCAAGAATGTCATCTGGAACATCTAGTAAAACAACAAGGCATGGATATTGAATAAAAAAATGGAACAAATTATCCTGCAAAGGTTTTAACAGCAATCCACCATTGGAAAAAAGATGGCGGCTGTTCATTTTACCACAATACCTTGCGGACCTAACACAGCACATAAGGCACAAAGAAAGCCATTTTTTTAGAATATTTGTTCCAGTACTAAGGACAATGTGTAGACCAGGTTTGAAGATTTTATAACTTTTCTTTACATTTTTATGAACGTTATTAAGGTTTTTGTGCGCTAAGAATTAATTATGGGTAAATGTACCAGTCACCATCTTTTTTCCTACCGAGGATTAAGTTATCTCTTTTCCAAATGTGAAAACAACAAGAGTTGAAAGTTTCAGTCATTACCAGAATGACAGTCACATGACTTGTTTCCTTTTCAGTTCTTCATTTTATAACCTGCATGATATGCCTTTTAGATTTCTCAAAACATTTCTACCTTGCATTCTAATTGATGGCAATTACACAACATGATATCTTTTAAACAAATAACACAATTGAGTTCAGGCCTTAATCGTAGCTCAGTGGTAAAAGTGCTTGCACTGAAGCGGCAAAGGTCAAGGGTTCAAATCTCATCGAAGCCTGAACATTTTTTTCAGGCTCCACTTGCAACTGCTTTGGTTTTTTCATTAAACTTAGTGATGATCCCTTCCTCTTTAATTCTTCATTCTGCAGTTCATTCATTGAATTAATCTCATATACTGTACTATCACATAAAATGAGATCTGAAAAGTATGTAGCCCCCACCCAATAACCTATATGCAAGTCTCAATGCAATTAGAAGCATCTTTATTAAATTCAATAAAGATTTCTTGGTGCAAGTTTATAATAATATGAAATTTGTACCAATTTACATATATTTTATTCATAAGAATACCCATTAAACATAATTATAATTATGGTTTGCATCTCTCATCTGAACTGTGAACATTTCAAAAAAACACTTCTAAATGCGGTCAACTGCCCCTTATGAACACCTCTGATTGTCAGAGGGTGAGCCGGCTGTTAAACATGTGCTGGAATTGACTTATATAATATAATTATTATAATGAATGAAGCCTATAATAGGCCTACTAATAATACAATAATTTACACCAAGTGAATGTCCTACAGGTAGCATGAACTGCAGTTAAATAGCTCCCTTCTCACCTGGTCTCTTCCTAAGTTCTTCCAGATCTTCAAGGTTAGCTTTTTTGGGCATTTGTTCCTGTAAATTTATATCAATTATAATTATTAGAAATTACTAATAAACTTACTGACACTTCACTGTGTAAACAATTCTAACACATTACATGCTGTTGGAGGTATAAGACGTGTCAATCCCCAAAATGGGATGTTCAGGAAAATATTTACATTGTATTTGTCCAAGTCTTATAATATACTTGAAGTCAAACATACAATTATTGCAAAAACTAATGATAAAAGGCAACAGTGTTTTCGGTGTCTGTCATGACACCATTATCAAGTTAAATATGGTTGAATTGTCCTTAATACATTCATACACATACAACCTTTATTTATAAATACATGATAGAAATTCAAAGCTACAGCTTGTGGTGTCGTGTAAATGTTCACTACGATTAGCATAATAATCTGGGAGTGAAAGGGCTAAACAAATGATGTATGGATATTTACAAACCTCTAAAGCATCCACTTGTTCAATTAACACCTCATGTCTATCCATTAGTTCACCAATTTGTCTCAATGCTTCTAGTGCTTCAGGGGAGGGGTGAGGGGGGCTTGGTGTCCTGGGTGGAGGTGGGCTGGGGGGTCTTGCTTTGGGTGTTGATGCTCTTGACTTAGCAGACGGGGCACGACTTCTTCTTGCATTTAAAGCTTCCTCAAGTTGTGGCCATTTAACATAAATGTCCAGATTATCAAGATCATCCTTTGTGGGAAGTTCATCTACTTGTTTTTTGAGATTTTGCTGAAACAGAGGACAGGACACTTGATTATCAACCAGATTACATTAGCTTAAATAATATTGAGGGTTCCCCACAATTAATACAAGTAAACACCAGAGCACAATCAACTGTACATGTGTAATAATTTGGTAAAAAAAGTAAAGTCACACACAAGCTACAGGTGGCCTACTCGATCAGCTGGAGATTAACCCTTTCACTCCCGGAGAGTCAATTATGGAGACATGTAGTGTATAGTTCTAACTTTTGGGTCTCTGGACAAAATCCTGTGATGTGACCATTCAAATGAAACCTCTTCACCAGTTCTTTTGCATGGTACCATTTGTTTTTCAACATTTTACAAAATGAAATTTTGGATTTTTCTTGAATTTTTATTTTTGGCACTCTTGGGAGTGAAAGGGTTAACCCAGTTTCTGTAGCATGAAACAACTAGGAATATCGCTACTTCCCCCTAGATGGGATGCTAGTCCATCACAGGGTTACCTGTCAGCATTTTGAAACCGGCACCCATTCATACTTCTGGGTGGAGAGAGACAATGTGGAGGAAAGTTTCTTATCGAAACAACAAGACGGCCGAGACCGTGCCTGAGAAGAAACATCGACCTTTAGATCTGCAGTCCAACATGCTAACCACAACACCCCCGTGCCTCCGCAACTAATAATTAAATATGGATTAATTATAACTGTTACCGCCATTCTCCTTACCAAATCCTTTAGCAAATCTTCCAATCTCTTCTTCTCCTGAGAGTTGTCTATGAATAACATCACAACAAGCATTAAAACTGGTAACTAAAGTGAAGTACATTGATTTCATTTGAACTTGGGTGTATATTTTTTGTTATATTTTATTACAGTATTATAAATAATATTATCATTATCATTTCTTTACTGATCAAGCACAGCTTATACATGTAGCTTGTTACATTTTTTTTTACATTGCATTGTCAGTGTCATTAGTAAGTATCCTGACTATATCCACAGTATAAATTATTTTTTTTTGTCTTGGCACAAAGCATTAATGTACCTGCTAGGGACAAAACAGTCCCACCAACCCAAGATTTGTGTGCATCAATGAAAGTTTGCAAACATACATGTAAATCCACTCTGACTGTTTGGACAGCCTTCTTACTTTGTGTAAGCGGCTCAACAAAACCATCTAATATTCATTTGCAAACAATTTTACCCAATTTTCACAAAATTTTAAACCCTGCAAAAATAATAGGCATACAGCACACCTGAATTACGTACAAGAAACAGGTGCTGGATAACCAATCCCATTCGAGAATTTGTTGATACACTGTACGATTATATTGGGGGTATAGAATGGTAAATTCGAGACTTTGCGAGACTGCGAGACCCTTGTTTAAAAATTTGAGATCGAGACTTTAGCGTTTCTATCAAATCCAAGCCCTAGACTTTACCTCTAAAAAAACCCCAAGTCCGAGACTCCAATTGCTGGAAAATGTCGGGTCGATAGTACTAAAACAACTAAAACAGCTTAAAACATGACTGAAATCTTCAACGGAAGCTGAGATTTCAAGAAAAATTTACGCGACTCTGAGATCCAAATTATCAAAATTCAAGACTTTGAGACTTCGAAAATTATGGCGAGCCAGAGATTCCGAGACTCCAATTTCAAATGCTGAGAATTCGAGACTCGGTGAATATTTTCCGAGACGTGTCATTTCCGATAGACCATTCTATACTCCTTATTTGTATAATAATTTTCATTGATCATGTGTTGTACCGGCATGCTGCAACCATTCTGGTTTGAATTTCCTTCCAACTATATGGTTTTACACAGTCATGCACACGAGCAAATGAACCCATTTATAAAATTGATATTTTATAGGAAGCACATTCAAAATGTTATAAAACTAATATTCCTACCAATGCTTTCCAATGCTGTAATTCTCTCACTGAGATTTGCATTCAGTTTCTCCAGCTGCAAGATAAAATATACTTATTAGAAAACAAAATTTATATGCACTGTAGCATGTGTTTTGGAGGTCTTACAATATTTTTTCTACTTAATACTCCTAAGAAAGACCTTATCAATGTTAATTGTTAATTACCATTTAACAGTCACCTATTAATTAATTGAAGAATTAATGTTGTCTGGAAAAAAAGCATAAACCATAAATGATACAAAAATGTACAACACAATGGAATTCTTAAAACAAGGCAAAATAAGACTTGTTGACATTCCATTATTTTATTGATGTTTGAATCTATAATGTATTTCCTTTCCAAAAGTTTTTCCAAAGAAAAAGTGACTTGGAAGTACATTTAACTACAAAAAATTGCAATGAAACATTACTTGAAAACATTTTAAGATTTCAAAAAGCTCAAAAGCGGCGAGTGCAATTTAAGCTTTTTGAAAAACTCACAAGTGCAAATTAATCCCAAATTGAACGAGAAAAATCTGCATGTAATCATACCTCTGCATGTAATCATACCTCTGATATTTTGTTCTTTAATTCATTGATTTCCTCTGCAGCTACCTTGACATCACCAACTTCTTTCATCATTGTGTCTAACAGGCTTGTAAGCTGATAAACATAAAGTTTTACATGTAGTGCAATCATATTAAATTATTATTACTCAGTTTCCTAGTCACTTTAGAACAATCATTCAATAAAAATTACATGTAAGTCCACTCTTCCTTGGACTAACGGACCGACCAAATTCCCAAATTATACATGTACATGTACATGTACAGCTCCCTGATTATAACATAGTAACCACTCTTATCTCAGGATAACACCATTATTTTTCTCAATAAGAAATCACCCTTGGATTAAAGCATTGCTATGGTAACAGTCTGTACTAGTGGCAGATCCAACAGATCCAGACACCATGGTACAAGGTGGGTGGAACAGCTACAGAATGTAGAGTGGGAATATTATGGGCCCTGACTGAGACAGAGTAGGCAGAGTGTATTAAAAACCATTATGCAGCCACACATGTTTGCCTTTTTTAATTTATGGCCTTAATATAAAAACTATACTATGTATTTGATCCTGCACACCCTTTAAAATGGCTTGAAAATCAGTCTGCTTCAACTGTTGGTTTTCACTCCACGGTTTGAAAAAAGTTCATCACATGACCAAATTATTGGTCACCTCAACTCGACTGGCACAAGATCTGTAACATTGAACTTACGAAGAATTAATTTTCACTTGCAGTCACATATTATAATTATTATAAATTATACTTCAAATATTACATTTCTTGAACTTACATGTACACTGTAAGCTTAACTTTCTGTAACTTGAACAGGAAGAACTGTTTTTCTAGGAAAGGTATTATTATTTTAAGCACATTTGTGGTGAATGCAAGTTGAAATTCGTTCATCAAAAGATCAATGTTACATAACAAAACCAACAACATGTTGTCAATTTGCAGTCAAGACACTGAAACTAATGGTGCATAAAGCGGGCTGACTTTCAAGCCAATTCAAAGGATATAATGTGCAAGATCAATAGTAAAGGCGGTATTTAAAAACATATTTCCATATGTCAAATTTTCTTTTCAGATTTGCCACCATTTTTTTATGGAATTCAGATAAAGCAATTAAAAATTGTCACTTAGACGTTACATTGTACAACCCAATCCTCAATAATAATATTATTGTTTTGCCTGTCTATGGACAAACTTCAGTCCATTTAAGGTGCTGTTACACATAATAATTTTTCGTCCAACTTACCTCGCAAAAAAATTGTTGCAAGTTGCATGCACGCTTTTTACGTGTAACACCCCTTCATGCAACTGAATGTTTGTTTTTTAAGTTGCACGAAAAGTTGAATCGTTTTCTACTTTCTGCAACAAATTTCTTCAAGTTGCACAACAAAAATACAATCATGTAACATGGCTCTTGCAACTTGTTTTGCCACACTCTTTAGTCAACAGATGCATCATTTTTCAACTTATGCAATTTTTTTTGCGAGACAAGTTGCATGACAATTGTAACATGTAACATTGTACGTGCAACTTGCAACAAATTTTTTTTGCAAGACAAGTTGCAGGGAAAATTGCTACATGTAACAGCAGCTTTAACTTCATATGGAAATAAGTAAAAATATGCATGCAGCCATACAATGTGTCTAATAACACAACTTTTTGCTGAAATAAAACCTCTATTTCTCCCATTGAAAAAAAATCATAACTCATTGTAATTAAAGAGTCAAGATATCAATATCTTTATCTTAGCTACATGACTTGTACAATTCCGTTTGCCCTGTTTTCATTTAATTTCAACCAAGCTATAAGGTATTAATGGTCCATAATCAAAAATTTGAAAAACTGATTGAAAATGTTCATACAGTGTACAACCTTCATACAGTATTCTGAGAATTTTAACATCTTCTGAAAAATTTTCAGAAAATTGCTTAAAACTTTGTACATGTAATTAGTGTTGTTCGTTCATATATTATGGTAATAAATAAAATAATAGATGGCTGCTTGGGGATATGAGAAATTTCATATCTCTGCACACCCATGGATGATCTCTCATGCATACCTGCCAACTCTCCGGGTTTTCCCGGGAGTCTCCAAGTTTTTCATCAAATCTCCTGGTCTCCCAGTTAGAGCACTAAATCTCCCGGGAAATACCTTCTGTGGCCTTTTTCAAAATTTTTTCACGAATTTCGTTATTTTCGAGATGTCAAAAAGGAAAATAAAACAAGAAGTGGATTTAGTGCTCTTATTTGAGCTGTTCTCGATCGACTCGATCGGAAAACGTAAAACAGAACAATACTGATGTCCTTTTTTTCACTGTTGAAAATGATGTTCTTACAAATGCAAAGATTTCTAGACGTCTCCAGATTTCTGCACATTGAGGATTGGCAGGTATGCTATGCTCATGTATGATTTGTACAAAAGGTGCCCCCTCCCACCCTCCCCTGTGCAAGATCTGTGAGAAGCAACCAACCAGAAGTCAATTTACAACAGTACAATGAGGTGACTTGTTATACAATAGACCAAATTAAAAATTAACTGATGTGAAAATTTGGCCAGAATTTTTAATATTCTATTCATATGATGCAAAATGATTTCACACTTACAAAAAATATATTATTTTACACAAATTAAAATAAGTGTTGCAGATTTTATAACCAATCAATATAGGCACAGGTTTCCATTGAACTGGCAGTTACAGTATTCATGAAAGGAGCCTTACAACAATCGTCAAATAAATGAAGTTGTTAATTTCCTCCATTCTTCGAAAAGAATTAGCTTACATTAATGCCACCCGCACACTGACTTTTAATGCCCCTTACTGTCTAAGATATATTCACACTAGGTTTACAAACGCGTGAAAAAATCTCATTTGTCCCAATAATTTGTTATGTAAACATTTGCTTCGAATGCGGCTAAAGATGTACCCAAGATATTTGTTTTATAAACCCCGAGGTTTGATCCATAAATTCATGCGTAAGTTACACAGCGAAAGTATTGAACACCGAAAACGTACCTGCGACCGCCATAAAACATGGCTTAAAATTATCACAACTTTAACACTTAAAAGTACTTTGGAATAATAACGTACAGATCAGTTACAGTTATGAAGAGTCCTGAGTGGAACTACGGATCAACTGGTGTACCACTATACGTACCTTTTCAATTCCAGTTTCAGTAGCTCCAAGCCTTCGATTAATGTTTATAAACTGCCACATATCAGCTACAGGAGTTCTAACATCCTTCTTTTGCTTTGCGCGTTGCAAAATATCACCGTTACTAGGCAAATCGTCCAAAATTTCCAATTTCTTCTCAATGCTCGCTACCTTTGACTCCAAATTGCCATGAAACGGGGCAGAGAATGAGGCGGCGGCGGCGGAAAAAGGTATTTTATCTGTCAGTTCAGATTTGACGCTCTCCGACGGGGTTGGCCCTTTCGAGCCTTCAGAGCCATCACCACCCGCATCTTGGGAGCTCTCTTGTTTGTTTTTAAGAAGTGCAAATGCCGCTCTAAAGTCCCCATCATCGCTAATATCCTTGCCTTTCTTTTCAATCCCTAGATGGTTAAGAATCTCCCGGAGTACTCCGTGAAGGATATTAAAATTTACAGCTCCAAGCTCTGGGGTACCCAGAGCAAGGTTGAGAAGTTGATCGAGTTCTACTTTTATCGTCATGACATCAATGGTTCCTTCACTCTTTTTGCTACAAAGAGTGGCTATTCAAAACGTGTGCTTGAATAGTTTACGACCGCCATAATACCATACTCAGGTTGCTAGAGGCAACACTTTGCATAAAATATAACAAAATCCATATTTATAACCAAGATGGCGGCAACGAACCGGCGTTCGTGCCTGCGAATCAATTGTTCAGTGGCTATACAACTTGTAGGTAGGTGTCTCATGTAATACCAACCAACCCGACTTCCGCCTGTTTCACTGCACTACATCTTTGTTCTTTCTTCAGCTTATAAAATGTCCCAGGTTGACGAAGAAAAGATCGAAACACCAAGTTATGAAGCACTAGAAGAGGCTCTCGACCACATGAAGAAAGCTTACGACATTATGAAGCAACAAGCTCTGGATGTTCGCAAGGAAAAGGAAGCTTTGGAATCTGTTGCAAAGAAACTTGAACATGTCCACTTTGCTTCCACCATCAAGCTGAACGTGGGTGGTCAGCAATTCACCACAAGTCTTCAGACATTGACAAAAGATACAGGATCAATGTTACACGGCATGTTTTCTGGTAGATTTGATTCAAAGCCCGCTGAAGACGGAACTTACTTCATTGATCGCGATGGAACTCACTTCCGGTATATCCTGAATTATCTTCGTACAGGGTATCTTCTTCTCCCAAATGACAGATTAGTCCGCAAAGAACTCCTAGAAGAAGCTGAGTTCTATCAGATTCGTGGAATCGTGGACGAACTTCGCCCTCCCCCGTTTCTGGGTTCTACAATCCTATCAGATGAACAGAAGCGAATCTTTATTAACACCTGGCTCAAGGAGCTGCTTGAGCGCCGTCATTCCACTTTTGTGCTTCTTTACCGTGCATCTAGAGACGGGTGGACAACCTCTAAATTCCATGCCCTCTGCGACCATAGAGGACCCACTGTTACTGTGGTGAAGGGTGGAGATTTTATTTTTGGAGGTTACACAGAGCAGTCTTGGGATAGTAGTAAGAGTGCTTGTAATTAACTTCATTTATGTGGCCCAGGCCACGATTTAGTTTTTTTTTTCCCCTGAAATTCAACAACTACCGGTATACCTGATTCGATTATGCACCTATCACTATAAATGTGGTGGAGGGTGGGGGGGGGGGGGGGGGGAGGGGAAGGGAGGGGTGGAGTGTGAGCAAAAGAAGGGTATGTTAAGGAGAGATTTGTCTCCTTAGTGGGAAGTTTGATTGATTACAGAGAATATAGTACCACCACCTGTTCCTTTTAAATCAAAATGGTCACTGCATAGGGTCCCATCCCTTTTAATGGCTTAGTCAATTCCAAGCATGCCCATCCCCCCTTGGGCATTTGTTGGGCATTTGTCAGCAAAGGTCTGTTTGAGGATGAGGCATTTGTCAATTTTTCCTAATGGGGAATTTCACATTATTTACTTCTTTAGTAAAATACCTGCCTAGTTAATTAATTTGATGTAATGATGAGTACATATGCAGAACAGCTTAAACTTGCAATATGCAAATGAAGAAATGTAAATGTAGCATTAAATAACAATTGAAGGGCTGAGAACATAACCAACATATTTTGAATTTTAGGCCTTGATTATTTTTTCTAGCTAAGATTTGCCTCAATTTATTGTACAAAATATATCACAAACTCTTGTCGAATTTGGACTCACCCTAAGGAATTTGACGAATTTCACCTGAGAAAAAGCAGAGTTCTGGCCCTCTAGTGCTTTGACTGTACATTCCAACCCTAGTTGCTTTCAAAACTGCATGGAACGTAAGTGGAACAACTCAATACAATGCCATAACAAAACAGACTGGCTGTGAGAATATGCGACTGCAATACTCCTGACCCGGTCCAATGACCTGAACGATCATAATGTCCTTTTATTAAGGCGGGCATATTGATCATGTTTGCTACTTGAGACAACATGGCTGAACAGCATACAACTCAGTGGTTGAATGCTGGTTTATTGTAAGCCATGTTTATGGCCCGCCTGGTGATGGAAGGACATCATGAAGTCCGGAAATCCTTAAGTCTCTGTCACCTCTTGAAGAAAAATGAGTGTGTGTCCTAATGCTGTGCCTCGGCCCAAAGCGCTATTCAGTGCTCAAGGTGAAAATGGGCTGTGATGGACAAGATAAGCCGGCAGGAAAGTCTGGAAAAGAGAAGAAAAAGAAAAGAGGCAGTGTTGTGAGTTGTGGTCCATTTGCTACAATGTATCCTGTGGCTTCATGAAAATGCCCAATATCGGAAGTGCTTCCAGACTTATAGTAATTTTGTATAATTATAATTTTTGGGCGGGAACTCCATTTTGGTTTTGCCATAGAATTTACCGACATGCTTTGTGTGAAACTTAGTGGCTGACTATTACCAATAAAATGAACCAATTTTAAGGGAATGGACTTTGGGATTGTCTTTTTTTTTTTAATCTCAAGTGAAAAATCAGCATAAAATCGAGAAATTCGGGTGAACTTTGGGATTCATTTTATCGAGCGGGATTCAGCTAATGAGACATGGAGATATATATATATATTTTTTGCGTATCTTGTTTCTCGATAACAACGGAAAAAAAAAAAACAGAAAATCCTGAACAATGTTTTGTATACATTGTATACATTGTTGGCATGTATACTACAAATTTGTAGTATACATGCCAAGAATGGACAAAGCTTAGTGAGAAAAATAAAAAACGACCTAAAATTCAACATAGGTTAGTTATGCTCTCATTCCTTCAATTATGATTTGAGGTTCCAGCGTGCTTTTGAAAACAAACTGTTAATAAATTAATATATATATATATATATATATATATATATATATATATATATATATATATATATATATATATATATATATATATATATATATATATATATATATATATATATATATATAGTTGTATAGTTGTTGAATGTTTTATTAATGAGATGATAAGCTGTGCTAGGAACTCGCTGCATTGCAACAGCAATAAAATGTAATTTTAGTTTGGTTCAATGGCCGGTGGGGCATAATTGCACATATATCTCAGCCCAACTATGGGGCTTTTGTAAATTATTGGCTGATCCCAACACTGGAGCATAAATTGCAGTTGTCCAAAGAGAAAATGACAATAATACCTGACAAATGCCTAAGGGAGGGATGGTTGCGCTTGGAATTGACTGATGAGCCTTAATGTGATTCCAATATTATGGCCTTGAAATTATGTGAAACAAGTTGTGAACAACCTAACTAACTAAGGATAACCTCATCAGACACTGGGCATTCAACAGGAGTTGGTCAACCAGAGATTACACAGGGAACAACCAACCCATAAGGGCTCTGCAAAAAAATCATGAAATTAACCGGTTTAAATAATTTAAACAGGGTTTACATGTCTACTTCAGGGGTTTTCCGTTTATATTTAATAGCCATCACTGACATACTAAAGGTTGAGTTTATGAAGAGTTTTGCTTAAGAATTGATTGTATCAAAATGTTTTGCTGTTTATGTTTGCATTTTTCTCTTTAGAGTCTGGTTACAAACATTGTATGGAGGCTTTCATCTTCAGTCTTGTGAACCCATCTGGTGGTGAACCAACCAAGCTGCCACTAAAGGGTACTGCAAACCAGTATGGGATCAACTGTAACAGTGGATATGGGCCAACATTTGGAGGAGGTGATGACTTGACGATCAGGAATGGAGCAAATGTGAATTCAGAGAGCTATAGCGCATTAAACCATACCTATGAATGCCCACCGCATGTTACAAATACAGCATTTCTAGCTGGCAACAAGAATTTTTCTGTCAACGAGCTAGAGGTGTTTGTTTTTCAAGAATAGCTTAAATTTCAGTCGACAAATATCAGTTGGGCAAGAACTACAAAAGAAAACTTCAGCTGTAGCTCTATATCCATTAAGTGTGATGTTATCAACTAGTCTCTAACAAAAATGGTCAATGCTTTTTACAATACTAAAAACTATAATAAAAAAAAAATTAAGATAGAGTTATTCAATTTATGGCTGAGTTTAATTAGGGCAATTACATTTTTGCCAAACAAGTTGTTTTCCAGCTCTAGCTCTGTTTACAGGCTACACCCAGTAAGCTGTGGCTGATCTACAAGGGAGGGGCCCCCACCGGGGCCTATCTTGCAAAAAAGGCCCAAAGGTACCGAACAATTCAGTCTCTAACATTTTCACACCTGCCCCCCCCCCCCTCCCTTCACTCTGATCGCAACATTTCCCCCCCCCCCCCCCCAATAGAAAAAGTCGCTAAAACAATATTGTTATCGAAAACTACTTTCATTAAGCTTTCTATTGGTATATGGTCATATAATTACAGTTTGTCATATTGCTTTTGAAACTGGCACGTATACATTTTTTTTTTCCAAATAAAAGGACACCCGCGAAGGTTGGGAGTACTCTTTCCCGCTCGGACACGCGTGAGCGGGCACAACATCCCTCCAAATTAAACTGTCTTTCAAACTCGTTCAGGTCCCAGGGTCTTTCATCTTCCCACCCCAAAGGGAACGAAATTGTTGCACACAACTTATGTTGTACGCAACAATTTCCCAAAGTAGAACAAGAAAGAAGAATTAGAAGACAACACGCTACAAATTTGTTGCGCACAATGTTGCACAATATGCACCCGGTTCTTTCAGTGGAGCCGCTATTAAGGTCGCGGGGGATACCTGGCCATGAATAAATTCAAAATTTTGGCAGGGGTGTCACTTTTAAAAGCTTTATATCTTAGGCCTTTAGAAGCCGATTTCGCTCAAATTTGACAGATATATTGGGGAATAATGGGAGTTCACCAGTACTATTTTTTATTCAATGAATCGCGCTTTACGGTAATGCTGTAATGTACTGACGTAAGCTTAAGTTAAATTTGTAAAACGTGATTTTGTGTCCACGTTTGCTCCTCGAGAAGAACACAAAGCACGTTGATTTCACCACTCACTGATCTGTCAAAACATCTATTGTGTCATATCTGATGCCGATCTTTTTTATTTCAACTTTTTTAAAAGTTATTAGCTTTTAAAGGAGTAAAATTGTCCATGTTAGAATTTGAATCCTCATATCTTCCCTTTGAAAGCCTATTTTAAAATGTTTGCGTCAGATATGACAATCCACAATACACCTAGTTTACCTTCCTGCCGTATCATCTCATGAAATTCTATAAGAGCGCTGAATTGCTTGTTTTTACGCTTCCGAAGGCTTCCCGAGCAAACACGAATATGGTAATTTTGCTACACGTAATTTTAATTGTGCATCAGTCAATTGAAACCCCGGCCCCCCGACCCCCGGGACCTAGCGGGGAATTTAACATTTGTTTGGTGTTAAACCCCCGCTAATTCCCTCGCCCCCGGGGCCAAGTAGTTTGTTAAAAGCCCCGCATAGCGCGGCATTAGTACTTCAGAACAAAATAAACACAACTCGATTTGGTTTGCTGGTCTCAGCCGGACTCGTTCCAATCGTCAAACTATATACCGTAAACCTCCGAAAATAAGCCCCCCTAATTTATAACGAAAAATTCCTTCCAATAATAAGCCCCCCCCCCCCCCCCCCCCGAGTACAAGCCCATGGGGGTGTTTTATGGATTGACCTGAAAATACATTATAAAGGAGTTATGTTCAACTTGGACGTTGTTTTTAATTATCATCAACACAAAAGAGAATCACCAGTGTTTATAAGTTTACTGTCCTTTTCGAATTTCTCTTCTCACTGTTGCTGTTTTCCTTTTGGCCGTATACAATTTAGTAGTAACATACAATGAACTGCAGGGCTGATCTGGCTACGTAAAAAAATAATCTTTGGGAGACACCATCACGACAGTACCAATAAAGTAGGATCGCAATCATGGACAGCAGTTTTTCGTTGTTATTGCAACTCATCAGCACGGTGCAGCGATGAACTAAATGATGTTAGCAAGAATGCCAACACAAATAGATTACACAATGACCCGCAGTGTACTCACTTGTTACCCGAATCACGCGTACGTTGCCGCATCACATGTTCCGGGAAACAAGGAGCCCATAGAGTCGCAAAGATGTCACACAAAGATGGACAAAGCCGATCTGAACATTTAAACGCATGGGTAAAACCATGCTAAAAGAAAACTGAGAGCATATGAGATCTGTAAATACGTACGTCCCAAAATATACAGAAAATAAAAGTAAAATCTGCAAAGGACCGCAAACAATAATGCTGCTATGGTATACGTAGGATCAGCGTAAGATCGCTTCACCGTGCTGATGAGTTGCAATAACAACAAAACAAATGTCCACGGTTGCGATATCTATAGTGATGGTGTCTCACAAAGATTACTTTCTTACGTAGTCAGATCAGCCCTGCAGTTCACTGTATGTTAATGTTTGTTCATTTTTTGTCTGGTTAGGTCTCTCGCATACATGTATCCTACGTATACCGTTAGCAGCATCATCGTTTGCAGTCCTTTGCAGATTTTACTTATATTTTTTACAGATCCTTTATTTAAACACGATAGAATTTGCAAGGCAGTTCAATGCCACCGCCTTGAACCGACACTCCCCCTGGTGCTCCGCATTTTTCACCTGCTTTCACCTCTTTTTGCCTGTATATAAGTTATGGTTTTGTCCTTGATCATTGGGACTTAAAATTCGGGCAAGCGGTTCAGAAATATGCCCCACGACAGTATTTCTCTTGAAATCGCCTTGATCAACTTGTGTCTTTACAGCAATGGCATTTCTGTCAGGACTTGCAGGTATCATTTGAAAGATTAAAGGCCATTAAACAAAAATTTGTTATTGATTGCATATTCAGAAAATTCAATGACCGCGAATGGCTCGCAAAATTTTAAGACACAAAATGTCACCCGAAAATAGCCCTATTGATTTTTTTTTAACGAATATTTCCAACCAAAAAAGCCCACCCAAAAATAAGCTCGACAAAAAGGGACGTTGGGCAAATATAAGCCCAGGGCTTATATACGGAGGTTTACGGTATATTCAACTGCATTCGCCATTTACAGTGAAATTTGACCTCATATATAAAATTAGTCCATTTTCACGTGAAAAATACGATAGGCGTATTTTAATAAAGACGCTTTTAGTAATTCTGCACTTAGGACACGGGACTGATAGACGTTCCTCAGTGACTACATTCTAATACGATCCTGGTGTGCGAATCTCAAACGTCTCATAAAACAAGGCCGATTTAATTATTAAATTAAAACTCACGTGCCTGATAATGGAAACTCTTGTAACTACTTTTATTCAACTTCATGGCAAAAATGTGTGTATTTCCTTGCACGGTATACCGTAAATCCTCTTTTAAGCCTCCCGGGGGGCTTATTGATTTCAAGTGCTTTTGAGGGGGGGGGGGGGAGCATTAACAGATAGGGGGGGGGGGCTTATTACTATTTAGCGAAATACAGGCAGTTCACCACTCATTGATTACCATAATAATGCTCATTTTTAGTACAACTATACCGGTTATATTTTCCCCAAAGCTCGCGAGTACCGTGTATATGAATTCGTGCCCAGTGGTTGGTGTCTTCGTCGAAGTCTCTTAAAATATATCTTATCGGTACCGTGTGAAGTGCGAAGAATGCGAGATGTAGAAGCTAATTCTCGCATCGTTTACAGTGGTGGAAAAGTTAAATGTCAGCGAGTGCTAGAATCATCATCATGACAAATAAACATGACGTCACGAGTTTCATTCGGGCAAATTAAGTTCAACCCCCCCCCCCCCCCGACAAAATTTTTCCCGTACGCCGATGGGTGCTCGGATTGGAACGGTACAGATGTACCGGTTATACAGTCAGTCGTTATATTTTTAATTGTCTGAGCTGGTTGTGAAGGAAAAAGAAGGGGGGGGGGGGGGCTTAATGAATTTCTTGCTCCAAAAAGGGGGGCTTAATAGAGGATTTATGGTATAAGTATTCTGGATGTTTCATGGATTAAACGTTTTTACAAATTAAGTTTAATATAGCTTTTCTACTTTTCAAACAAGTTCAATCTTGAAAGTTAATCAAGTAATGAAGAGTATTGACAAAAGAATACTTTCTTCAACTTGATAACTTGATTTATAGCAAATGCAAAATTTGCATTCTTTAACTAGGGCGACATTGAAACGTATTAAAAATATGTCGTTTCATTGATAATTAAGTAAGCCATTGAATACTTTAGGTACTGCATGATTGTAACATGAAAGGTATTGAAAGACTCCAAAGTTTATTAGCATTTCAAGAAAATTTATAAGAAGGCTGTTGAACTAGCTTTCTTTGAATTACACTGTACGCGGTATGCGTGCGTGTACAACACTGCACCGCATTATCCAAATGCACAATTTTAGTCTGTTATAAGTACTAACAACCATCTATAATGTACATATGTGAATACACCTCAATACACTGAATTAAAACGCATGTAACTCTCTCTCCTCCGCCGCCATTTTGGAAAACGAGGCTTTTCCTTTAGTCCTTCATGTTAAATCCCCGCTCAGTGACCCCGGTCACACAGACATTTTGTTAATTCCACGGCCCCCCGGGGCCAACACGTCGTTAAATATGCGTTAAATCCCGGCATTTGCCGCGTTAAATCCCGGCTCTCTCCCGCTATGTCCCATGGGTCGGGGGGCCGGGGTTTCAATTGACTGATGCATTAATCCAATCAATTTTCATTCTAAGCGAGTGCTCACGTCAAATTGGCGTCAGCTAAAATAAAACACCAAATTTAATTGGTCTAAACAATAATGACGAGATTGACAGTGAAGCGGTATCGTATCCCTACGAAAACAAAAGACGTTAAATTTTCCATTGTTATGAGACGAAAGATGAGGCGAAATTTTACTTATTACTAGCAGTAATCAAAGATTAATAAGTGCGTTCAAGGTTCAATGAATTTAACTAAAATCATAGGAAAAGATATGAGCAAATTAGAAGTATTTAAACAGCAACATGAACAACAGTAATTTTAATAGTGAAACCAAAAAAATGTAACAAAACATGTCTATCTACTTAGTTACAATATAGTTCAGATAATGATTGTGCGAGACTAATTTTGTAACAATAACATGAATGATAGTAACTTGAATATGTAACAAAACATGTAAATTTGGCGCAAATGGCCACCAAGTACAATGACTCGGTTTGTTTGGTTTGTATTTGTGACCGCTATGGGTCAAAGCACAATGGCTTGGTTGATTTGCTTTGAGACAACTTTGGGTCAGAGTACATCGTTTGATTTGCTTTGTTGTTCGACAAACTCGAGGACCAATTCAAAGCAGGACAGCAGCGAAGGTCTTCGGTTTGTTGCAGTTGAAACGGTGACGTCGGGCTTTCCACATGCTCTTAGAGTACTAAAAACTTTCATGGTAAGGCTTTGACAAGTTGAAGCGATGAACTTTTTAAGAAACATCGCATGAAGTTTGAGAAAAATGATTGCAGTTACCGAATAATCCAAAGATATCCATGCTTGATCGCACGGACGGACGCACAAGGTATTTTTCAGCTGAAAAGGTGGAGCCTGCAATTTCTTTGGCCAGTTTTTGGGCTTAAAATTGGTGCGCGCATAATAATTATTCAAAATGGCGCAGATTTTGAACATCGCCCGTCCATCGAACCAAAAAATCTCGATTCTTCACGCCTGGCATGCACAGGTATCCCATCGATCACAGGATGCCCAAATCCGGTTGAAATTAGGATGGCGTTCTCCTAACGTCGAACGCAATAAGAAAACTCTAGCTTTTTTAAAAAAAATTAATTAAGCCTCGGGGTCTGGTGCAAAATGATAAAAACAGAATAGGTGGGGAGAGTGTGGGGAGCTGAGACAATCGAGAAGCGAAGTCACAATTTTTTTTTGGCCTCTACCGCCCCCTCCCTGGTCAGTTACATTTTTGTCCTACGCCTAGCCCTTCCTTAGTCAGCTCGCGCCCAAAGAATTGGCTGCGGAAGAGGCTAACTTTGCATAAAATATAACAAAAACAATCAATATTTATGACCAAGATGGCGACGACACCTGCGCTTCATTTGATCAGTGGCTGTGTCACTAATTAAATATGCACTTCATGAGGTACCAGCTCTTCACTTCCGTGTATCATTTGGAAAGTGAAAGGCGTGCTGTTTCCTTAGCCATTTTACAACATGTCTGTTGAAGAAGAAAAGATCGATACACCAAGTTACGAAGCATTAGAAGAGGCTCTCGACTTCATGAAGAAAGGTTACGACATTCTGAAGCAACAAGCTCTGGATGTTCGCAAGGAGAAGGAAGCCTTTGAATCTGTTGCAAAGAAGCTTGAACACGTCCACTTTGCTTCCACTATCAAGCTAAACGTGGGTGGTCAACAATTCAGCACGAGTCTTCAGACATTGACAAAAGATACAGGATCAATGTTACACGGCATGTTTTCAGGCAGATTTGATTCAAAGCCCGCTGAAGACGGAACTTACTTCATTGATCGTGATGGAACTCACTTCCGGTATATCCTGAACTACCTTCGCACGGGGCGTCTCCTTCTCCCAGATGACAAATTGGTTCGCGAGGAATTACTGGAGGAAGCGGAGTTTTACCAGATTCGTGGAATCGTGGATGAGATCTGTCCTCCACCTTTTCTGGGATCTGAAATCTTGTCAAGTGAGCAAAAGCAAATCTTTGTCAACACTTGGCTCAAACAGCAACTAAAGTCCCATCGCTCTACTTTTGAACTTCTTTACCGTGCCTCCAGAGACGGGTGGGAAGCCTCCAAATTCCATGCCATTTGCGACAAACAGGGGCCCACTGTTACGGTGGTGAAAAGCGGAAATTACATTTTTGGAGGATACACAGAGCAGTCTTGGGATGGTAAGTTTTTGTGAACATCAATGATGGATCCTGGCAGACGTGGCAGGGCTTATAATTTGAGAAACCCGAGGAGACAAAAAGCCTAGGGGACTCCTAAAAGAAAACAACGAGCTGCTCGCCCGGGTTATAAATATTACTAATAAACAAATTGTTGGATTAAAGGTGATTTGGTATTTACAGATCAACTTTCAAAAAATGGTAAGAACAAGGCCCCCATGCATTACTTTTGCTTGGGAGTCCCCCCACCTCCCACCTCCCGGGGAGGAGGGGGGAGGGGGAGCTCCCGCCTCCGGCCCCCTGTTCCAGAGCGCTGAGAGCTTATTCCAATTGATTTGAATTGTATCCATCAGTTAGCTTTATTTTTATTTGCAAATCTTGTTATTGTTATTGCTGTAGCTAGCTTTACTATAAATTGTACAATACATTAACTATCTCATTCGTAAATGAATGTGAATATTAATTCCTAAATTTATTTATTAATTCCTAAAGTTACTTAATTGCATTAGGCAAAAAGTAAACTAAATAATGATAATAAATAAAAGTTTTGAAACTGACCTATTAAAAATTTTTATAAAAAGTTTAAAAGTTTTTCTAAATTTTCGGTCGCTCACTGCGGCCTTCATCAGAGAATGAATGTTCTTTTTGTGGGAAACAAGTTATTTGAAATCCCTGACAATTGCTGGTAGGTATACTCGTGGGAATGGCTTCCGTTCGTTGACACAATTAGGGTCGATGGTTGAATGCCACGATTCTAAGAATAAACGTTTGGACAAGAATAAACGTTTGGACAACGTTTTTCAACCATCGACCCTAATTGTGTCAACGAACGGAAGCCATTCCCAAGAGTATACCTACCAATTGTCAAGGATTTTAAATAACTTGTTTCCCACAAAAAGAACATTCATTCTCTGATGAAAGCCGCAGTGAGCGACCGAAAATTTAGAAAAACTTTTAAACTTTTTATAAAATTTTTAACAGGTCAGTTTCAAAACTTTTATTTATTATCATTATGAGCACTGATCGCCCGAACAACATAAACTAAATAATGCATGTTTTTGTTTATATTTCCAGGTTCTGGTGCCTACAAACACTGTACAGAGTCTTTCCTATTCAGCCTTGTGAACCCATCTGGTGGTGAACCAACCAAGCTGCCACTAAAGGGTACTGCAAACCAGAATGGGATCTACTGTAACAGTGGATATGGGCCAACATTTGGAGGAAACCATGACCTTCACATTGCTAATGTAGCAAATACAAATTCAAACAGTTACAGCAATTTAAACGGTACCTATGCATGTCTACAACATGTAGCACCCACAACATTTCTAGCCGGCAACAAGAATTTTGTTGTCAACGAGGTGGAAGTGTTTGGTTTTAGAGAATGAGCAACTTTCAAAAGGTTTGCCACAGATTTAATCTTTGGTAACTTTGGCAACATTGCAACTTTGTTTCTTTTTCACTAAGGTTTTCTGACTGAGTTCATAATTAGACACGACGTACATTAATAACCACCAGGGCTTAGTTTTACTGAAGAGTTTCATGTTTACACTTATCTGTGTTATAGAAAACGTTTTTGTGACAACTTAGAAATAGATTTATTCATTAGGTTGGCAAATGTAATAATTTTGACTTTAGTAACTGCCAAAACAGGGGTAATAATTTCTTTCTGGATTGTTTGGCAAAGACATTATTGAAACCAGTAGAAGCCGCTAAGCCGAGACAAGCTCTCGATTATAAAATCGTGCAGTGATGTATGGAGTTTGTTATCGCTTCATTTATGAAATGACTCGTGTAACTGAACAAAATGTTACCAGTGTGCGCACTCGCTCGATATGTTTTAGCAAGAAATATGTTTTAGAAAATAGCTTAACTGTGTATTCTACAAAAGTTGTATGGTTAAGAAATAAAGTAGAAGAAAACCGTGCATTTTAACGATGTCAGTGTGTTTGACCAGCCATGATACCAATTACCAAAATATTTTCTGGGTACGGGAAATTTATAGAGCTACTACTAGAATACGAAAATCGGCTTCTCTTAATTTACTTGTGCCTCAGTTCAAAAGTTATCGCAATTCAACCGTGTCTCGACATGCGTATATGTTTTTCATATTTCGATATATTTAAAGCGACGACTTTAAGTGATATGCTTCAAAGTGATGTTGCGATACATCAGTCAATTGAAATCCCGGTCCCCGACCCCCGGTAAATTTAAGGAATTTTATGATTCCCCACCCCTAGTGCTCAAGTAGTCTTTTAAAATCCCCTGGCGATATACACGGCATCAGTGCTTCAGAACCCAAGCATAACAACTAAATTTAGGGTCGTATAGGGTTTCTTCGTGATCCGTGAAAGGCTCTTTTCCCGTGAATTATGGATAAACATATTTTTCTAAAGAAACGTGATTTTGTTATATAGCATGACCCGTGAAGTACCTTTCAATCAAGTGAATGATAAAATGACTTTTTTTCCTCGTGAAATGTGATTGTGACCAGCTATGTGACCGTGACACATCGTCATTCTGAATCCCAGGGCCCCTTAGCTTTTTTCGACAGTCCTGCCCGATAACTTTTTGGGTCCGTAAAGGCCCGTTTACACAGGCGATTTTTTCTGCAATTTTTGTCGCACTTGTCGATGCAATGTTTGTCGCGCGCAAGTTGCATCTTCCAATCGCATGTGTAAACGGACCTTAAAGCTATTTTATGTGCGCGTTGTTTACATGAAAGATTCATTGAAACATAGTTCCGGCTGATCATGAGTCCCGTTTCTCAAAAGGTCCGGCTTGGTTAGGCAATTTTCCCCCGATTTTTCTTTTTGGTGTTTTTTTTTTGGTGATTATAATGACCATGATGTTGTTATGGAAACCGAACCAGGTATTGTTGATTTAAAAAACCCTGTCCACAAAGGTGCGTACCAGTGGATGCGTACTGGACCCAATTTGTAAGATAACAGTACAAAGCTGTATATGAAGTTATTGAGAAGACCAGTGTAGGTACTTTTGTGAAAAACTGTTGTAATATTAAGAAATGCAGGGTTACTGTTGTCTATGAGTACATCTAAGAAGGGCAGTTTTTGCTTGACCCCCCTCTCCATCGTAAACCTGGCCCCGGTTGTTCAAAAGGTGGATAGCGCTTTCCACCGGATAAATCGCCATCCAGTGGATAGGTGTTAACAAAATCCTTTGATCTCCTTTGTGTTATCCGCTGGATAGTGATTTATCCGGTGGATAGCGCTATCCAGCTTTTGAACAACCGGGGCCTGATGTTGGGGTGTTGACTGTTGATACACTCAAAAAATACCACAGCTTCCTGGTCGTTGTTGAATAATCAAAACGTGTACATATCTACGGTAAAAGTTTATACTAGGACCCTCATAATGTTCAAGCCAAATCTTTTCATAGTGTCCCATGAACAGATTGGCCAGCACCCGTGCAAGGGGAGAGCCCACAGCTTTTTCGTTTGTGAATGAAATCACTAGTACCTATACTGGTGTTCTCACTAACGTTTAGAGCTTGTTACAAAATGTTCAAGGAAATGCGCGCGCTATGATTGATTAAACCATGTTCATTATAACTCGATAAAGCACGCACGTGACGAAAGGTTCGTTATAACTGTTTTTGTTTTATAAAAGAATAAAAGAAATTGTTCCTCGTGCATTGTTGAAATATATAAGCACTTGAAAATATTTAAAAACACTCGAGAAGTGTTTTTTTTTTTTTCACTTATCTCGTGTTCTTAAAAGTACATACCCACGTGCTTATATAACTCAATAATGCACTCGGTGCGTTTTTTATTTCTTTAATGTACCGTTTATCTTACAAATTGGGTCTAGTACGCATTTTGGTGGACAGGATTTTTAAAATCAACAATACCTGGTTCGGTTTCCATAACAACATCAAGGAGCTCACCAATATTTTAGGTTAAAACCGTTTCCCATCACGCATTATAGATAATGTTGTCAAACGTTATCTCAATACGTCCTTTGTTCCTATCGACACTTCCACCATCATCAGCCGCAACGAACCAATCGACCCATTATTGTAAACTAACTTTGGTTGGTTCCTTTTCTATCACGGTTCAAAGCAAAATCAGGCGTCTTACTCAGCGGTTTTGCAAAACTTTTGATAACATTTTTTCTCACTATAAATTAAGGAATCTGTTCAGTGTGAAAGATATATAGCAATTCCAAAAATCTCATTTACATGGTTCACTGCCGACGTTGTAACAAACAGAACATAGGTGAGACGAAACGACGACTTAAAGGACCCTAGTCAGCCACACCATTGTTTTTGTTTACATACAGGAGTTTCTGTATTATATTACACGTGGCGCGTGACCAAAAGTAAGGAAATCGCCGCGAAAGGTCAGAGGCGCGAGATATTTAAAAATATCGTTATAAAAGGTGACATCCTAGCACAAATCCTGCTTGTCGAAAAAAGCATTTCAGCCCTGCTTTAGAATAGGGCTACCCCAAGTACGTGCCTGAGAGAATGTTTTCCTTTTATAGATCGAAATTAAGATGTAACAGGACTGTTGTTCTCAATGTTGCCGATTCTTTTACTCTAGGGGGAGGGGGGGGGAGTACAAGTTTTTTAAACTTGTTTCTTTAGAAAAAACGCTTGCGAATTCGCACGCACCTAACCTTAATCTTCTCTCGCCCCAAAACCAATTAATAGCGACTGGGTACGAGTCTGGTGAAATATCAACCTCGTTCTGGGAACGAGGTTGACAAAATACACCCCAATGCGATTTGGGGTTTGTTTCACTTCCTTGTGTAAAGGTTTGTTGCTTTCACATCCGTTTGCACGATGTCAGTCGAGGAAGAAAAGATCGATACACCAAGCTACGGAGCACTGGAAGAGGCTATTGACTTAATGAAGAGAGCTTACGACATTATGAAGCAACAAGCTCTGGATGTCCACATGGAGAAGGAAGCTTTTGAATCAGTTGCGAAGAAACTTGAACATGTCCACTTCGCTTCTACCATCGAGCTGAACGTGGGTGGTCAGCGTTTTACTACAAGCCTCCAAACACTGATTAAAGATCCAGGTTCGATGTTGTATGGAATGTTTTCAGGCAGATTTGATTCAAAGCCAGCTAAAGACGGATCTTACTTCATTGATCGCGATGGAACTCACTTCCGGTATATCCTGAATTACCTTCGCACAGGAAATCTTCTTCTCCCAGATGACAAATTAGTTCGCAAGGAATTACTGGAGGAAGCTGAATTCTACCAGATTCGTGGAATCGTGGATGAGCTCTGCCCTCAACCGTTTCTGGGATCTACAATCCTGTCAAGTGAGCAAAAGCAAGTGTTTGTCAACACTTGGCTCAAAGAACAACTAAAGAGCCGTCGCTCCACCTTTGTGTTGCTCTATCGTGCGTCTAGAGACGGGTGGGATGCCTCCAAATTCCATGTCATTTGCGACAAACAGGGGCCCACTATTACCGTAGTGAAAAGCGGAAATTATGTTTTTGGAGGGTACACAGAGCAGTCTTGGGATGGTGAGTTTTTGCGAACTTCAATTATCAGACCGCTTATAAGGCTTATAATTTGGGAAACAAACAGCGTGGGGGACTCCTCAAAGAAAACGACAGGCTGCTCGTTGGAGTTATAAATATTGCTAATATATAAATTGTGGGATTAAACGATGATTTGGTCTTTTTACTTGGGCGTAGCGACCAAGTATTAAAATACAGTTTGGTCATACACAAATGTGCAGTATTGCACAACTCTGGGGATGGCGGGATTGTTCAAACCTTCACCGCGGTCACACGTCCGAGGCGTTTTTCGTTTTATTTGGTGGGATTCATTTAGTATCAAGTGGAAACGTGGGCAAGGATGTATAAAATATTAGTTTATGTAACTATCTTTTCATCTTTCCGTCTCAAAATAACGAGCTTCTTTTCGATCGTTGAAAACTGATCAAAACGCTTCGTGCCTGAGCAAAATTGTGTTGGCAAATGGCACCGACAGTTCTACGGTTCACAGTTTTCAAACGCTTAGAATTTTTTTTAGTAAACTTTCAAAACGTTTAGTGAGTTGACAGTGTATTGTTAATATATGTAACTTTTAATAAACAGTGAAAATGACAACCTTAACTTTGAATTTATACTTTGGTTAACTTTTGCAAATTTCTCTCGTTTGACCGCGGTGGAGTACACCTGTTGTTTGTTGATGCGAGGCGAACGTCACAAAGTGCGAGTTGTGTTTTCTCTGTTGCATCTAACAGTTTCATATTCAATATGCGTAAGGAAATTACTCAAGAAGACACTGCGAAAGTATTTGACACTCGCGATTTTTAAATTCTACGATACCTTCATGACGGAAACCCGCTAAAACATGTTTAAACGAACATGAAGAAGATAATTAGACGAATACATACATTATAGCGCTTATTTAATAAGAAGTGAACAGTGGACAGCGAAGGAAGAAATATAAGCGTGGTAGGAATCCCAATTAATTTCACTTCTTTCGGTTGTTTGCCTTTCATTAATTTTTATTTCGTGAATTGAAGGAACAGACTTTGGGTGCAAAAATTCACCGCCGATAGAAGATGTAAACAATGCACGCAGTGTCTTGCGAGTTTTGCTTCCGCTAGTGAATGATTCTCGGGCGAAAATAACCTTAAAGCGATCACTTTTTCATTTAATTTTCTTTTCTGTGTTTCGGATACAGAGGAATAAAAACTGGATATATGTTCGTGTGTCTGATTGCGAGATGTTTTATATTTTGCCTTCACTCCACAACCGAACACACATTCTCGTCCCCGGAGCCGCTTGGCCCTCTTAACCGCTGGAACCTGAGTACGAGGGCCAAGGGCTCTGGGGACACACGATCCTAGGACTTCCGGTTGTTCTACGCAGGCTCAGAGTTTTTTCAAAATGGCGGACGTGCAACTGCAATGTGAAGAACACGGTGCAAGGAAAGGCAGGATTCTGGCTGTCTCATTTCAGAAGTTGGACATTTTTCTTTTGGCGAGAAGTAGTTAGATGCTATCGTTGAACTTTCGGCGGTTTTTGAGTCGTGGATGTGGTAATAATCGTCGTAATTCGTGATCAGATAGTTCGAGGATTTTGGCTTATGAATAAGCTTACATCAGCTGACATTTAAACTTATCATCAACTAATGGCTAGTCTGGCCGATGCCGAGATTTTTGCATCCAGAATTCAAGGTATTAGATGTTATTTACAGCCAAATATCAATCTGAATGGTATTTTAATTCACAAATCTTTGACTTCACTAATGAAATCTTTTGGACATTTCAAACTTATGTACCAGTCAATTCCAAGACCGCCCATCCCCCCCCCCCCCCCCCCGGGCATTTGACTTTTTGAAAAAAAAATTGTCAAATGCCCCACTATGTGGGCAGTTTATACGGTCAAATGCCCCACCGTACAGAGCTTCACAGAGCGTCAAATGCCCCACTGTCCGGGCAAGGAGGGATTAAAGTAACTAGTTACAGTGGATTTTAGCTTACTTTGACCGCGCCAGTTGCCAAGTTTGTTGGGAAATTTGATACTACGTTGCGAAGTTGTCAATCCATTAATTTTTTGTCAGTTTGCCAACCAAATTGCGAACTTTGAAACGAAGTTGGCAACTTCAGTGCCAACGAAGCCTGTATGTAAAGTCTGAAGTTGTTATTAAACGCTATTTGCAAAGTCAAAACAATTTTTAGCCGATCTGGATGGTTTTTGTAGACTTGCCAAGACGAATCTATAAACTGGTGCTGTTCGAATTGTTTTCGAGGTGAGATCACGACGTACGCTGTAAGATGCATGGCGTTATTTCAGTTGTGGTTTTGAATTCGACCAACATATAAATCGTATGTTATCTTTCATGTTCCCCTTAAATCCATCTTGCAATCTTTGCTTGTGCTGTTGTCTGTTGTTTAATACAACAATATTGCAACTTCTGAACATATGTTTCGAAATACTAAATGCAAACAAAGATATTGCTTAGTCACTTTCCTTTTGTCCATTGATCTGATTTCCAAATAATAAAAAAAAGGACATTTAACAACGTGTCAACAGACACGTGGAACCAGAAAGAATGGTTACGAAATCTTTTACCTTGCAACGGCTGGCCAACGTTTTTGTTGAGTCAAATGCCCGCCCCGTCGGGCCTCCTTTCACGTCAAATGCCTCACTATGCGGAGCTAACCTCTCGTCAAATGCCCGGGGTATGCCCGGGGGGGGGATGGGCGGTCTTGGAATTGACTGGTACATTACAAGTACATTATTTCCCTTTGGCTTTTATACAAGCTTTACTAGACCTTTTGAATTAATCTAAGACTGAACAGGGAAGAAAAATAAAGAGAAATGATGTGTAATGAAATGTTGAAATATGTGTTGTGGCTTTCTGTGCACTGAACTCTTTAATAAAATCACTTTTTGCATCTACATGACTTTATTTTTCTCAGGGCAGAGCATTTGCACTGTTATTTGGAGAAATAAAAAAACTACCACTAAAAAAATACTACTGTTATTGCAAAGATTGCTGAATGGAGATCTACAAGTAGCCCAAAAGTCAAAGAAGCATTGCAGGTGAATCAACCAGTGATAGATTTCACTGTCATTGAATGTCATCTCCTATCACTCTATTAAGTTTGGCTGCTGAAGGCCAATGTTCTCCAGTTCTGTAAACATAAAAATCTTTTTTTTTTGGCTTAAGCTCATCTCCACATCAGCTCAAAGAGGGATTAAGGTGATTTAGATAAACAAGATGAGTGCAGTTGCAAAAGACATGAAAAATGATTGAGCTCCAGCATCTGTCTTGGTTCTTTTGTACATGCACTCACTTCACTCAACAGATTTCTCCCTTTCCAGAAAACTCCATTTGAGCCTTTGCAGAGTTGATGGGCTTTTACAACAGATAACAAAATCCATTGTCATCTTCAGAAATGAAAATCAATTTTTGAAAGACTATGTTAATAATTCATCCTCGTAAATCCTGCCTGTAAAAGTTTGTATGTGAACTAAAGCCAACTTTTTAGCATGAGTTCTAAGATCAGCCTAACAGGAAATGGAATCTATCTGTTTGGGTACCACATGTAGATATATGCCACTGTCATAATCATTTTAAAACAAAATTAAACAGTCAAATGTTTCAGAGTGAACTTGCATATTATAAATGAGATAACAGCCTTGTAAAGTATGGTTTTTATTGGTGCCAGTGTGAGATTAGTAAGCCTGATCACCTGATTTTGGGCCAGGCATGGGGAGTATTCATTACAACTGTGTTAGCTTCTTGCAGTTTCACAGATTGTCAATGTGATAACTGTTAGAGTTCATAAATACTTAGTGTGCTGGATGCATAAAGCAGCATTTGAAAACGGCTCAGCTTTATATTGTCAGTCCTAGAAAAAGCAAGAGTAGTTGGTAAACCAACAGCTATCTTGTCCTCTTAGATACATGGCTCTACAGTCTGTATAGCAGAAGCAAGTTGGAGGATAAGCACATCACATGTACTGATCAGCATTCTGTTAGCCTGTTACAGGCAGTCAGTTACTGGGATTGATATGGAGGGAAAGCCAAGAAAACTGAGGAAAGAGTACTTGCAGTGGACTTCCTTTGGTCACAATGTAGGGTTTAAGTACGTGCATTATACTCTTTCACATTTATACTTGGTCAAGGGCACTTAGCATACTTGGAAGACCTAGTGTGAAACCACTTAATATGATAACTGCCCAAATTATATTTTCCATAAAAAATAAACAATGAAAAATTGCAATAAATGTACGGATACACTTTGTTATAAAAACAACAAATTAATTAGAAAAATGAAGTGAACCACCATAACGTTTATTTAACCTTTGGTAATAATACAGTGTCTACAGTGGAATTAAAGGGTCTCAAGACAGTCTATCACTCATGGTTATTAGGGAATGCTATCTCAAAAGTATATTTTCAAATCTGATAAAATGCAGTCCAGTACTCAATCGTTTATACAGGAATAATGAAATCGTGAAACCAAATATAACACCCAAAAATGAACAGCTACACGTAATATACTGGAATTCAAGAAGGGTGGCAAATTTTACTACGAAATGTGGATTTTGACAGAAATAATCGAGTACCTTTGAAATTTATAAATGCACTTGCCACAGTTAGTAAACCAAACTAGCGATCCAGCTGCTTTTTGATCGTCGTAAACAGCTGTTTTATCAAATAAGGGGATTCGTTCATATGTTCTGATCCACAAAATAGTTTCTCCGGACACTGCCTGAAATTGATAATCCACGGTGGGTCGGTGAAGTTTTGTTGACCATGTTGTTTACGTCCAGCCAAAGGAATCCTCGATCGAACTTCTTCCTCTAGTTAACAAAGTTTAGCACTTAAAAACGCGCAGTCTTTGTCGTTAAAAAATAAACATAGTGTTTCTTAAGTATAAGCGTCCCAATCCAACACCTTCCGACAGTTTAAATGCAAGCTACAAAGCGATTTTTCGACTGAATTCTGCATAAAATGATCACTAACTCGATTTCCCGGTAGTGTGACCTAATCTATATTTTTTACTTCCGTTTTAGATTTTATTGTTTTCAGACTAGCCAATCAAATCCTGCGTCCCCAGAGCCCCTTGGCCCTCGTACTCAGGTTCCGGCGGTTAAGAGGGCCAAGCGGCTCTGGGGACGAAAATGCCGAACACACTCAAAGGTTGAGGCATGGGCGCGTTGGTCAGCCAGGCCCACGATACATTTTATTATCGACAAAGGACTATCATATTACAATATTACTATACTATAATATTACAATAACTCTAAGCGCACCAGAGCCGGACACGTAAACCCCAAAAAAACCAACTATTGGAAAAACTAGGGACCGTGTACCCCCGACCTATGCAGTGGTGCTACCTTTGGGGTTTTAAGGTGTTTTTAACTAAGAAACAAACGACTAAAAGATGCGGCTAAAACTGCCGATAACAAATCTTAAGGTATTACAATAAACAACTAAGACGAAAGTTAACTTGTTTGAACAGTACTAGAGGCGGCGAGGCTGACCGTAGAATGACACAAATCTATCAACGAACACTTTTCAAACTCACGAACCATGAGCCCCTGCGCACTACACTAGTACCCGGTTCTCTGCTCCGTGTCGGCAAAATATTAATTTATGTCAATACCGATTATCACAAATTACATGAAACAGCTGCGTTATGCGTTACTGGAAAGGTTTCAAATTACTTTCATGTTATGCAAATTGCAACATTTTTACCTCAACTGAAAAAATATATTTCAAAGGGCTAAATTTGTTTCTCTCCTCCTAAATTATCACTTCTGTCGTTAACTATGATTAAATTTATAAGTTTCATTCAAACTTTATTATAATAAGGGCGGGAATACTTCCAGCAAAACTTTCAATTGGAAAAGTTGTTTTGACCTCGGGTCCGGACCAGGCAGTTACATCATGGCTTCGAAAGGCCACTTTGCGGCTACATTTGCATTCACTTCAAAAGTGTCGGAAACACAGACAAGCTAGTTACAAGATTTAGCTAAAACCAATAACAACCATCGGGAAACTCTGACATACGGCCTTTTTTTCAACGGTAAGTACAAAGTAGGTATCGATTTGTATTTTTCAGTTGACACAACGGACACGCTACTTAAATAATTTGCGTGCGATCTCGCACGCTAAGTGTACTGTGTCTTCTTGTTTTAGACGGTTAAACGCGCTTCTTTGTTAGACTGCTCACACTATCCGAATACTCCCTATCATCAAACCGTGTGAAATAACGTGCATGCAGATTCCCAAGACAATTATTCTCCAATATGCCTAATACAACGATGCCCAAGTATACGCTCCCACAGCGTCTTGTTCTTTCTAAAAAATGGTATGAAAAAGGCCCCTATGCATTACTTTTGTTCTGGAGTCCACCCACCCCCCGCTCCCCCCACCTCCCTCCCCTATTCAGGCCTTCCGGAATTATGCGCGCATGCGAAATCGCATAATTCGGCTCTGAGCGAATAATTTGCATAATTCCGAAAAAAACGCATAATGGTGCATAATTTTCGAAAAGTTTGAAAAATCTATTGATAAGCTATGTTTTTCTTTTCACTCAAGTAGTTTAAGGCCTGGGTCAAGGGCTTTGACCAGGAAAAAATGGTTTATTCGTAATAACTTTTACAAACGGAATGGAACTGAATCGAAATTTGGCACATATAAAGCATTTTTAAGTATAATAAGCTTTGGCATAGGTCAAAGCAAGTATTTGACGAATTGGTGACGGGTTTACGAGAAAACATCAAATAAAAATGAGTTTCTGATGCAGATTAAATATCTCCAGCCCTTCACGTTTGGAATGAGTGTCCATTAATCTCTAAAAAAAATTATGAGTACGAAGATCATTTTTCAATCCAAAATTCAACCTATAATTATTTATAACTGTAATTTAAAGGCTTGAGGACCATCATTCCAAACGTAGAAGGTTAAATATGTTAAACCTCCATCGGAAAAGCTAATTTACTAACTATACAAAGAAAATTCGCTACCAAATCGCGATTTACGTAATTTTAAAATTTTGATCACGTGACACGTCACGTGACCAAACTTTTGCTTTAAGGAAGATCAACATTCAGGGAAAATTTCATTTTGATCTAGGTTTTCTCGGTGAAGATATTAAGTGTCAACCATATTTTCCGAACACACTTTAAACCCAGGCCTTAAACTGCTTGAGCATATCTTGAGAGATACATGGAAGTTTCTTTCCCGTAAGTATAGTACATTTTCGCAGCAAATAGCCAAAAATCGTTCACAAATATCGCATTCCAGGCGTTCTATGCTGCTGGCCGTTGGGGCCTGTGCTCTAGTTTTTTATATAACATGCACCGTGATTGGAAGAAGTATAACAAATCACAGCTTGGAAAAAAAAGCGCCCTGCTGCGATTTATTTGGTGGAAAAACAACTTTCTTTTCCGTGGTTTTGCTTTGAAAATGGATAAGTTTGTATTAAAAGTAAAACCAAAGAAAAAGCCATGTAGCATTACACCACAAGAGCGGGCCAAGCAATATCCCGGGAAGTTCCATGCAAATAACAATCTCCTATTTTGTTCAACTTGTAATGTTGTTGTGGATCACCACCGAAAGTCAGTTCTTGACAAGCACCTTTCAGCTGTTTCACACGTCAAGCGAATGGATGAATCGTCCTCGAAGCGAGCGAAGCAAAATGACGACTTCATTCAAGTGCAAAACTCCAGCTCACGAAGAGAAAGTGAAAGTCTGCCATGAGTGGATAAGGGCGTGTGCTGCTGCAAACATACCGCTAAACAAGTCAGAAAATCATACAATGCGTGAATTTCTTCTCTCCCGTGTAGTCAATGGTGGCACGATCCCTAAGCACTGCTATCCAACATGAAAGACGGAACGAGAAATATGTTTGGTGTAATAAATCGTTGTTGCTTGTCATATTTGTACTGATTTTGTTTTCTTTCAATTATAAACACTGACTTTATCTTACTCACCCTGAAAAAAATCATAGCAGCATCAGTCAGTAAGTTGTTTTTGTTGACTGACTTACTTTTGTTGACTTACTTGCTTACTCTGACTTACTTGATTTGCAAGCTTAATAAATTGAAACATTAAAAACTTTTGCTTAAAAATATTGCGCAATATTGCGCAATTCGCATAATTCGCGCATAATTCGTAAATTCGGAAATAGCGCATAATTTGCTGAAAAAAACGGATAATTCCGGAAGCCCTGCCTGCTCTAGAGGACTGATAGTTCACTCCAATTGATTTGAATTGTATCCATCAGTTAGCTTTATTTTAATTTGCAAATCTTAATTCTTATTATTATGGCTCTAGCTAGCTTTACTATAAATTGTACAATACAACTATCTAATTCCTGAAGTTACTTAATTGCATTAGCCAAAAAGTAAACGAAGTAAATGCATGTTTTTGTTTACATTTCTAGTCTCTGGTGGCAGCAAACACTGTACAGAGTCTTTCCTATTCAGCCTTGTGAACCCATCTGGAGGTGAACCAACCAAGCTGCCACTAAAGGGTACTGCAAACCAGTATGGGATCTGCTGTAACAGTGGATATGGGCCAACGTTTGGAGGAAACCATGACCTTTACATTGCTAATGTAGCAAATACAAATTCAAATAGTTACAGCAATTTAAACCATACCTATGAATGTCCACCGCATGCAACACCCACAACATTTCTAACTGGCAACAATAATTTTGTTGTCAACGAGATGGAAGTGTTTGCTTTTAGAGAATAAGCAACTTTCAAAAGGATTGCCAATCTTTGGTAACTTTGTTAACATTGTATCTTTGTTTCTTTTCACTAAGGTTTACTGACTGAGTTCATAATTAGACACTACGTACAATAACCACCAGGGTGTAGTGAGGCCCATTATATTTTAGGGGGCGGGGTCTTAGTATCCCGTATCCCATTAATTTTTGGCCTAAATATCCCGTATCCCGTTAATTCCTGTGGTTTGTATCCCTATAATGCCAGTTACTACTGATGACGTGTAATATGTTTGGCCTGGGTACTAGGTAACATAAAACACATTTTCAGTATTATTAGCCAGGTGTTAGTCCAAACACGACTTTCGCTAGTCACAAAATGTATAAACTAAGACGCTTTTAGAATTGCTTTCCCAAGAAGGTCTACGAGATATTTGTTCCATTTAGATCACCAAAACTGTGACTAGTCACTACAGAAGCTCTCTTTGTCTCAGTTTTGCATGCTCAATATGTATTGTATGACTCTATGATGATCTTTGGGATATAAATTTCTTAAATTACAGGAGGTTTTCATGCTGTGTAGCCATTTATAGAAATATTGTTTCTCTATGCCTTCGTTATACTAGCTCTCTTAGCATATGTTAGGGCGTCTTTGGCTAACTTGTGTTGCAAGATAAGTAGTGATCGGCTGCAGTTTTTGTTATTGTTATGAATATGCTTGGAACAGTCAATCTCTCAGCCCGTGAGTGTCCAAGAATGCGGTGTGCAAGACTTGTGAGAAAATGGATCTTTATCACGGATGTATTAAGCGTCTAAGATCAAACTCTGAACCGAGCTGCCGTGTCTTTATTGGAATCATGACTTCTTGCAGTTTGTATGTTTTAGCTCCTTGTTTTATTCCGTTTTTGAGTACTATTTCTTGGAGCTTGAAGAACCTCCGTTGTTTCGTCATGGCGTTATTGCATGCGCATCCAACATGGCTTGTTCAGATATGGTGATCTGTTTTGAAAATCTCACGGATGCTATTAAATTCCTACGTTTTTCTTAAGCAAGACTCGAGTTTCCGTTCTTAGGTGAACCTCATCAGTTGCACCTATAAGTAAATGTCTCGCGGAATAATATGAAATTATTCCGTTGTACATGAAATGTTTGCCGCTTTTGTACTGTTGGGAAGGATCGAATGTTCCGTTTTCTCATTGACTCGTTTAATTGAACCAATAGCATTGGTGTAGTTTCGATCCGACATAACAGTTGATTGGCAAGGTGCCTGAGTTATCCTTGGTTGACTTGTTCCTCACGGTAACTTGTCGTACACTTTGCCCAAATTCCTCCCGCCATTTTCTCATCTCTGCCAGCTGCAGCGTGGTGACTGCGCGGTTTGGTGATGGCTTTGGCATTGCGGGGAGCCTCGAAAAAGGAAGGAATCCCTTCTGTTTTGTGTAATGTGACTTCGAGCTGGTAAAGTAATTGAAGCCACACTTGGTACTTCGCTTTAAATGTTCTCTTAAGGTTGAAGAAAGTCTGTGTGAGAACTGCAGAACTGGAATGAGAAAGAAATGGAAAGAGCCCTGAGGGGGAGGGGGAGCGTTTTTCTCGGACAAACTATCTGGAAGGGCGGATATTGTCGATATTGGTAGATATTGTCAATATTTGATGGAAAAATACAAATATTCGCATTTGCAAGTATTTTTTTCACTTTTTTTGCGCCTTCTATATTGATCAATGAACCTATTTTATTATTTTAAAAGATGACAACTTTGATGATCGATATCCCGGAATCCCTTTTTGAAATATCCCGTATCCCGTTACGTTTTCCTCCAAATATCCCGTATCCCGATAATTTTTTACTTAAATATCCCGTATCCCGATAACCCCAAATGGGTCCTCCTTTAAGTTTCGGGTTTACACTTATCTATGTTTTAAAAACGTTTTAGTGACAACTAAGAAATAGGTTTATTTATTAAGTTGGCAAATGTTGTAATTTTGACTGTAGTAACTGCCAAAACAGGGATAATAATTCCTCTCTGTAGAGTTTGGCAAAGACTTATTGAAACCAGTAGGAGCCGTGTCAAGCTCTCGCTTATAGAATCGTGTAGTGATGTATGGAGTATGTTATCCGACTTCATTTATGAAATGACTCGTCTAAACAAAATGTTACCAGTGTGCACACTCGCTCGATATGTTTTAGCCAGAAATATGTTTACTCTACAAAAGCTGTATGGTTATGAAACAAAGTATAGAAGAAAACCGTACATTGTAGCGATGTCAGTGTGTTTGACCGGCCATCATGAGACCATATAATTACCAAAATTTATTTACTGAGACCAACAAGGGTAAAGAAAATTGATAGAGTTACTACTAGAATATACACCTTATTCCAAAATGGTGGTCAATTTATTATTCTTTTATATGTATGTTAATTAGTCCTTGTTGCCTCGTCGGCATGTGCAAAATACAACATAATTTTTGCGCGAAAATGTGGCATAGAGGGCTAATTTAAATAAATACAAAAGAATAATAAATTGCCCGCCATTTTGGAATAAGGTGTATAGGAAAATTGGCATCTCGACTCTCAATTCGCTTGTGTACTCAGTTTAGGAGTTACTGATTACATTTTAATCATGTCTCAACGTGCGTATATATTTTTTTCATATTTCAACATATTGAAAGTGATGACTCTAAGTAATGTTCAGGGCCGTGCTAGGGGAGAGGGGATGGACCGGGGGTGCATGCCCCACTCCCCCCTTCCCCCCAGTATTAGGGAACTTAAGATACAGGCGTTTTCGCCGCGACGGCGACGTGATAACCGGGGTAGACTGGGTCAGAGGCTGCCGTTCTCGCGCCAAAATTTAAGTTGTTAAGATTTTGACGAGGTCCTTCGCGACTTCGTCGAGTCATTGAGGTTGCTTTGTGAATTTAAGTTGTTTCGCTGCCTTAGTATGGTTGGTTTCGAAGAGTTTCGTTTACTTCTTACTCTTTACTACGACGCTAAACTTATTAGTGATAAAGATTTCATAGTTCTGTATGAAATGTTGCAGCCGAAAAATCCTAGTTTTCCATACGGTGAATGTCCTCGCTTCGACCTTGAGAACATGAACGAAGCTGAGTGCAAGGCAGAATTTAGATTTGAAAAGAAAGACATTCCTGTTCTTGCTGAAGTTTTGCAGATCCTACCGGTGTAAAAGCTAGATAAGGAAAGCCGGGTGGATGGAATAAAGTGCCTCAGTATGCTGCTGAGACGGCTTGCTGACCCTTGTTTATCCTTGACTTGGCACCGTCGGTCATATCGATTTGTGTTCGGTCTGTACAGGAAAGAGCAAAATCGCTGTAATTATCTGTCATATCATCAAATGAAGTTTCCAAAAGCACAAACAGGGACTTGTTAAAAAAAAGACAGCGTTTAAACTGTGCATAAGTTAACAATAAAGGGAAAATCATGGCAAACTTACCCACGTTTTCGGTACGACGGCAAAATCACTGTTGTCACGTCGCCGACGTGTGGGCGACGGCAGGAAAACATGCGCAGTCGACCTCGCCCCATTCCTAATCGGTCTTCACGTCGCCGTCGCCGCGAAAACGCCTGTATCTTAAGTTCCCTATTTTTTTTTTAATTAAAAACAAATATAAAATGTTGAAAATAAAACTGATTTCAGTCACTCGGAAATAATTGAAAACTCCTACTGAGTAAGATTTGCACCCTTGGTTAGCTTTATATGCTTGTCATGCCAGCTACCAACGCCATCAGTGAGCACTCCTTCTACCCCTTAAAGCGTGTCAAGACCTACCTGCGTTCAACCACGGGAGAGGCCAGGCTCAATCACCTCATGCTTCTTCATTCCACGAGAAATTGGCAGATGGTTTGGAAATGGTGGAGGTTGCCAATTTGTTTGTGGGAGACAACCAGCGGCGCAAGCAATTGTTTGGGAAGTTTTCAAAAAACAACCTTTCGATGAAGTCTGTGTTTCTCTCTAAGGGGATTCAGACAGTCAAACTTTCTTTGATGACTCTGACAGGTGAAACAGCTGCTGGTTCAAGATACAGAGACAGTCGGTCTTTTATTTCTTAATTAACATTCCGAAGTGTTTTACTTTTTTAAATATTCATCGGTTTACTGAGACAGTGTAGAAAGTACCAAGAGTAAGACACACAAAACCAAAGCTCACTAGACTGACTCCATTGAGAAAATAGAACCATAACACCAATGAACGATGGAGATGAGGAAACAGAGCTTGGATAGACAAGAAGACTAAGGAAGTGGAGAACTATACAATGCATGGAAGAAAAAGGGGAAAGAATGGAATGTAAGCGCAACTACAAGCCCCCAAGTGAAGGAGAAATGTAGAAACGCAAGAAGATGAATTGAAGAAGGAGTTAAAAAAAAAACGTCGTAAGCATTTTGATTAAAAACAAACAAAACAAAAAACAAAACAAACCAAACCAAAACATAAACAACCTAAAATTATTGATCATTAATAATTTTCAATTCATATACATGTACTTTAGTGAGCTCACTAAAAACGTATTAATAAACAACATAGATTGATAATATGAAAATATATTTATCTGCTCAGAAGGTCTGTCATTCTCGTCAGGGGCACAGTGAACAGACCCGGTAGAGAGATTAATTTCAACAAAACATTCCTCCCGAAATAATAAATAAGCGCACGAGAGACAGGTAATAATTAAAACTTTCGATGAAATTTACGACTTATTTGCCAAATTTATTCGGAAAACTCCCTACCACACGTTTCAAACCGTGGTACCACAGCTGGCCCTACGTGTCTGAGCTGACTGTTATCAATCTATGTAGTTTGTTTATTCGGTAAGACTAGTCTTTTACCTCAGAGTGTCCAGGCATTGAAGATGATTTGAGCTCTCTCCTTTGACTGATGCCGTGATTCAGTGGGAGAAAAACTGCAGACACGAGCGATCAAACAGAAACTACAAGCCATATTTACGATTGCAGATGCTAACTATACTGGCTAAAGACTAAAAACTGCTCAGCCATCCATAAATAATAGTAATTTTCATCCACAAAATAGCCAAGCGCGGAAAGTAAAACAACATTGAGTCTTTTCGGCTAGTCTGCTCGCGACATCCAGTGTTTGTACGCGCGATTTGAATTCAAACGCTAGATAATGACCTGGGACCGAGCGCGCACAAATACGTAATAAATAGGGATTTTATGTTTTAAATAAATACCGTATTAATTAATAACATTTGATGTATGAAATTTGAAATAATTTAGGGGAATAATTTTTGATGTATGAAATTAAAATAATTTAGGGGAATGATTTTTGTAAGGGGAAAAAAACAGTAAAAATTATTGATGTAATTTCGATGATTCATAAAAAAAAATTATAAAAAAAATACGAAAACTTAACTAAATAAAGTAGTTTTGGGGGGATAAAGAACGGAGTTTTTAACGATGCACGAACCACCCAGCCTTGGTGCTGACCAAACGAGATTGCCGGCACGGCCACCATGAATAAACATGAATACGCGATTGTCAGCGGTCGCGATTTTTGTTGCCAGGCAACTGTCGGACACCATCAAGTATATACTGATAAATATATTTTTCGCTCGAATTCACGCGGCTCAGCTCCCGAGGGACGACAAATTTATTAACCTCGCTTCGCGAGGAATAAACGTTAAATTACCTTATTTGTTGTGTGTTGTCGTCCTTTTGCCGTAAAAGTGATATTTTGTGCGATTTTGAAGGATTCTGAGTTCGCCGTTGACTCCGGGCGTTGACTGTACGTCTAAGAGAAGGACAAGGGTGGAAAGAGATTTTTGAACGGCTCCAGCGCCGAGGTGATTTTTTCTTATTGTTGTTGCATTGTAATTGAATAAGTGTGAATAAATGAACTTGAACTTGAACTTGAACGTGCACGAGTGGCGCCGTTTGAAATATCAGTGACTTGCCATATCCGGTCGGTAAATTGACAAAAAAAGAGAAACCTCTTCACCGCAGAAAAAAACTGTAAAGAGCCTGAAACTGACTTGCTTGTAACGTCAAAACATGAAATATAGGACAAATAGATTGAACACAGAGTCGAACATTTTCTAACGACAGACAAGATTGATCCTCGCAACTGGCGATTTTGAGACACAGCATTAACACTACATAATTTAAAGCATAATTATTAAAATTATCGAGTTGACCAATCAGCGCTCCTGTCTGAATTGTGACAGATTTACGTCATCAGTATGGAATTTCTCAAAGTAAATCGCAGACGCTCTCTCGCGCGAACGCCCCTAGCGGCCGGGAGCGATGAGAGGCGGCTGTATTCGCAGGCTACGTGCACAGATGCATGCTCGAGTCGGCTTGTCATCACTTTGTTTTGATTGGATGCTGAGACTCTCTCGAGACAGGGCTCCCAAGACTGCCGACGGTTTCGTAGAATATCTTCTTCCGCTCTTGATTGGTTCTCAAACAATTCATTGTTACTTTCGGAAACCGAGACAGACAGACAGAAAAATTCTCGATTCTACACGATTAGTAAACTGCCTGCCGGCAGCAATTAAGATAGAATTATTCAATTCATGGCCGAAGATATCAACCAGGTTCTGAGTTTAATTAGGGCAATTATATTCTGCCAAACAAGTTGTTTTCCTTCTCTATCTCAGTTTACAGGCTACACCCAGTAAGGTGTGGTGGATCTACAAGCGAGAGGCCCCCACCGGGGCTTTATACCTTGCAAAAAAGGCCCAAAGGCACCAAAAAACTTCAGTCTCTAACATCTTCATCTGCCCCCCCCCCCCCCCCCCAATTCACTCTTATCGAATTTGGGTTGTCTATGAGCTCATACGTAATTAAGAGATTAGGTGTTATTACTTTGATCGTCGCAGTGTCGTTTTTCAGGTAAAATTTCTAAGTTGTAAGAAACGATCAGGCCTTTGCCCCATGTTTCAATTTTTGATAATTACCTCGGAGTTCAGCTTAAATTAAAACGAAAATGCGAGGCACATGAAGACTTGTATCCGAAGCCTTCCCTTAGTTTGGGTGTAAGCAGTTAAAAGATAGACTTACTATAATGCAGCAGTTAAAAGACATAAATAAAAGATGTTCAATTAATATGTTGTCTACTCTCGTTGAAATGTTCATAGGTACACTTACAGCTTTGGGAATATAGAGAATATTTAAGGCAATATTCTTGGGAGCAAAACACATCAATGTTATAAGATGTACACGGTGGAGCGAACGATCTAAGGTGACATGTGACTTAAGGGAACTCCCGACCTTCGTGGATGTCCTTCGGAAAAAATTCGTACACGCGCCACTGATTTAAAAGTAATGTATCAAACTATATATCAATAAGAAAAGTCGCTAAAATAATATTTTTATCGAAAATTACTTTAATTAAGCTTTCTATTGATATATGGTCATATAATTACAGTTTGTCATATTGCCGTTTGAAACTGGCACGTGTACATTTTTTTTCCGAAGGACACCCGCGAAGGTTGGGAGTACCCTTAAGGCCCGCTCGGACACGCGGGTACAACATCCCTCCAAACTAAACTGTCTTTTTCAAATTCATTCAGGACCCAGGGTCTTTCATCTCCCCACTCCAAAGGGAACGAAATTGTTGCACACAACTGACTTTGTACGCAACAATTTCCCGAAGTAGAAAAAGAAAGAAGAATTAGAAGAGTACACGCTACAAATTTGTTGCGCGCAATGTTGCACTATCCAGTTGCAAAATTGCAATGCAACTGACGATGAAGAGTTTGATACACCATGTTATGAAGCACTGGGAGAGGCACTAGGCCTCATGAAGAAAGCTTACGACATTATGAAGCAACAAGCTCTGGATGTTCGCCAGGAGAAGGAAGCTTTTGAATCTGCTGACCTGCTGCAAAGAAACTTGAACATGTCCATTTTGATTCCACCATCAATAATAATAATAATAATAATAATAATAATAATAATAATAATAATAATAATAATAATAATAATAATAACAATAATAATAATAATAAGCTGAACGTAGGTGGTCAGTATTTTAACACTAGTCTTCAAACACTAAAAAAGGACCCAGGATCAATGCTACATCGCATGTTTTTAGGAAGATTCGACACGAAGCCTACTAAAGACGGATCTTACTTCATTGATCGCGACGGAACTCACTTCCGCTATATTCTGAATTACCTTCGAACAGGGCACTGATCTCCTTCTCCCGAACGACAAATCAGTCCGAAAAGAATTACTAGAAGAAGCTGAGTTCTATCAGATTCGTGAAATTATGGATGAGCTCTGCCCTCCACCGTTTCTGGGATCTACAATCTTGTCCACTGAACGGAAGCAACTCTTTGTCAACACTTGGCTAAAAGAGCGACTAAAGCGCCATCGTTCTACCTTTGTGCTGCTCTATCGTGCGTCCAGAGACGGGTGGACATCTTATGATTTTAATTTCATGCCTTCTGCGACAATAGAGGGCCCAGTGGAGATAATATTTTTGGCGGTACGTTACACAGAGCAGTCTTGGGATGGGAACACCCCAGAGTGATAAAGGTGGAGGGGGGGGGGGGGAGTTATGTACATTGAAGGATTCAAAAGGTATTTTCAGTTTAGTTTGATTCATTTCGGTTGTTTCTAACTCAAGGGTTTTGGTTGTTTTCATAATAGTGATTCACGACAGTGTTAAACAACACTATTATAATAGTTTTTTTTTTAATTAAGCTGGTCAAACAGGAACGCAAGTTATCACAAGAATTTGCATTACATGGCTAGAACTTGTACTGCATTGCATGGCTAGGATTTGCGTGTACTTGCATTGCATCAGTGTACTTGCGATGTTTGTTGCGTTGACGAGCGATCACTTTGATCGAACTCAAATTGGTCTGCAAGTCTGAAATGAATATCAAGTGGGCGGAACATGAGAAGAGAAATTTCATATCTCCGTGCACCCATCTATGATTTTGTTCATTATCAAGGAGATAAACGACACTAAAAACAAAGTTTTAAGCAATTTTCCGAAGACTTTCCAAAGAAGATCCGTAGATGTTTCGATTATATATCAAAACCTTTTTGCTCGTTTGCCATTTCATAAGGGCAAACACAAGTACTAGCTAACACCAAAATAATGATATCTCCACTCTTCACACAAATTCATCTTCAAGTGTCAAGGTATAGTTTTTTGCAGTGGGAGAATACTGTATTTCACTGAAGAAAACAAAACCATCTGACACTTTAAAGGGAGACTGTCCCGCCGAAGTAACTGGCGAAATTTTGCCTACTTAATTTCCATGTTTTTTCGCCAAATACCACCAAAAATACACCTAATTGGATAGAAAGATTCAGAGCAAAACAGAAGCAGCAGTTTGGAGAGAAAGTGCAGGATTACAAGGATGGAAGTGGATTACAGTTCTTTAATTTCGATTTAGTGACAGGCGGTCAAGAAATCAAAGTTTCCATTCTTGTGGAATTTTGAGTTTTTTAGTCGTTACATGATTTTGTCTTTTTAGTTCATATTTCTTTGCGTTCATCACTTTTGGCGATTTTTCTTCCTATTTCAAGATAATTAAATAGGCTTAAAGCAAGCTCCTGGCCATAATCATGAACACACGATATTTCAGCCTGTGTAGTGTATCATAAATTAATCATCGAGAATAATTTCATTAAGGTGTCATGCATCGTCGTGCAGGGATAAAATCAGACCGATTTATCCTCATATCTCCTCTCACTACAGTATTTCAATAATTGGTGGTTTTACGTTTTTAGCCTCTATTTTGAACGTTTTCAAATGTATAAGATTCAGACGTCTGCATGGTAATTGTAGTTCAGTTAAGATATCATTTTAAAATCATGGGACTGTAGTTCCCGCATGTCTTAAACTAAACGACGTTGAAGCTGAGCGCGCTCAATGAGAATATAGACAAGTGATCTGGACGAATTAAGCACTCTCCTTTATGTTCTCCAATGCTCTTCGTCTTTCATAACACTGATAAAACATGGTTTTGACCTTTTTCATTTGTTAACTTTCTTCCAGGTTATTCATCGACACGAATGAATCGTTATCTGTCAGTTTAGTTCGGCTAGAAAGCGTACAAGAATGAGAATCCTGATTAAAAAAAACGGAAAAGCTCGAAACGTGGCTAATTTTCGTCATCGCCGGTTTCAACAAATCAGTAACATGCTGATGGAAATCCTCTTTTTGGTTTGAAATTAAAAATAGGGGATACAGATAAGCTGGTAGGAGAGGTCCAAGAGAGGGCGAAAAAACACATCGATCGAGGACTCCACGGTTACACGGTTCTTACTCACTCCCAGTCCCCTCCCATTCACGCCTGCTAACCCAGGCTAACACTGCAGCGATAAACTACAATGTCGTCACAGTAACCCAGGTAACATTGTTAGGAATTTTGCATGTCATGTGGGTTATGTTTTAACTCGGCAAGAGGGTTCATTCTCTCTCTCTATGTAGTTGAGCCCTAAGGGTGTAAAATTAAGGACACGTGGGTAGATTAGTTAGACGAAACGAGAACTGTGGTGGTGCGGCGATTCTCGTTTGAATTCGAAAATTTTGAATGCGCTGAAATTTTTACTGAAAGGAAGTATAAGATCGACTTCCGGCGATATCTGAACTTTTGCTCCCATTTGGCTTCAACTCTGAAGCATTGTTATTAATTTTCATGCGCTTTCAAAGAGTGTGGACTCTCGTCAACTCTTGCTCCCTTTTGGTCAACTACACCAAACGTCTTCTGTGATCACGTGAAGGAAAGAGGACACATTTGCATTGAATAAAAATTGATAAGCCACCCGTCGAAAAAAGGAATACAACCTCAAAATTACTTATATATGTTTTGCGGTAAATAGGGTAAAAGCAAAAATAATTCATAAATTTATAAATTATTAACAGTGATTGAATATAGGCGCTGTCACAGTCAACGAAGTAACAATGCGAATGTGAGCGTGAGAGCATAAACAGTGAGAAACAATGCAGTCAAGTTTCAGTCTTCCCAGCGTAGTTATGTTCATCATTAGTTTTTGTTTTCTCTTGCGAAAAACAAGTCAGCTTGAAGGGAAATGTAGTTTACAGTCTTCTCAAAACTGCCCGAAGTCATTATGCCCAAGATGTGTGCAAATATTATGGCAACCAAGAAGGCCTTATGTATACCAGCTTGGAAACTCCAGCGACATAACAGGGTTGCTACCGGGTGAGTAAAATTCTCATCCATATTTCTGTGTCAGGCAAGAAGTGTTTGAAAATCACACACTTTTATTGGTTAACCAATAACTTTTACTGAAACTAGCTATGAAAACCGCAACGGAAATCAAAAACATTCAAACAGAGTTTTTTTTTCTTATTCATTTTTTATCCATGGTTTGTTTGCTTATACTTGATCATACTTTGCGATTGATTTTATAAACGTTTTAACGTATTGGTTATTTTTTAATGCGCAAATTTCCCGTGTCCATCTGGTAAGCGATTTAAAAAGGTAAGCGTAAATATGGGAAACTTACTCGGACTCGCTTCATTTCGAGATCGTAGAACAATTAACGACAACTTTTAAATTTTTCAGCAGCTGCGGTCCTTTACAAAATTGACGGAATGTTTCACACACATATTTGCAGTTGGGTTTATCTCAACACAATATCTTGCAATGTAGTGTTTAATTTAAAATGTTTCGACTACCAAACCTGTTTGGAAACAAAAGGCCTCTTCTTAATGGAGCTATGTAATTCACGTTTTGTCTCATTCAGTTGGCTTGATTTTGATTCGTTTCTTTAGGCCATTATCAGATTAATTTGCTCCAAAAAGGAAGAAACGCTCACTTAAGGCGGGACCGAAGGCGCCAACGTTTTTAAATGTATTTTTTAATATGTTGAAACAGCTACTTGTTTGTTTTCTCAGAAACGAGTCCTTAAAACGCCTTTTTAGGTAGGTCTTGACTAAAATAAAAACAAGTATGCATGTTCAACAAAATTACATACGATTTACAGCTCTTCTGGTCAGTTCAAAAGCCTTGATTATGTTTTAGAAATGTGGCACTGAAGCGACAAATGAGGCTCTTATCACTGTGTGAAATTGACCTGTTCTAAAGGTCGTCGCATCGTTAGAACCATTTAAGAAAAGGCACCGCACGAAGGGAACAAAACTACGGGCGGAAAAAAGACACATTCTAGTGTTTTGTCCCGGCTCATTATAACTTTCCCGGGGCCGCGTTTGCCCACTTAGTCGAAGATAAGAAAAATAGCAAAGGCTTAATTGGTGCCAGAACCGTATGTAAATTTTAAACTGGGTTACCAAGGGTTTATACAAAGCGTTTTATTTTGATTTCTTTTCACTTTACTTACAAATTCAAGGAGAACAAACAGTTAAATTCATTAAATTACTGTTTCTAAAAGATGCTTTATACTCACTACTAAACTAAAAAAAAGAGAAGCAATTATTTTAATAGAGCCAGGATATATTAACATTAAACTGATGCACTTGCCGCAAGCGACTCTGTATTAAAAAATCCCCTTGAGGGACAATTGTGTGAAAAATGGCTCTCAAAAAGTACAAAGAAAAGATTATCGGGATATGGCATATTGGGGTAAAAAGTTTAAGGATATGTGATCATTCTGGGGAAATACAGGATATTGGGACAGGAAAATCTGGGATATTGGTCACCACATTTGATATACAAGAATATGTACTGAGTTAACTAGATACGGCATATTTAGGCCTAAAATAACTGGGGTACTAGATATACAAACTGGGATACAGAATATGACCATATCCGCCGATCACTTTGAATTTGTTGAAAAGATGAAATCGTTATTTTGAAGCGAAAATTCAAGAAGCGCTTACACCGTGAGAATTCCACTACATGTTATAAGATCAGAATTCAAACTGTTGTTGCCATTGATTCCATACATAAATTAGTATGCGCCGCAGGAGTTGTACGGCGAAAAACTTGAATGTGTTTTCAAAAAATTGAAACCTTTGCACTCGATAAGAAGACTGGCAAAAATATTTTCATCTGACGTGATCAAAACTCTAAAAACTGTTGAAGATATAAAATATTTCTATTAACATTTTTGGCGGTGCGGCTGGGAGTCTTCATATGCGAAACAAAAACAAGTATTTTTTATTAAGTGTGTAGGCTTTTCTAAAGCGCGGAGGCAAATCGGAACTGAACTGAACAGAAACTTACAATAATGAAGAAGTAAGCTTTTTTTTTTAAGAATTTCTCAAAATTGCAAATGTGGCCACCATGTTGGTGTGCCCGCAGTAGAACATGGCGGACGCATACAAATTTCTCAAATTTTCAACACATTATTTTCCCATTAATCGATTTTAAAGATCGCCAGGCCTCAAAATTGTGCCAATTTTTTTTCATTTGAATTTCTCTGCAACATGTTATCTCTGGGGTTGCTCTCAAAGCCAGAAAAACGAAATGCTCAAAACGTGGATGAAAAAGATCTACTGTATTCAAAATTCCTTGAGATCAAACCGGTAAATTATGCATTGCAAGGAAACAATAAAAGCTTGATTTGCCTTCCATTTCCATTTCCATTTTGCCTTGCCAAGTTTTTTTTCGGCTTTAGGCTGGCGTTAAGAACTTGTCCTGTTTTGGAAAAAATAAGCGACGGAAGTAAGATGAAAACCGGCATCACCTTACCGTTTTCATGGCCTGATGCATACGTAGAAATTAAAATATGTTCATGCTATAGCCTGTGTGGCACAGGCTAGAAAGGGAGGATAAGGGGGCATTTGAACGGTCGCGAAAAGCTATCTTTCGAATATATAGAAATCACAGTCCATTTCACATTTGCAATTAAAATGGCAAAACGATTTATAAATAATGCGGGTGTCACACAGTCGCGATTTAACTTCACGATTACCTGACGATGCGAAAAGTGACAAAAATCATGAGTCCCTCGCGAGAGGTCTTAGAGCACTTGACGGGCTCTGATATAGGACTTAAGTGGTCTTCAGTGTGTCTTGAAGGACGTGATAAGTCGGCAAACTCTCACGAACATTTTGACCATGCTCAAAACAATCGTGAGAGTCAGCCGATCTATCTTCGTCGGGTAGCGGACGCCAAACCGTCGTCGACTGCTCTTAAATGCTCTTGACGCTCGGGAGCCGCTCGTGAGCCGCTCTAATTGATCGCCAGTCCCACTGATAGGTCGCCAACAGATCGCGAGTAGGACGCGAATGAACGTGGATTGCTCTGTTACGGCACGTCTGTTGATCGTGTATAGCTCGTTTGTAACTCGTGTATAGCTCTTGACAAACGTGAGTTGGACTTCACCTTGTGCTATTTTTTTATTTTGACGCCACATTTCCTACGTTCTTTTCGCGATATTTTACAAATTTAGATCGTGAAGGTCGTGAGCTGATCGTGAGTTTAGGTCTCGACTGTGTGACACCGCCTTTATAAATAATAAAAATAAAAGTGACGAACAAACATGCGCTATTTCGCCGATTCTCGTTAATAGTGGGCTGCATGAAGAGAATGTTTATACCGAGGTGACGTTTAGGGTGCAAAGTGTTTGCTTGTTTGACAACTTGACCACACAGGACTGGCGCACATGTACGCATGTAAAATGGTCGCCACGTATCCTATCCATCGACCAAGGCACAAGGTAAACGGTTCGGTCCTCTGTCACAATGATACTGTGTTCTGCTCTGAATGTGCTGGAGTAAAAGCGAGCCATATGGACGGTGTCTTGTTTTGTAATGCATCTTCACCATGATGGTAACGTTTAGGCCATGGCTGGAAATGGGTAGGAATGCAATGGGGAGGGAACAAGATAATTAAATGATTATTTTTTTTTGAATTATTGGAAGAGCCATGTTACCACCATTGTTTTTTTAGCTACTTTATTTATACCATTTCTAAGGAATGGGAAGGCACTGCTGGCGAAGGTTCTGAATCTGCTCTGTCTAGGGTTATAAGAAGAATCTTCCATGAATCTCGGTGTTCAATTCTATCCTTACTTCTGGGTCATCCCTCCGGCCCGACCACAGCTTTCTCTTAACTGCGCGGTACAAATTATTGTGAAAAACATTTCCCCCGTCTTCCACGGACTCTTCGCCAGGAAGAAAAGTTTTTTCCAAGCGCTCAAAGGGAAAGTAATTATTCCCATCACAATCGTAGTCACGCCATTCGTCGAACTTCTCACTGAATCCCGTGAAATGAATTTTTACTCGTTTTCTGTCCTTGTCCACGTCGACTATCTCCACTTCATATTAATTCTTGTCTATATTAGCTATTTTCTGCACTTTAACAACGTTCGCATCGCCGACCTCACTATATTCGTCCACAAAACGTTTCGGTGGACATGACATTTCGAACACAGGGCGCAAGCGCACTGGCAGTTACGTCATGTAAGGGTCACTGAAACCTGATGTCCTCTTTTGTGGGCAATGACTTTGATCTGACCTCGTTGACCTGATCTTTATCATTATTCAATTGCTTTTCTTTTCTTGAGAACCTGTCAAAACAAAAAAATTGTTGGACGGCCATATTTGCATTCGGTGTATGGCCATGAGAAATGACGGTCATAGGTTCTATGAATAGAAGGTGGTAAAGGGGGGGGGGGGGGGGGGAGTCTAGATCACGTTTCACAAAAAATAAAATTGTCATTTCACGTCTCACGGAGAATAAAATGGCCATTTCACGAAAAAAAAATATATTCCTTGCTTTTTGCAAATTAAATTACATCCAAAGTACAGCTTTGTTTGCTGTCTTCACCGACCGTCTACTCCTCATTCTTCCCGATGTAAAAAGAAAGCTCAGTTCGTTTGCCGATGTTGTGTTAAATTACCTAACCTTGTAGAGTGACCTGGGTTCCAGAATGACGATCAGTCACGGTCATGCATTCGTCACGCAATTTACCACCGGCGTATTTAAACGCTCGCTGGATAATTTTTTGGGAGAAAGAATTAAGAATCACGGTTTACAGTCGCATTTTACGTGAAAAAAAAACAACAGTCAAGTTTGCAGTGCTCATGAAAAAAAAGTCGATTCACGGTTCACGGGTATGTAACCAAATCACGTTTCACGAGAAAAAAATGGCCATTTCACAATTCACGGGTAAAAAAAGGCCTTTCACGGATCACGAAAAAACCCTTTACCACCTTCTGAATATGGGGCCCCGCAGTGGGCCTTCGGCCCGCGAGAGCTCCGCTAAAATGCTAAAATGTTTTACCGTCTCTGCTGAGTTTTATTGAATCGTTGCAAACACAGCATATTTTTTTCATAAGAGATTCAACAGTGTTTATACCTTTAGATAAGTGCAATGAAAGAATGTAGTATTCAGGTAATGGCAAAATAAAACCTAAAGCTTGTACGACTTGTACCATGACTGCGTTCACACCAGCGACATAACGACATAACAGCGGGGTCAATCAAATGCAAAACACAAGTTATATCAATGTTTTATGTCACCAATGAACAACACAACATAACGTCGCAATAGGAACATTAAGAACAAAGCATAACGACATAACAAAAAAATTGTTATTTTCTCTATGTCGTTTTGTTCCTAGTGTGAACCGGGCCTTACTTGACACTTGTTTACAAGTTACTTGTCTGCACCTGAAGTTATTTATAGCTTTGCAGTGCTGGGAAAAAACCGTTCTCCGAGGTCATGCTCGATTAATCAGTAGTGAATACATGAGTAAAACGACCAAACCGAGACGTCAAGCAACTTGAGCAAAATAGGACCAAATTTGAAGGATTTTTGCCTTTGCAAACAGAACAAATTATTTAAAGTCAGCTTCACAGACTTCCGGCACTCTAACATCCAACGTGACGTTCAATAAACAAAGACATTCACATCGATCTTTATTCTCGCCTTATCACCCAAGTAAAACAATTGCATGCCGTCAGTCATTTTAAGGATAAATATCCTACAGTGCAAATCTCAGTGCACAGAACTGAATCTGGGAAATGCTGTTACGAAAGATGACCTGCTCGGCAGCCCCCGTGTATGTTATTTCACGAGAGCTCAGTGGCCCGGGGGGCGGGGGGGGGTACCCAACAACGTTTTGTACGGGGATGCTCCGCCCCGAGGTTCAAACCCTTACCCTTTCATATACCGTTTTTGACAAAAAGGTACCCCTTTCATATATCTTTCATTGAAAATGGTACCCCTTTCATATACCTTTTAATGAAAATGGTACTCCTTTCATATAGCCTTTACTTACGTCTGTTTGATTTATTTTGAAAGGCCCTTTTTATTAGACTTAAATGGCAGTTTTCCCTACCTTTTTTATGCCTCATCGGCGTGTTTTCGGTACCCTTTCCTATTCTTCGTGAAATCCCTACCCTTTCATATACTTCAACTCGTGAAATCATGACTCTTTCATATACCTCCAGCCTCAAAAAGGTACCCCTTTCGGGCGGAGCATCCCCGTATAGCACATTATAGGGAGTACCCCCCCCCCCCGGGGGTCAGTGGTTAGTCTTACTGAAGTAGTTATTATCCAATTCCTGACTGCTCCATATCTCGTTGCATGAGCTTCCAAATCTTTGCTATCTCAGTAAGAGAAGGCAGTTGAATTCTAACCAGGGGCAAATGATGAAAGAATGGGTAGTCAGACAGACAGAACAAAGCGAGACCTCAAGCAACTTGAGCAAAATACGACCAAATTTGAAGGATTCTTGCCTTATACCAGCAGACGCGAAAATCAGTTGAGTATTCAGTTTCCATCTCGAAGTCGTCATAAATTCAAAACAATGTCTTCAAACCTTCACTGTAAGGTCGGTTGTTAGAGTTTAATTCTGGAAATTATTGGGTGTTTCTTGGTGTTGCGGAAGCCATTGTTGGTTAGCTTTTGTGTTGTGGTGTGGGTATTGATTTTCTGCCCCCGGTTTTCGGCTTCACGGTCACGATCGCAAACCGTCATTGTTTCAAATCTCCCTTGTGGTTGGCTGCTTCAAAAAAGTCCGAAAAAAAGACCAACGGTTCACAGTTAGAGTGCCAAACTGTGTGTAATCCTTTTGTATTATAATATATGAATATAGCAAACAAAAGAAGCAAACCGTGGGTTGTGACATGATTTACATATAAATTGCATTGTTTTGATAAATGACCTATTTGTGGTTTTGCAGATATTGGATTTACAATCTTTTGCATCCATGTATTGCTCACATCTCAGGTATTTAAACTCAGACATGACTTTTAATTTACCGCAAGTGAAAAATATTGATTGAACTGATAACTGTCTTCAGTTTTTTGGTACAAAATTACATACCGGTACGAAGGTGCAATCAGCCAATCTTAAGGGATTATATATACAAGCATTCCAGTACACAGACAGTCACACAACCAGAAGGTAAGGAGCGAGTCGAGTTCACGAAGAACTTGGGTGAAATCACTGTTGTCAGTCCTGCCGAAATGCGTTAGGCCACGAATGTTTTATCAGAGAGAAAATGCACAGATATAGTGTGTTTTGGGTCTGCTGCTATGCCTTGCTTCTGGTTCACGTACAACGTGTCCAAGTTGAAGCGAAATGTCCACCCGACCCGGCGGAGAAGACGTGTCGGCACTACTCAATGATCTGTCCTGCTTGCATCGAGGTTTCGTGGCTGATTCGACCTCCCTTTACGTTTGAAAAAGGAAATACAACTACAGGAATACTACCAGGTAATTTTTACAAACATTGTAACTGTGACCATCCAAGAATTTGTGCGAAAAACGTCGAGAGCGAGCGAGCCTTGGAGAGCGTGGGGTCCCCGAAAGTGGGGGTGGGGGGTGACATAAGGGGGAGGGGGACGTGAAGTGTCAGAACTTCTGCTTCACAGTACCCTGGGCGCGGGCAGGAGCTCTGATAAATGAAACATACTGTAGACTTACATAACTTTTTAGCAATTGTGAGAAAAAAAAACATTCCATTTTATCATTTTCTTCGATTTCCAAGTTTGCTGAACTTGAAGGGCCTAGAATCTCATCTGTTTATATGTTTTTTGGATAGTCACGCAACCCCACGCGTTGAGTGACGAACCAACCAATGGTTGCGTGGGATGCTTCTAAGATCCTAGCTAACAGTTAACAGTTAACAGTTAACAGCAGTATCACTATAGATGCTCGGCTTGTAATCGCTAAGAACAGCCAACCAACATGACTACATTGATATTTAATTACAGCTGTACTGAATCTGATGTTAACCAAATGCTGTGGTAACCACACCCCGAGCTGCTGGGAAGTGACGCATCACCCCCCGGAGAAAGATCCCGAGCAGCTTCTCCAATTGGCACATGACTCTCACGTGATCTATCCAGTCATAGTGGATAAGGAAGACGCTGCAAGTCTGGATTACAACTTGATCGGCCTTATACCTCCTTGCAGTACTGCCTTTGTGGTCCCCAGAGGCAAGCGAGAAAGCTTCCCAAAGAAGCTGCTAATGTCCGTGTTGGAAGCTTGGCCAGTCTTGATAGTAACCATCCTGCTTTCAATTTTGGCGGGTGTATTTATGTGGCTTTTAGTAAGTGGCATATTCATTCTGCAATAACCGAAGTGTTTTTTCTTTGGCAACCTGAAATCGTTGTTCAAACGACACGAAGTCATTTCATTATGTTTTACACAGCAAAACGCTCCAGGATGTTTGGAACATTTTGGTAGCCTTGTCCAGCGGTTTCTTCGTCCGGCCGCCATTTGGGTAGTCCTGCACTTGTTCAAACGATGTCTGTGATTCGCAAAGAAAAAGTTGTCAAATTACTTTAGAAACTCGTTTTATTATTATTTTTTTTAATTTAATGAACTAGGAAATATGTTTTATTGTTTTATTTTATTTTATCAGTCGGTGTGATATCGTAAGACTTTACCGACTTAATTAATGTAAATGTAAATGAAAACAATAGATTTGTCCCGCTGGGATAGGGACTAGGGATAGGAGCATTGTTGAAGTGATATATCAATTGTATCGTTCGCCAATCACAGACGTCGTTTGGACGGTAGAGTCTACCTTCTATAGCTCAGAAGGAGGTCGGACACTTATTGAGAATTATATAACGTAATGTTATAACGTAATGTCGACACATTACATAAGTGTAAACAAGAAAGTGTAAAATCCCCACTCAGGATTGAACCTGTGACCTCAGCTAGGGTTAGGCTTACATAACCTACCGTACCACTGTACCACCTAGCTTCTCGGGTTGTTTAGGCCTAAATTTAACTATATAAACTGCTAACCCCAACCTCAACTGAAAGCTAACCAGTTACTCCGTTATATAAGTTTCAATAAGGTGTCCGACCTTCTTCTGAGCTATGGAATCTTTGGACAGCTACGACCCCGCCCCGCATTTTGAAAGCGGAGAGGGCCCTGGGGACAAGGTTGATGGGATGAGGGTGTCGAAACTTAACTCGTATATCATCGGCTGTGTGTTGTACAATAATGGTATAATGAGTCAAAGTTAAATTTTTCTAAAATAAGCAAGTTGATTTATTGTCTTTTTCAATAAGTAAATAGTTACTGGCATGTTAGAAACTTGTTCTTAGCTTCTCCAATATTCGTAATTAATGCCGGTATCTTCAGCCATAAGAATAGGGGTATGAAGCTTTGATGCTAGGATTTGGTTCTTTTCCATGGTTCTGATTTAATGACTAGTCGACCTGGTCTCATGCTCAAAGAGTGGAACCATCCCCATGTCCAATACTGTCGCACTGTTACGGACCGTCAGTTGCAGTTGCTGGTCCGTACGTTCTGTACGGATCGTCAACCTTGCTTACGGAGTGGGGTGAATAGAGGTATGCAAATCCGCCGATCCGAGCTATTTTTTGGCCCGATCCGTCGATGCGACGTTATTTTCGTTCAAATCCGGATCCACATTACTTGAAAAGTTTTCGTAGTATAAATATACTGCACACGGGTATATAAACATTTGTTTTGTTTTTCTTGTGCAGTACATATTTAGATTTTACTCGAAGTTTTCTGCCTTTGCTGGTGAAACTGAAAAAACACCAACAACAAAACACCAACAAACCGTCCAAGGCCGACCAAAAAATTAATGATCAGATCCACAATCCGAACTTCTAGATAGACAAAGTCCGCAATCCAGGCCAAAATTTTCGGCTGATCCGCGATCCGGGGTAATTTTCAAGGCCAAATCCGCCGATCCGCGAACCTATTCACCCCCTCCCTTACGGCCCGTATGCTTGAGTTATAAGGAGCGTACATCTCATTATCACAACAGAACAGATAATGTGTGTATGCCTCACAGTTTACGGATCGTCACCTCCGACCGACTGCAAGGTTTACGGTCCGTACGGATCGACTGACAAACCGTATGTGATCACTCTGCTGTTCAGTCTCACTAATGGCATACAGTTTACGAATCGTCACGGACAGACTGCAAGGTTTACGGTCCGTACAATTTATATGGACCGAAACATAGCTTACACGGACCGTTACGGTGCGTGTATATTGGACAATCCTCGTTTTTTTGTCCGTATGGGTCAGTTTGTCGTTTGGTTTGTTTCATTTTTTTTATCATAAAAAGGCTGGTGTTTGCATTTCAAGGCATTTACAATGTCAGTTCAAAACAGTCTTAGGTTACTATAGTTTCGAATTGTATTTCAGGATACTTGGTTTAACGAGGAAGAATTCCCTCGGCACTTTTGCAAAGGCTCATGGGAAGGATTCTGGTGGGCGTTTGTCTCCATGACAACAGTGGGGTAATGTGTTAGTGTTACTTTGCGTGTGTCCGGGTCGCAACAACTAGTTGCATAATTATCAATAACTGGACGAGGTTGGGCGAAGTATCGTGATTTGTCAGTAGCGAGCAGATCAATTATTATAATTGATCTACTCGCCACTGATAAATCACGATATTTTGTGATAGCCGAGTTCAATAATTTTTTTTTATCATTCGATCACCGAGTTTGTTTTTCAACTTAATATTTATTCATAACGCTAAAACATAACAGAAATCGGGCTGCCATTGTAGAGGATGGGAACAGAACAATTATTCGCAGCAAAACAACTTTGCACCGTTGTGCGATGAGCAGAAATATTTGTGGGCAGTCATTCGCAGGTCACGTGGTGGACTCTCGGCCAATGAAAAGAAAGAAAAAATACATCAAATGATAACATCAATTACTCTGTATCGCCTTTGTTGTCATTTGCTTTTACAAGTCACCTGTTTGCCTCTCGGTTGTAAGTAAAACCTTCTAACAACTTTTTTCTGTCCATGTGATAACATATAGATACGGTGATCGGGCTCCCAAGTCCGTCCTGGGAAGAACCTTTGCAGTGGGCTGGATTCTAATTGGAATCTGCATATGCTCAATATTCACTGCTACTTTAACAACGTCACTGACGACTATCAGCCTCGACACCAAGAAGAGTCTGGCAGGCTCTAAAGTAGGAATTATTTCATTGTTATTGCTCACCATATCTGCTACATCAGAAGCATATCACAAATAATTTGCTCCTGCTAACGTTAAGTCACATATAAAAACACAGCTCTTCCCACCGTTTGTTTAAAAAGCTTCATTTTGTAACACAGTTTCATGTTTTTCCTTGGGACAGCTCGGTACATGTATGCCAGATACCACGCAGCTCTCAACAACCTCTAATTTCATTGGACCTGTATATCACGCAGCTCTATTGTTTTCAGGGCAAGGGTCCGTTGTTGTGTTGCTTGTTCTATTGTTTTCAGGGCTAGGGTCCATTGTTGTGTTGTTTGTTGTATTGTTTTCAGGGCTAGGGTCCATTGTTGTGTTGTTTGTTCTATTGTTTTCAGGGCTAGGGTCCATTGTTGTGTTGTTTGTTCTATTGTTTTCAGGGCTAGGGTCCATTGTTGTGTTGTTTGTTCTATTGTTTTCAGCGCTAGGGTCCATTGTTGTATTGTTTGTTCTATTGTTTTCAGGGGTAGGGTCCGTTGTTGTGTTGTTTGTTCTATTGTTTTCAGGGCTAGGGTCCATTGTTGTGTTGTTTGTTGTATTGTTTTCTCAGCAAATCAGAGAAGACCTTGTTAGAGCTGCGTACTGCCCAATGTATGCATTGATAACACAAAAGGTATCTGTGAAAAGACTGCTCTGAATCATCATTAACTCGTGTGAACAAGTTTCAACAGTTTGGACAAAATTTCACTCGATCACTCGATCGACTGTTAACATTGAGCCCGCGATCTGTAATATAATGGAGGGGGGGGGGGAGGTAGGGGTGAAGGGTCGAAACGTCCAGAAGAGGCCGGAGGGTCCAAACGTTTCGTATTCACGAGTTGGCTCACAGGAGCCTTTGATTTTCGCCTGGTATCATACATAATAGGGTCAATCCCAAATCATACCGTCCAGAAGGACGTCGGACACCTTATTGAGACTTATATAACGGAGTAACTGGTTAGCTTTCAGTTGAGGTTGTGGGTAGCAGTTTATATAGTTAAATTTAGGACTAAGCATTCCGAGAAGCTAGATGGTACAGTGGTACGGTAGGCTATGTAAGACTTGGCCTAGCTGAGGTCACAGGTTCAATCCTGAGTGGGGATTTTAGATTTTCTTTTTTACACTTAAAAATTTATTGAAAATCAAATTCTAAGTGTCGACATTACGTTATATAAGTCTCAATAAGGTGTCCGACGTCCTTCTGGACGGTATGATTTAGGCACAACCACAGTCTAACCACATAATAGACCATTTTACAGTTGTCTTCTTAGTGTCCTGGCCTTTGAGTAGAACCGAGATTGAAGTTGACCTTGTTATGATACAGACCTTGGAGCTTTTTAGATGTAAATTTACCTACTAGTTAGCATGAGAACAGCATTATTAACATATGAATGGCAGAAAGGTTTGTATCAAAGCAAGATCACCTCCAGCCTCGCTTCCACTCAAAGGCAAGGTCACCAAGTACACAACTGTAAAATGGACCATTATTGCGGGTTTTTCGTTAAGTTTCTTTGCGCATAACTCTCATTTTACTTTATACACGCTTGTCATTTATACCTTTTTCAGGTCGGCATTCTTAAGCGTTCGATAGAAACAGCAGTGGCATTGCAGCAACAAGCCGATTTGAAACGTAAGTGACTCTTTACTTACTCTGTGTGTCAGAGATTAATTTTTGCGTGAAGGCCATGAGTGAGGCCGCGAGATGACTCAGAGGTTCAAAGCCGGTCTCACCGTCACCTCCACTCTTTATTATCGACTGACAAGTACTTTTTTCTCAGCTCGTTTTCCTCATATTTTCATATTTGGCGAACTTTTCCTCCTAGTTTCAGTTTTGTGTACAATGTGTTATTTCAAGACCCTTCGTAGCCGCTGCAATTGTCCCCTTCGTAAACGGTCGATGCCATTTTAGCGACACTTAGAAAAATTTTCACCAATTTTAGAATTATTTTTTCTATCAGAAAATTAAAGAAAAATGTAATTAATTACCTGGAATCGAACGCGGAACCTCTGCATGCTAACATCTCTCCTTTACCACTAGACCACTGGGTTGATCCGGCAAACCCCCAAAAAATTTAATTATAAAAGACGCTTTTCTTAATATATATCAATAACGGGTCACCCTAATCCTAAATCTTACCTAACCACGAATCTAGCTTAGATCTAATAATCGCTTTACCTAGGCCCAATTTTATCTAATAATGATAGCCTACTTTCATCCCAATCCAGGCATAAACTCAGTAGAGAGAGATGGCATCGACCATTACAAAAGGCTTGGTTACTAATGAATGTTAATGATGGCATCGACCGTTAAAAATGGCATCGACCGTTTACGAAAGGGAAATCAGCGTACCGCTACCTCTAGGCTTTCCGACTGTAGAAAATGAAAGAAAAGTGACGACCGAAGTTACCAACAGAAAAAGATAAGAGGACTTTTGCGTTTTCTTATAAACGTGTCTATTTTTCCGTTTTTATTCCAGCAGTAACAGCCTGAAACAAAAAAAGTAACACTGGTTGCAAATCTTGTATGTCTTAGGGACGGACCATTTAATTTTTGTGGGGGGGGGGGGGGTTGGGCAATTAACAAAAAAAATTCCTGCAGACGAAATTTAAGAGGAAAAAAAATCGTGCACAAGAAAGCACGTGAAAAAAATTCAAGCATTGAGGTAAAAAAAATTCTTGCAAAAATTAAATGGTCCGTCCCTTAGACCTTTCTGGTGTTATTTTTTTGTTTGTTCGTTTATTGTTTGCTTTTTTCAGTTTATAATTCTGTTGACGAAATGAGGAAAGCCCTGGACAATGGAGTTGTTGAAGGTAGCAGCTCTGTTTTGTAGCTTACTTTTTCATCATTCAAATGCTTTTTAAACAGCATTGATACCAATGACTTAGTACACCGTGGAACTGGTGTTTTACAGTGTTCAGTCTTGTCAAGACCACGTTTGGTCAGTTCCTATGGAACGGATTGCTGCATCTGGGTTTTCAGTACAAAATGCAGGTGGTACTAACAATGAGCAATTGCAAGATGAGTGCAATAGCACCAATTATGCTTGATATTAATTCTATCGTGTGCTATGAAAATAAACTTGCTATCTAGCCTAATGCCTTTAAAAACTCGCAAAAATATCGCTCAAATTTGCCCTTATAAGTTTCAAAGGTAAAATTTACGCCATATTCGATGAGTGAAGTACGATAAAAAGTAATCGTAAATGGATTCAAAGAAGCGGAACTTTTGAAAGCATCAATAACACACTCCTCCTGATGACCCTTTCCGTTAGTTAGAACTCGGCGTTTGATATTTAAAGGGGCGATTTCATGCCGGTTTTTATGTCTGTGGCAGAGACTGTACTAGAATAAAACCTGAGCATCTTATTTCAAACACAAAAAACCCTTAGAACACAGAGAAGAAGATATCAAGTGAATTCTTACAGACAGAACAAACCATAGTCGGTTTTTAGCAACATTTCCGAAGCACATGGAGCGAACTTTAAAAAAAAGATGGTACAATTGTTGCAATCCATTTTCATTCTGGCCATCTGTAGTCAGAGATACTTGTTTATAGTTTCAGTGCACTCGTAAGAATAGTTTTAAACAAAAGCGGTTAGTCTTCACAAGCCTCATAGCTCACAACTACCGGAGCTTAACGTAGTTTCTGTAGCATGAAGTGACTAAGAGTATTACTACTCCCCCCTGGATGGGATGCTAGTCTATCACAGGGTGACCTGGTTTATATACTATCTGATGAAGTGACTAGGAGTATTACTACTCCCCCCCCCTGGATGGGATGCTAGTCCATCACAGGGTGACCTGGTTTATATACTATGAAGCGACTGAGAGTATCACTACTCCCCACTGGATGGGATGCTAGTCCATCACAGGGTGGCCTGGTTTATATACTATAAAGTGACTAAGGGTATTACTACTCTCCCCTGGATGGGATGCTAGTCCATCGCAAGGTTAACCCCTACTCCAGCGAGAGACAACGCGGAGCAAAGTTTCTTTTCTGAGCGGGGTCGTAGCATGTCCAAACGACGTCTGTAATTGGCGAACGATACAATTGATATATCACTTGAACAATGCCCTTATCCCTAATCCCTATTCCAGCGGGACAAATCTATCGTTTTCTTAGCGAATCACAGACATCGTTTGGACAAATGCAGGACTACCCTCTTTTCTAAGGAAACAACACGACGGCAGATCAGAGACCAGGCTTGAACCACTGACCTTCAGGTTGAAAGTCCGACGCGCTAACCACTAGAACACCGCGCCTCCACGTTTTAAACAAAACTGGACCATTATTTTTGGATTCCATTGATGCGATGCAAATACGACTTTTGGCTTTTCATATGACGCTAAAAACTGGTAATGTAGCCCCTATGATAATGCATTACTCTTTAGGCCACCTGTTTATACATTACTTGCACTTTGGTGCCGTACGCCATTGCTAAATTTTGTCTTTCCGGCTCTCAAATGCTTGAAATGCTTGTATGCATTAAAAGAGTTCAATAAACATATTAAGAATTAAGTCGAGTTTGGGAAAACAAAAAAAAATGACCAAATAGGATACATGATAACCACCTAACATTTGTTTTATGGCAAACAAGAGGTATCTTCACGTTTCGTTTCTGTGGATTTTAATTTTCGCGAACCTTCGACGATGCGCGAAAAAAACAAAACGAGAATAAAACCCGCGCGCAAATTGAAGGCATTAGGTTGTCGGTATCTATCTAAGCGGCACGAGTCTTTTTATAGTATCGTCAAGCGAGTGTGCAGCCAAACAAATTTTAATATCCAGTTCTATGCGCTCATATAATGGAAAACAAAGGATAGGCGGCACGCGAGGTAAAGTATTGCGAGGGGGTATGTGTGAAAGAGAGCGACGAGCGACGAGCGACGAGCGACGAAAGAGAGCGAGTTTCCTCGCTTTTCTCTCCGCTCGAAAATTTTCCTTTACCTCGCTTCCCACTATATGAACCCCTTAATTTTTAATCACACCTGTATCAACTGTATGTTATATCTCAACCTCGTCCCCAGGGTCTTCTCGGTTTTCAATATGGAGGCGGTCAAACCGCCATTTTGAAAACCGAGAAGCACCTGGGAACGAGGTTGTGTTATACCTTTGAGTGTCTCCGTTGCCAGTGACTGTCTCATTTTTTCAGGTGTACTCTTGGATAATTATCAAATAAGTCACTACACAGAAACATTGTTTCCTACCAGTGAGTTCAAAATAGATGAGATCATTAAAGTAGAGACGCTGTCATACGGCGCGGTGGTGAATAATACTTATTTAAGAAAGTGCTTCAGGAGTTTAATCGCTGAAGATAAATACCTGCTCTACGACTTCACCAGAAAAGAACTCACTAAAACATTAAAGGTAATTTGGAGTTTTACACCCTCTTGCACTGATATCCTTGAGTGGCAAAATCACAAATGAATAGAGTGTTTGCAAGTGACGTCACGGCGGTCATATGGGTGTCCCAAAATATATATTGGTATATATATTTTATATATTGGTGTTGGCCATATTGGTGTTCTCAGCGAATCCTATGGGACTTCAGCTCTATTCTTCAAACGTTTCCTATTGTTTTAGCACTCCAATATGGCCGCCGGTCAAGTGAGTGAAAACACTCTATAGAGGGGAAGAGTCTAGATTCCATAGCTCAGAAGCAGGTCGGACACCTTATTGAGACTTATATAACGGAATAACTGGTTAGCTTTCAGTTGAGGTTGGGGTTAGCAGTTTATATACAGCTGTTTCGAGAAAGGTTGTCGGAAAAAAGCGTAAAAGTGCACGCGACAATCCAGAAAGGTATTGTGGGTAGTCATCCACGCTATATCCTAAAAACTCATTTATCCCAATGGCCCACCATCTAAGATCGTCCCTTTACGGACGAGGCATCGCCGGTTTCATGTATTCATTTGACTTATTAAAATTCATTGATCATATCCCATATTATTTTTCGGGATTTCGTGTGCACTTTTGCGCTTTTTTCCGATAACCTTTCTCGAAACAGCTGTTGTTAAATTAGGCCTAAATAACCCGAGAAGGTAGGTGGTACAGTGGTACGGTAGGCTATGTACGCCTAAGCTCAGCTGAGGGCTCAGGTTCAATCCTAAGTGGGGATTTTAGATTTTCTTTTTTACACTTAAAAATGTATTGAAAATAAAATCGACATTACGTTATATAATTCTCAGTAAGTGTCCGACCTCCTTCTGAGCTATAGCAGGTAGACACTACCCTATAGAGGGGTTAGCTTCGAAAGAAACTGTGGTGCTGCTTTGATGGGGGAGTGAAACACGAAAATTGGTTTGATTAACTGAGTTGATAATTAACTATTATAGCGCGAAAGCGCGCGTGATATCGCCTAATTCTTAGCCGAAGAGGCCATAGGCCGAGTCGGATAAAATTAGGCGATATCACGCGCGCTTTCGCGCTGTAATAGTTTTATAATTCAACACATTGATAACAAAGCACAGTTTGAAGAAAAAATGTCGAGGCCGGTCCGTCATTTTTGCATTCTCTTGTCAAAATGCGAAATTTACCGCCATCGTTGGATGCACGTCATGTAGACATCGCGTATATCGTTAACTTTTTTACCATATTTGGGCAGTGTATCAATGTGTTGAATTATAAGGTGAATTGGCCACCGAGATAGATTTTTAAAATAGTTGACATTTCGAGCGCAAGCACTTCTTCAGAGCTAATAAATGAATTGTGGCTTGTGTGTGGTTTATATATCAAAGGGTGAACTTACGCTATAACGGTTTTGCACGACAGCCATGTTGCAAGGCAGGAACAATATATTATTTTTATTTTTTATGGGAAAGAATGTTCTTTCTAATGCAAAACATTTAATGTTCCTGCCATGCAACATGGCTGCCGTGCAAAACCTCTATTGATGGAAATATAGTAACGTGAAAAACTCAGAAAGAATAAATTAGTTGAATGTAAAGCGTTCGTTTATTCCGTGAGGATCAAGAGTGTGCAGATTTGGAAAATGAATTTTTGCGGTTGTTTCTTGGTGTTGCGGGAACTATTGTTGGTTAATAGCTATTATGTTGTGTTGTGGTAGGAGCCCATTACTTGGAGCCTCCATATGTGCTGTACACTTGAGTCAACCCTTTCCCGTAAAGAATTATTTTTAGAACAGGCTTTCCAAAGCATATGTAAATGAGCATTAATGAGCAGCGCTCTGATTGGTTTTTACCAACAACACGACATTTAGGGCGTGACAAATTTTCCGCGAAAACTATTTCTACAGATATAACTTTTCGTCGGAAAGGGTTGACTCCAAGGGCTTGTATGGGAGATGGAGGCTCCAAGTAATGGGCTCCTGATTGTGGGTGTTGTTCAGTGTATTTTGAATCTTTTGTTTTACGTCATTTGGAGATCACAGTACCAAGAAACTGCCATTTTTACCCAGGGGAAGGGAAAGGTAGTAGATCGCCATGCGTTATTAATTTATAGTGATTGAGGAGATTAAATTGTCAAAACGTGGCCTGTTGTAGCCCATTTCTGGAGACGAATATGTGAGAACTTGAAAAAGATAGCCAGTCCGTCCATGAGTAGAGACACTCATCGATAATTTTGATACACATGGGTGGTAATTTATCACAAAAATGGACCATTATTTTTCAGTTTCTGTTATTTTTTTGTGTATTTTATTGCTTTTTACGTTTTTACAAAAAAAAATACATGTTGAAACACAAGATACAAACAAAGTAGTTACAAAACACACATACATACAATATAAAGAAAAGAAAATAAAGATAGATTTAATGAATTACTTGTATCGTAAAGGTAAGAATCTCTCCCACCTTTTGTAGTGATCTTGCAATCTGTTCATCAATTTTAAAAATATATTTGATACCAAAACACGTTTTTTTGGGTTTTTGAAATGACGCCAAATCCACGTGACACTTGTTAATAATAATAATAATAATAATAATAATAATAATAATAATAACAACTTTATTTTCCCCTTAAATCGGCTATTCAAAGAATGTAAAACGCCAGCCGACTCACATAACAAAAATCTAGCCTAATGTAGTGTAATTGTCTTCTCTGTTGGTGTTTTTAGGGAGCAGGAAACGATGAAGCAGTGAAGAACTCTCAGAGTATTTTTGATCCCACTGGTGATCTGTTTTATCCTTCTTTGTACACCTGCATCGCTCTTGTAGGTATCATCTTGATAGTGGGCTTGATAGCCGAGTTGTGCTACTTCAAAACCTACAGGCGATGCACAATAAGAAAGGAAGGCAAGGGTCTAATAAGTTATAATGCTTGTATTAATTTTAGAGCGGTTTTCAATCGAATGTTGTGAAACCAAAACCACGTCCCGGTTGTTGTATAGCTACCTATCCAGTGGCAGTGGCGGTTCCAGGGGGAGGGTCGGGGTGTCCGGACCTCCCTTTCAGACCTGTGTCTCCCTTGTGGTTCATAAAAATAATAGAATAAAATTGTTTTATACGTAGTCGTTTCACTTCCACCAATTGACTGATTGTCAATTTTTTACTTAACAAACGCTTTTCGAGTTTCAGGAATGCTGGCAATAGCGTTTCAGAGGGTAAAATCGGAAAAAAAATTCCGGGAAGGCATGCACCTGGCATTCCTGCACCCAGACCCCCCCCCCCCCCCCCCTCGGGTTTTAGGAATGCAGGAAATGGCGTTTCAGAGGGTGAATCGGAAAATTTTTCCGGCAAGGTATGCACCCGGACCCCCTCTTCATAAGTTCCTGGATCCACCCGTGAGTGGAGAAGCTTTAGCAAAACCAATTGCGTTATCCACTGCATAGAGATTTATCCAGTGGATAGGGCTATTCACCTTTTGAACAACCGGGGTCAGAATAATCACTCTGGCCAATCAGGACAGCAGACGCAGACAATCCAATGAACCAATCTGAACTCGAAACAAATACATTTATGCCAAGCGCGGGAAAACGCGTGTGAGCAACTGATCACAGTCAATTGGATTTGATTTTACTTTGGATTGGCCGTCGGATTGGCTCGAAAAGTGGCGTAGACCTAGCCAAAATTTAAGCCAATCACAAAGCGTAGCAAACCATAACAATCGTGGAATTATATTTTCGACACTTAAGTCCTCTAATATGGTTATATGGAAATAATTGATATAATCTTCTTATGGTATTCGAGTTGTGGTTTCATTATGTTGGACAAGGTCTTTGTGACCTTTTGAGTCTGTGGATGAAATCCTACTGTAACCTGTGTTTATTGTGCTGTGCAAGGTGATTGTAATTTTTGAGTTTGTGGATGAAATCTTAAAATGTAGCATTCACATGAAAGTACCAAAGTTCCAGAATCCGTTGGATCTAACTGTGTTGTATGCGTGTTGTTCAAAACGAATTTAAGGAGGCTCGTATGGGTTTCTTACAGCTTATGTACAATTCATATATAGTCACTATATTCTGTGAATATTCCAATAAGAGTGACTGCTCTTAGTTTCAATACATTTAGCCATAATTTCGGAATATTTTTTTTTCAGGAGAACAGCTTCCAGAAGCCATCGCTTTGTCAGAAGTGAAAGAAAATACCGCACTGGATCGGTTAAAGAAGGAAATGGTTGATGAAGTACAAGCTTTGTTCAACAAATACCGCGATAAGCTGGAAAAGTTGAAAAACCGCGAAAATAACGGAAATGCCACCAGCATGCATTCTACAGTGTAAACTGGCCAAATATCACTCGAACGTATAAAGTTCTCACATGTTTGGTGTGTAAGAGGAGAACTTTTAGAACATGAATACTGAATCATTTATCACGAATTGTAAGAGTGGTTTGTCACCGATTTCCTTCAGATTATTATGGGCAAAGTTCTGGTAATCTTCGAAAGCGCTCGGTAATTTTCTTTGACCTCGACTCGTTTGACTCGTTTTTGTTTTGTGTTTATACGCAGTTTTCCTATATAGGGTGAGCTGCCTTTCAGCGCGTTTTATTTTTTTTATTATAATATTTTATTTATTGTTTTATTTTTAACATGTATGCCATGGAAATATAAGGTGTGTTATTTAGATGTATAGGTATTCATTCATTGAGGGTGGAGAATAATATTCAGCGGGACTTTCCTCGTTCTCACAATGGACAGTATAAACGTTTACAAGTGTTCTGTTTATTAGCGTTATCAGAGTTCCATATTTTCGGGGTCCACGTTTCTTCGCGCTTCTGTATACCTACAGTAAGTTCAAGTACATCATTGTGCAATTAGTGAAGTTATTAATCGGGTTGGGAGCCAGCGCGATTTACAAAATGAACGTGTTTCTTAGTAACAAATGGACACTCCGGGGGGGGGGGGGGGGGGGAGTCATAAATGACGGGGGTGCTCGTCGGAAATTTTCGAAAACAACCAAAAGGTACTTGAATCTTGACGAGCGCTGCTGTTATTTTTATATGGGAGTCCCCCCTCCATGGTTTTCAAGTGTTTTTGGAGATTTGAGAGTAGATAAATTAATAGGTGGCGTAGCAGACGCAAATGGGGATGGCTGTCGTTGATTCCTGCTGCGTAGGCTAATAAATTGGTTGAAAGGTTGTTTATGTAAACGGTGTTTGCTGTTTATAGTGATTTGATGGAATCATGAAACAATTTATGAATTGATTAAGGGTTCTTGGCTTGCTTTTTATTGAACAAGAAGCTGTACACAGCTTTAACCCATTACAGTATTGATTCCCGACTGTTTTGAGAGCTTTTACGGAGAATCATAAAATTATGCCTGAAAAGTAACACTACATTCAGTAGCCACATTGCTTGCTGTTATTTACCGTCAAAATGATACTAAACAATTCTCTTTTGCCGAAATATTTGCTCAAAAAATATGATGCAACTTATCTGCAACTACCTTTTGCCCATAGTATGAAATGCCATGCAACTGTAGGTTCATAAATACGCAGAAAGAAAACAGCCTATCCTTCAATTCGCCCATCAGTGACCGACGTTCTTGAAATTTTCTAACCGGATGTGACGTAATATTTTGTTGGAGGATTCAAACACGAAAAAAGTGTCTGGCCCTGTGGAGTGTTTTCCCCCCCCCCCCCCCCCCCCCCCACCCTGGGGTCAATAGATAAATTAGGCAAATCCCAGCAAATTGCATGATTCATTAAGGAATTTTCAATTTATAAAAAACCAATCGAGTTATTATGTTTTGCTCAAGTCTTCAATTGTTCTTCATTTTCCGGATATCGGATTCTGGTTCCCATTCTGGATCCAGAATCCAGAATTTGCTCATGCCTCACGATTTATATGTCATGTATGGTAGCGCGAAGTGTATCATCGTTAAAAGCAAGATGGCGGATTCAGGGGATCGGGATGAAGTCGACGTAGCAGACGAAGGAGAGCTTGCTGAGGTCAGCAGCCTTGTCAAGAAAGTGTATGACATTTTAAACCGAGAAACTTCCAGGGTTCGAAAGGAAAAGGAAGCTTTTGATGAGGTAGCAAAGAAACTCGAGCACGTCCATTTTTCAAAGACATTAAAACTCAACATCGGGGGCCAGTTCTTCACTACCAGTCTGGAAACCATGAAAAAAGATCCAGGTTCAA